>CM054128.1:27302540-27815040 GCA_028751855.1 Ambrosia trifida | reverse complement strand
ATATATGTTTGTATTTATTTTTGTATATTGTTAGATCAATTTTTTTTATATATGTTTGTATTTATTTTTTTTAGGAATAATAAAGTTGTACAGAGCCCGGTATCTTAGAAGACCCACTTGGTACGACTTACAAAAAATTTACGAGGTGCATACGAATGAACATGGGTTACCAGGAATGCTGGGTAGCGTTGATTGTCGTCACTGGCGGTGGTATAATTGCCCAACCGCTTGGCGAGGTCAACACACACGTGGTGACCAAAAAGGACCATCGATTATTCTTCAAGCGGTGGCTTCAGTCGATCTTTGGGTTTGGTCGGCCTATTTTGGTGTTGCGGGGTCATGCAACGACTTAAACGTTTTTGAGCAGTCGCCTATTATTGAGGATTTCATTTCTGGCAGGGTAGCAAAGGCGTGCTTTTATGCTAATGGAAATTACTACCCACACGGATACTATTTGGCTGACGAATATATCCAATGTATAGCATTATCGTTAAGACGTTTAGTAACCCGCACGATGAAAAAAGGGCACACTTTAAAAAGGTTCAAGAGGCGGCGCGAAAGGACATAGAGAGATGTTTTGGGGTTCTTCAACAGCGTTGGCATTACATAAGAAACCCTGCTCGTGCATGGACCAAAGACAAGCTACGAGATACTATGTATGCATGTATAATCATGCATAATATGATATTAGAAGATGAAGGTAAAGCGATATGCCAAAATTATGTACCGGAAGCCGTTCAGGATCTACCGCAAGCTAATATGCAAGAAAGAATGCTCAACGCACATGAACTTCGCGACCATGAAGTACATGACGCGTTAACGGCGGATTTGATCCAACAAGCGTGGTCGGTTCGGTATATTCCAAACATTGTTTACATCATACCTGTTTTTCATTAATTTTGAGTTATCCGATTAGGATTTCAAAGGTAACATCAAAATAGTTTAATATGGGAGCAATTAAAAAAATTTCAAAAGTCAATTGAAAAACTACGAGACCTACCGCTCAAAAGAAGAAGTAAAACGAAGAAACCTTTAACTAAACACCAAGTAAAAGTGAAAGATGTCAATTACAACAGAAACACTTTGTTGAAATGATGATATCCACACGATACCCACCACTCAAAAAAAGAATTTTGTATATAACTTGCCAAATAATTGTACGTCAAAAGATGTGTTTGTCACATTTCTACTCAAGTGATCCACCAACAATTTAATTTCCTATATTTCTCACATTTGTCTACTTTTTACTATAATAATAGTTTAATAGATGACATTTCGTTAATAAAAAGTTTTCATGGATCAAAAGATAACATACACCATCTCTTTCCGCCTATGCTTAGCTAGGATTAACACCATTCCAGTAGTTCATTCTTATCTTAATTACTAATCATATTAGTTACTTTGAATTATCTTCCTTTTATTACGAGTTTTAGTTAAAAGTAACGTCATCTAGTCAATAATTAATTGCATATTAAAAAAAGACGTATACTACCAGGTAATTAGGGATAATATAACCGATTAACGGTCATTAGCGAAGGACACTTGTTGGGTTTTTAAGAGATGTGGCAGCTGACTACCGCAGATGTGAAGTAACTTTTATTGTTTTGGAAGGAAATAAAATAACAAAATAATAATAATAATAATAATAATAATAATAATAATAATAATAATAATAATAATAATAATAATAATAATAATAATAATAATAGTAATAATAATAATAAAGCTTAAAATAACTTTTATTGAAAATTTTTTAATACCTTTAATGAAGGGGTTATCACAATTGTATTCCATTTTTCTTTATAAACTCAAAAGTTTTTATTAGAAGCTTTTTGTGTTACCCTATTTTTAAGTTAGTCTTTTGTTGTATGTCACCAACGATTCCATTCTTCATACTTGATTTGTTTGGGAAGGAAATAAAAAGTAATTTCAATTAACCAAACGACAATGAAGTTAAAACCTTCATTACTATACATTTCGAAATGATATTGCACATAAACTTTGCTTTCATTTTCAAAATTCTCCATTGTTAAGCATAATATAACGAAAGAACATATCTATATACTTATGAAAATGTCGCTATTTAGGTTTGCAATAGATTGATTGCCCTTGTTATATTGATATTTCCTGTTCACGGCTTTAATTTATTTGACCTGCGAAATGTATAACTAAAAACTAGCCAAAAGCTGGCACAAAACTAAAAACATTACACAAAAAAGGAGGAGGTTTTGTAACAAAGATTCGCTATCAATCCGAAGATAGTGTAGAGGAGGAGAATACTATAGAACCTTCCACAAAACAAGTAGAAGAGACGGGTGAAGGGATATTAAAGACAAAGGTAAAGGTGATGTTATTTATGCATCCTAAGATTTGATTGGACACGTCCTGTATTATTCGTATATATAGGAGTATATGAGTCATTGTATAACTGTATACGGGTCGGATATGTACGAATAGTACGAGGTTATTAATGATCAGACTAAACTGCAGTGTGTTCAACATGAAAAGCAAACCTTTTGAGTTGTTAGATCAATACAACTCATATAGGCCTCTAGTAGACATTGCTCATTTTTAATAAGTCATATAGGGCTATACGAATAACAACATTTCACTCATCTCAACCATCATTTTTCACCCGCCCAACTCATCCCACCCTACACAATTTGAAGCTGAAATTAATGTGAATGGCTATATGATAAGTATAGGACTGTATGACTCATATGTGCCCCACCCAATCATTGGCAATCATTGTTGATGATTAAGATGACAATTAATGCACCCTATACGACTAATATACCTCTACGACTCATATAGGGATAGGGACGGACCTAGCTTTGTGCTAGGAGTTGCGCCCGTTGCCCCTCGGTTTTTCGCGCGTAGTGGGAAAATAATTCTTTTTTACGATTTTTGTAAAACGTTACCTCTAAAACAAATTTTACGTTACTACTAAAATAAATTTTACGTTACTCCAAAATAAATTTCACGTTACCTTTAAAAATAAATTTTGCGTTACAACGTTACGTCACTCGGAATATATTTATCAAACTCGAATTAATTAATGCTAAACCCAACTAAACTAACAAAACACCTAGGGGTGTAAATGATGCGTAGCGGCTTTAAAGATACTCGGGATCGGCTCGGTAAAAACCTCAAACGAGCTGAGCTTTAACGAGCCCAAGCTCGGGCTTGAAACATGACTTGTTTAGTTATCAAGTCCGAGCTTTTCATACAAAGACCGTTTAGGCTCGCGATCCTAAACGAGCCAAGCAAATTTTATATTATAATTATTTTTATATAGTATACCTACTATTTAAAATTGGCGAGCCGAGTTTTGGCTCATTTAAACTTTGAAGCAAGCTCAAGCCGACCTTTTAGCTTCTTTAAAGTTATTCTAAAAATATTTCGAGCCGAACCGAGCTCGAGCTTCGTAAAAGCATGACGACCCGAGCTCAAGCCCAATCAAGCTCGGGCTCGGCTCGTTTACACCCCGAAAATACCAACAAAAAAATTGAACGTTACTTCTAATTTTTTTTTTAGATTCGTCACTTATGTCCGAACATTCCTAGCCATATTAAAACCATAAAAAGAGCTCAGAAGTCAGAAACGTACACAAGTTTAGTATACGAGACGTAAAAAACTAATAGAAAGCTATTTTTTTTTCTAAAAAAGTAAAAATTCTATTTATATAGATGTTTTGTAAAATCTCTAAAAAATATATTATAAGGTTTTAATATGTGGATGCCAAAATAATACTTGCAAGTTGCAACTATTGCTACCACTAGCATTTTATCAGTTAATCTCATCAATCATCATGTACTTATAATCATATATTAACGCTATGACTTGTGAGTGACCCAAAGCTCCTTTGCGATAGAATATTTGCACATGCTGAAATCGGGGTATATACCTCAATCTCATATGGATCATATACACAGATTGCGTGTTTATTTAATCCCCCTTTAATATAACTAGTTTAGTCTCAGAATTATAAAGATCATGCGGACCATTTAATGTTTAATAGCGATTTGGAGCATTTGGCGAGAGCGGAACAATCGGATCTTTAAGGATAAAAAGCTAAAGGTTATGGAGGTGGTGGCGGAGATCAAAACCTTAAGTTTCCTTTGGTTTAGGTGTAGATTTAATAAGGCTTCCATGACATGGGAGGATGGGTGTAAATTTGATGTGTTCCGTTTCCTTTATGTCTTTTTCTTGAAGACATAAGGGCGGTTGGTGTTTGAATAAAATTTACCTTTCAAAAAAATTTAATGTTTAATAATAAGTCACCTCTTGATCTCATGTGATTATACAAGAACACGCGTACTCGTACCCAGTATAACTCACAAATAGCAAATCTATTTGTATGGTCAGTGGATGGTGAGACGTAGCATACAAGGAAACATTAGCACAACCCCCTTGTCTCCACCAATCCTTTTGTTAGATCCAAGAACATCACCCGCCTCTACCACTATCACTATCACCATCACCATCACCATCACCATCACCATCCATCACGCTGTAACACCCCAACCGATGGCGGAAACATCGGGGTGCCACGTATTGATGATTGTTCAGTAGCTCTTGGTGAATAATAAATTCCATTAAATAATTTAAATGAATTACATACAATTGTTCTAAAATTTGTACATCAAAACGAATAAACTATACATATATCTTCAAGCATCAATTCAAATCTTCAAGCAAATAGAACCTGAAACATGTTAAGTTGAAAATGTTTTGGGTCAACAAAAGTTGGTGAGAATTACATAGGTTTTTGATATTTGAATAAAAATGTTGTGCAATTCATGTGTCATGTCAATCTAGTCCATATGTGAGAACATACTAGAAATAAATCGAGTGCATAACCAACCCTGATGACTGTTATAATATGATACATCCCATACGCTCATGGTTCACTTGAATATGTTATACGATAACAAACACCCACGCTACCTTTGTAGGAGGCACGTATCCGGGTGGGATTGTCAGTCCAATAGATCTATCAATGTATACCGTCAGCTTGTACGGAGTTAATGATTATGCTAGAATGGTGCTTACTCTAATCATGCTCAGGACATAATGCAACATAGAAAACACATAGACACATTGATGATTGAATTGCATGAATGATGTTATAACATGTTTCACCCCAAAAATGATGATAAATAAAAGGGGCTATGTAAAACTCACCTTGGTAAAATGTTATATCTGTTGAAAAATTGGATAATGGTGTTGCCCAAATGTATCAAGTATCACCCTATAATAAGGTAATAAATATGTCTAAGTCTATCTACAAATGTATATGTTCTAGGGCTTCGAATTGGGGATAATTGCTCGTTTGATTAATATTAAAAATATTTGCCAATTGAGAGAAATTTAATAAATAAATAACCAAAACTCTTTTTATGAAATTTAAATTTAGGATGGTCACAATAATGTGTTTGAAGTATAAAAAAATAATTTTTGCAAAATTATTTCCTTTAAAATAGATTTTTAAATCTATTTATTACAAATTGCCAAAATTTAACTTTAATATTCAAAAATACTAAAATTAAAGAATTATTATTTTAAAAATCATATTTCTGTTCTAAATATTTAAAAATAAATTGTATAAAATTTTGGTGCAAAAATAATAAAAAATGAATTTATTATGATTTAATTATGATTAAAACTGACAAAAATTGATTAAAAATATAAAATAAATGATTTTTCTGAATTAAAAATCATTTCAGTAAAGTTTAACATTGTACAAACATAGGATAATTTTTGTAGAAATTAATAAAATTGTTTTGATATTTTAATGGATTTTTATAAATATAATAGTATAAAATTGATTTAATTATTATAAATATTAAATCAATGAATTTCAGAAAACTAAAAATTGTAAATAAAACTTTTACATCAGATTTGATAAATATAATTTTTTTAGAATTTATAAAAAAGTTTTAATATTTAAAAATGAATTTATAAGATTTAAATGTATAATATATAATTATAAATGGTTAGCTTAAAAATGAAGAAAATGTGGAAAAAGGGGCGCCCAAGCCGGGATTCGAACCCGGGTGCCCTTGGTTACGAGCACCAGTCACAACCACTTGGCCTAGGCCTGTGGTTGTGATTCATCTCAGTTTTTAAAATATATAACCACGATGCTAAATCAGATTTATCCCCAATTTCATACACATGAACCCTAGTTCTAGCAATAATCTGTTACACACATTAATAGCCCAATTGATCTTAGGGCTTTTGATGTGTGCACGCCGGTGATCAAAACCCACATAAAAGATTAGACTTACAAGTCTGTTTCGTGCACGATTGTTTGGTCAAGACCACAAGTCAAAATTTGCGAACCAGGAACAAGAACAGAGTGAAATTAAAAGATTGGAGGTTAAGGAAAGATGTATGAGCGAGTTGTAAAGCATCGCAGAAGTTCAATTTATAGGGAGGATGCATCAGTGATCAAATTGGCATGTTTGACCACGAATTGAAGTCTAAACGCGTAAACGAGTAAATTGGGTAACAATTGATTTGTAATTGACGTGTAGAAAGGTCAGTCAAGGCCGATAATCAAGTATCGTTGCCATATGTGAAACAATTACGAGTTAATTGTGATGATTAGGCTTGGTCAAAAACAAAAAAAAAAGAAAAAAAAATAAAATAAAACTATCTGCTGCTGCTGCTGCACGTCGAATGGAAGAGGGAAAGAGGAGGGTAGTTTGTGTATTTATTTAAAAAGATCAGGAGTTAAAACAATAAAAATATGTGGCTCGGGTGGTTAGTGTGCTTGTGTGGTGTGTTGTGACTCGGGTTCGAATCTCAGCGGAAACAAATTTTTTTTTTGATTAAACCGGATGGAAAGGAGGGTGTTTGGGCCGGGTTTTCAGGTGGGCCGGACACTGGGCTTGCATCTGTTGGGCTTCAGAAATATAAAAGAACAAGGGGTTTGGGCTTAAAGGGATATTGGGTTTGAGTGTGTTGGTTTGTGTTAAGGTTAACTAATTATTATTATTATTATTATATAAAATGCTACAAAATAATTAAATGTAAGTTATAAAATAGAACTTGTCGTAACGTGAAATTATTAAATGCGAAATGTTACACACGCTGGCCACCATCACAAACCACCCCTGATCATCATTTTACTAATCGAATCCAATGTCAGGACGAGACACCACTGAATGATTTTGAGCCAAATTTTTCGTTGAAATCTGATGAGCACCTTGAACCGTCGCCACCTTCGAAGGTGGTTTTGGTGGTTTCAGAAGGTGGTGGTGGTTCGAATAGGTGGTGGTGTTGGTTTGAGAAGGTGGTGATGGTTGTTTGAGAAGGTGGTGGTCCTTTTGAGATTATATATATGTAAAATTTAACTGAGGGTAATTTGGTCATTTTAATGGCTTAACTGAAAATTTTAATGGTATTAGCTAAATGAGAGTTATGCAATATCAACGATTGAGACCATGGGTGATAAATGGGGGCATCTGTGAAACTTGTGCATATCACAAGAACTATCCAGACACTTTACTCTAATTATCTCTATATATTAATTAATGATCATGATGGATGAATAGTAATTTTTTTTATCTATCTATAGGTTTAGGTTCTTGTACAAAGAGTATATTTCGTGAGAAATGTGAGAAGAATTAAGAATTGACATGTATACATGATGCTTTGGATTTAGGAATGATGTTTTGGTTGTTTTTGCTTGAAAAAATACAAAAAAAATAAATTAAAACACAATGTAATATATTATAGTCGTGAAATTTAAAACACAGCTAAAGCATACTACTTAACATTTAAAACACACTGCTTAATATTCATGACATGGTGTTTTAAGTTTTAAGTCTATAATATATTGCTTTAGGTTTTTAATTGTTTTGTTTGATGTTGTTCTAGACAAAACAACCCAAAACTCATGATTAAGTTTAAAAAATGATGCACACATATCAATTTTTAATGCTTCTCACATTTCTCATTATATATAACATTTTTATTGGAACCTCACACTATATATAATATTAATTGTGAATGAGCATGAATAGCAATTTTTTTTCTTTAAGTATGTGTCTTAACTTTTTAGTAATATTTTATTCATCGTATAGTTTGACACATGACACCCCTTAAGTGACGCATAACACTAATTGAGGCTTTCCTCCTCTTTATTTCCCTCCAAAAGTCTTTTGCACTTTCATGTTTCTCAAATTTTAAACGTTAATAACTTTTAATTTAAAAAAAATATATATACACCAAATTAACAAGTGTTTTATTATCTTTTCAACGAGTACCATAGTGTTATACAAAAAACGAAAAACAAAAACGACTTTTTAGTGTGTTTAGATAATTCATTAATCATATCTAGGCAAGTCACCAATCATGTTAAAACCAATAAGTAGAAATTCTATTTTCATCCTGGGCTGAATAGATTAAAACTAGTCATTTTCAAAAAAAAAAAAAAAAAAACACACCTTCTCCCTCTACTCCTCATCTAACGCACAATTTCTTTTTAATATACATTTTCATTCTTATTTAATCGATTAAAATTGTTGTTTTCTTATATTATAGTACATTAATTCTATGTTACATTATAACACATATTTTATAATTTTATATTAGATTTCCTATTCTTATAGCTTCCGGGATATAAATATAATCCGATAAACTATATTTGAACAAATGATTATAATTATAAACCGGTGTGATTTTCCTGTTAATCACACGTTTTGGCGTAACGAATATATTTTGTTTTTTAGTCCTGTTTCATGTAATTGTCTAATTTTGGAATAGAAATATTCCTAACCACCTCCATGTGTACGCAATCAATTCTCGTGACCAGTCCACGTGACTTTCCTGTTCCACCCTCACTCCTACAGTGATTCTTCCTAACTACCCCTAGTGGCATTCCCGTAATATAACCCCAACCTCAGCCCCATTTCCATACCCACTTGTTTTTTCAACATTCAACAAAGCTCGTCCACATAGGTAGGCAAAAGACCACCCATGCTCATGATCTCAGACATAGCTGGTAGCTCGGCCCGTTATCAATTCTCAGGAAAACCCATCACCTGACGGCTTGACATATTTTGTCACGAACAAGCATTGGCGGATTTGGAAGAAAATTGTGTGTGTGTGTGGGGGGGGGGGGGGGGGGTGACTCACTACATATAATTTTTTTCGGAATCTTGATGAAATTTACACTACGAAGCGAAAAAATGCAAGGGGCGGAGCCCGATTTAGCCGAGGAGAAGTTCTGTCGTTGCGAATGAGACTATCATTATATCGCTAGAGCTAGGTATGAGCATATGGCATTGGCTATCGAAATTGGTACCAAACGCACCGTACCGAATCATTTTCGGTACCCACTTTTACGTTTTTTTCTTCAGAATTGGTATTTTCAGCTTAGTACCGGTTCAGGGCGATACAAGTATTTCCGATTGATTATATTTGATTACAACACCAAAAACATTTATATGTTTGTACTTTAGGACCATCACTTTCGATATCAGTACATTACCTAGCTTATCTCCAGCTAAAGCATTTGCAACTTGGGGGCCAAACTCACTACATATATATATATATATATATATATATATGTATATTCAGAATCTCGATGAAATCTACACTACGAAGCGAAAAAAATGCGAGGGGCGGAGCCCGATTTAGCCCAGAGAAGTTATGCCGTTGCAAACGAGACTATCCTTATACCACTAGAGCTAGGTATGAGCATATGATATTGGCTACCGAAACTGGTATCAAACGCACCATACCGAATCATTTTCGGTACCCACTTTTACGTTTTTTTTTTCAGAATTGTATTTTCAGCTTAGTACCGGTTCAGGGCGATACAAGTATTTCCAATTGATTATATTTGATTACAACACTACAAACATTTACGTGTTTGTACTTTAGGACAATCACTTTCGATATCAGTACATTATCTAGCTTATCCCTCGCTAAAGCATTGCAAATTGGGGGCCAAACCCACTTGTCTTTCACATATTGATACAAGTATTTCCGATTGATTTACATTTGATTATAACACTACAAACATTTAAGTGTTTATACTTCAGGATCGTCACTTTCAATATCGGTACACTACCTAACGTATCCCTCGCTAAAGCATTGCAACTTGGGGGGCCAATCCCACTTGTCTTTCACATATCGATACAAGTATTTCCGATTAATTTACATTTGATTACAACACTACAAACATTTACGTATTTGTACCTCAGGACCATCACTTTCAATATCTGTACAATACCGAGCTTACGTCTCGCTAAAGCATTGCAACTTGGGGGCCAAACCCACTTATCGTCACATATCGATACAAGTATTTCCGATTGATTTACATTTGATTACAACACTAGAAACATTTACACGTTTGTACTTCCAGACCATCACTTTCAATATCAATACATTACCGATCTTATCCCTCACTAAACCATTGCAACTTTGGGGGCCAAACCCACTTTTTCTAACATATCTACAAGATTCCAGCAACCTGTATGTGCTCCATCCACGTGGCGCGACCTCATTCGTCTGTCACCTTCATAAATAACCGCCTTAACACTCCCTTGACAAAAGAATCTCTCACTGAAACTAAAAGCTGTCAAAGATAGGGCTTTAGTTTTATTCTCTCTCTAGAAAGTTTGAATCAACATGACATGCAGATACAGATCTATATAAATAAATATAGATACATAACATAGATTGTGTATCTATATATCACTAGCTGTATCTATAGATATAGCAGTTTATTTTTTATTATTTTATTGGCGGTCACGGTGGTTTTCCGATTCGCTTGGTACAGGTCGGGAATATTGTTAATCGGATAATACAGTTCCCGCCTTGTATCAACTGAATCAGAAATCACAGTGAATGGTTTGGTTTTTAGGAGCTGCTGCTGGACGATATCAGATATGGAAAGAGTGATGTTTAATTGTTAATTAAATTAATTGATTGTTAAATTAATAGTTTGTTAATGTTGTTTGTGTAGGTATTGATCTGCAGTTTCAGGTTTGTTTTATGTTTGATTAGATTTGCTGCATTTGTTATTGAGTTTGATATTAATAATGGTATGATATGATGCAGATTTTAGATCTCTGTTTTATATTTATTTATTTGTTTATTTATTTTTGCATTTTTAGTTATTAATTTTGTGAATAGTGGATTACATTAATGTTTAGTTTGGGTTTACATTGCAAATGAAATGTGATTATGGATTTAGTTTTATCTTATGCTAGCTGAAATCATGATATTTTGGTTTCCTTGTTAAAGTTCAGTTCGTTTGCAACTTATGCCTTTAGCTAATAATTTCTTAGGTGCAGCTTAGGTCCGTAACGCGAGTTCTTTAGGTGTAACTTAGGCTGTGGACGTGTGCCGCTAGGCGTTGCTCTTTGAATGACCAAATAAGCTTTATTTGCAACAAAAGGTTGTATCTTTACAATCTCTTTTACATATCAGATTTTTAATCATAGTAAGCGGTTTATAATCTTTTTGCCAGCCTCTTCCAGAGTCCGGACCCTATATTTGACCGATTTTGAGCCACGTGTACATGAAGCAATGCCTCAAGGCTTAAAGATTAAAAAAAAATAAAAATTCTGATTTACTTCTTTGTTATCATGCTTTTTCCTATAATTATATTGCATAAAGGCTTGTGTTGGCATAATGATGAATCTTTAATCTATGTAAAAGATACAGGTCTTGTGATTATATTGAATATACTCGTTTAGCATTATATAATTCTTACCTTTAAACACCATTGTGACATTTTCTTTCCCACATTAAGTCATTAACTTTCTATCTATAGATATTATGCCCTTAAGTTTGATGCTTGCAGTTCTTATTACATCAATTGAATAGGTCAATAGTCTTATAAGTTATGTCTCATTGCCTGTGGAAGAATTAGATAATTTGGCATTTTATGACACGACGAAAAGTATTTGCATATTCATTTTCACTATAATATAGTGAAAACCAAAGCAACATTTCTGCTCCAATCAGTCGAGAACAACAACCATACCCGGTAAAATATCATCCATAGCAAAGCTATAGGTAGGGGGGATGGTACGATGTAGGCAAACCATACCTCTCTCCCGAGGTATAGAGAGGTTGCTTCCAGATTCAAGTGAGACATTATATTAGGCACATAGAGTAAAGGAATCTAAACAGCATAGGAACAGAGAGTACTATAATAGCTCATCAACATACTGTTTACTAGTAAAGGAATCTAAACAACATAGGAAGAGAGAGTACTATAATAGCTCATCAACATACTGTTTACTTAGCTTAGTCAAATACTTTTCTACTTTTCTAAGGATTTCATTGCATTTGATGATCATTTATTCGCATTAATTGTTTGTTGTTATTAAGTAGCCATGCCAGCCCATTTGATCATCTATTCAAGTATGATTTTTGGGGGGGGGGGGGGGGGGGGGGGGGGAGGGGGGGTGTCAGAGGACCCTTAAAACGGTAGGGGTCGGACTCAATACGTATAAAATTTTCAGACAAAACTGCGTAAATTTACACTACGGAGCAAAAACTCCGGGTGCCGGGGGGTCGCCCCTGGATGGTGTATATGCTGCAGAAATTCTGTTTTGGTTTTCCAGGTTACCAAACATTTCTGCATTATTGCACATTGCACAGCTGATGACCATTCAATAATATTTAATCTGACATATGTATTGCTAATTGACACATACACATGTAGAAGAAGTTATGTTTTTAGTTAACCACTTGTCCACTTGTAAAAGAAGTTAACTCTCTATTCAACACTTGTTGAAGAAGTTTCTGGGATCAAGAACCTTTTTACTTGAACTTGTCTTTATTTGGTTCACATTTTCTAAGCCATGAGAAAACACATGATGTATGCGGTTCACATGGTACGCACCATTTAGTTCACATTTTCTCTCATGCCATATGAATGCCGGACAAACCGTTTCTCTGTTTTTAAATATATGTGGTTCACATGTTTTTTTCATGTCGTCCGTATCTGGGCCTATATAAATTCTTTTCTTTTCAAATATATATGCAGCTGATTGTATTTACTGATCATTAATTCACCGTGCTCTCTGGCTTGCTTGGTACAGCTCGAGAATAGTTAATTCTCCCTGTGATATTGTGTTGCATAATAACTAGTCCTGGGCTATGCCAAACATGTCTGAGATACCAGTGACTCAGGTTCAATCTCTCACTCTTGCAAAGAACTTGAATTATGAAAAAAAAAAAGGCTTTCTTGATGAGCTTGATATACCTCTCACATGATGGGTCTGAGGAGGCTTGACACGAGCTGGTTGGTTTTTGTCCGGGATTTAACATATTGAGGAAGTTATTGATGTTTCCCAAATATGTTGATAAAGAGCTTTTAACATGCTTTTTGATTGTGTTGGATATATAGTGATTTCGCTTGTTGCAGGTTCGCCCCACTTACGGTGTGCACATATAATGTATATATGTGTGGCCCTCGGGGGGCAAAAGTAAAGTTGCACTAGTTTTAACGTTATTTTACTAATTTCGTGAAAATAACGTTAAAAACGACGGACGGTTAATCATGCATCATGTGGTGGCGTTGATAGCCAAAAGACAAAGGGGTACATGCACCGATCGGGTTTGTCCCGATTGCTAAGTGTTTTGTGCCTTATGTCCAAGGCTTGATACCAAACCACATCGAGCCGGGGGTCTCACTGGAAGCAGCCTCTCTATTCTTAGGGGTAGAGGTAAGGCTGTCTACATCTTACCCTCCTCAGACCCTACCTTAGCTTTGCTATAGGTGGGATTAACTGAGTATGATGATGATGATGATGCTTGTTGCAGGTCATAGGTTCTCATGTCTGTTAGATATTAATTAGACATTATCCTAGATTAGAACTATATTTATCTAGGATTAGTTATTAAGTTTTATATAGCTTAGCAAATGTGCAGCCGGTTTAAGAGGGTTACAAGAGGCGCAGCATTAAGGGCATCACACTATTTCGATCATTTTTGGACAGTTGCAACCCTTTGCTTTTGATGGTTATTATTCCCTCCAATAATAACTGTATTTACCCGCCATTTAACCTCTTTCAAACCGTCATGTACTAAGGTATATATACATGTAATCTATGTACATTTACAGTTATCAAGACATAAAAACAATCTTTGTTTTCTGTCCACATTTGTGCGTTCATATCTGAGTGTTTGCAAGTTTGTTTAAATCATCGTAGTGTTTCAAGTTTGGTATCAGAGCCAAGTTGTTTCATTGTTTCAATTCAAAGTTCAAATCATATTCAAAGAAGTTATCTTCTGTCCGAAAGTTTCATACTCAGGACGTATAAGCGAAAGATGTTTTCAAGAAGTAAATTATATGATCCAAGGCTGTGCCATTATTGCAGACTACCCGGTCACAAAATCAGTGGTTGTAGAATCAAAGAAAGAGACGAAGCAACTTTATTAATTCGACAAGCAATTGATGTTGGTTGTGGTATTCAAGATGATGAATATACCGAAGGATATGTGGTTCATGGTACAGATAATGGTGGATGGTCTGACATATGGTATGTGAATTCCTCAATACAAAACCATTTTTCAGGCTCTCTTAATCAAATTCACAAGATCAAACGTTCTTTTGAATTTGAAACTCGTTTGAAACACGTGTTGTTCTTAAGAGGCCTTGGAGGAGTTTGGTTAACACTTGATGAAACAATAACAATTCCGAGTGTATTCTACACTCCGGACAGAGAGAAATGTTTTATCAATGTTTTAAGCCTCGCTTACGGCTATGCATATATAATGTATATATGTGTGGCCCTCGGGGGGGGAGGGGGGGGGGGGGGGCTCGCAAAAGTAAAGTTGTACTAATTTTAACGTTACTTTACTAATTTCGTGAAAATAATGTTAAAAATGACAGACTGTTAATCATGCATCAGGTGGTGACGTTGATAGCCAAAAGACAAGCGGGTACATGCAACAATCGGGTTTGTCCCGATTGCTAATTGTTATGTGCATTATTGTCTAAGGCTTGATACAAAACCACTATTGAGCCGGGGTCTCACTGGAAGTAGCCTCTCTACTCCCACGGGGTAGAGGTAAAGTTGTCTACATCTTACCTTCCTCAGACCCTACCTTAGCTTTTGCTATTGGTGGGATTAACTGAGTATGATGATGAATTGAGGTAACAAGGGTTTGTGGTAAGAAGAGAGGGAAATAAGTGTTATTTAAGTAACATGTTTAGTCCGAAAAATCAAGAATTAATTACTGACCATAATGTGTCAACTCTAGAACGTAAAAACAAGAAACTTATGGAAGTTCCAGGTGATGATTATTAGCCGAGATCACATCAAGGAGCAATCACCTCCTATTATTAAAATTGTAATTATGTAGTCAATCTTTATTTTTGTATAGTGGAGGTAATCTCTCCATCAATAGGAGTAACCTCTTGTATTTATAGACTACCATAGTCTATTGTTTTACACATTTCAATACAAAGAATTACCATTCTATATGGTATTAGCCTAAAAACATCTCAAGATCCTCTCTAGTCACCTCTTCATCGCCTCCTTTTTCTGCCTCATTCTTCCTGTTCTTTTTTTTCTTTCCGATTCAGTTTTCCAGTCCATGGATACCACAAATATCGACATCCCCACCATCCCTATTCACTCCTTAAGCCATCTCATAAACATCAAACTCAACTCCACTAATTATCTCCCATGGGAAAAACAACTTACCCCTCTTCTTACCTACTTGAATCTGCTTGGACATGTCACAGGAGCCACTCCTGCTCCGGCCGAAACCATCACAGCTGACGACAAGCTTGTTTTCAACCCCGCTTTTTTAACCTGGAAAACTGATGATCAAAAAGTCCTTTTAATTAACTCGACCTTGACCGAGGAAGCGATGGCTGAAACCATCGGATTTACAACAGCTCACGCTGTTTGGAAGGCACTGGCAGAGGCGTACAACCATTGTTCCATAGAACGAATCCATAACTTGAAAGATTTGCTTCGAAATCTTCAAAAAGGGACATCCTTTGTATCGAACTATGGCCGAAGATTCAAGGCCTTAGCCGACCAACTTGCAGCTATCAGACATCCCATCAGTGATGAGGATAAACGCCGTTGGTTCTTATGTGGCCTTGGTGCCTCTTTCGAAAATTTCTCCACCTCTCAGAGAACCATACGCCCGGCCCCCTCTTTTCGTGATCTTCTGGCAAACGCTGAAAATCAAGAAATGTTTATCCAGAAACTTCATGGTTCTCATACCCCTGAAGCTGCCTTCTATGCTCATCCCAACAAAAACCACACTTCTCGGACCAATTCAAATCGCGACAGAGGCCGAGGCTCTTCATCACGTGGCCGTGGTAACACCAATTCCAAACGCCCTCCCCATTGCCAAATCTGCCGCACCGATGGTCACTACGCAACAAAGTGTCCTCAACTCGTGTCCTATGCTCAAAAAACCGTCTCTCTAGATGCCAATCTAGCCGAGGCATTTAATGCTCAATGCAACGCCTCTGAAACTCCCGATTGGACCGCTGACTCAGGTGCTACAACACATATGTTAAACTCCAATCATAATCTAAATAATTCTACATCTAAAACCGGTAACATTCGTGTCACATTTGGGAACGGTAACTCGTCACCCGTCACCCGTCACCCATATTGGGAACACTAAAATAAATAACATACCCTTACAAAATGTTTTAGTAGTTCCTAATCTCACAAAAATCTATTATCCATTAGTAGATTAACAAATGATTCACCGGTCGATGTTTTATTTTCTAACGATTTTTTTCAAATCCAGGACCGAAAAACAGCGACGGTTTTAGCTAGAGGCACGTGCGAAAACGGTCTTTATGTTCTTACCCAAGGTCACAAGTCACTTGTTGCTGCTCTTTCTGCTTCGCATCTTCGGGCATCATTCAATAAATGTCATAGTCGATTAGGACATGTCTCCTTTGATACTATTTCAATTTTAAATAAACTTGGTCGTGTATTTGTTATATCTTTGTTACCCAAACCAGGATTATGCAACTCTTGTGAGTTATCAAAAGCAAAACATTTACCATTTATTGACAATCCTAAACGAGCACAACATGCATTGGACCTCATCCATTGTGACCTTTGGGGACCCGCACCGGTGCCCTCCATCGATGGTTATCGATACTACGTTATTTTTATTGATGACCACTCTCGGTTTACATGGCTTTACCCACTAAAAGTCAAATCCGAATTTCCTACAATTCTCAAAGTTTTCTTGACTTTTGTTCAAAACCAATTTTCAACTAATGTCAAAGTATTTCAAAGTGATGGCGGCACGGAATTTACAAACAATCAAGTGCAAACATGTTTTCAACAAAATGGCATTCATCATAGACTTTCATGTCCTCACACACCCGAACAAAATGGGAGGGCGGAAAGAAAACATCGCCACATAACCGAAACCGGTTTAGCTATGATGTTCAATGCCAAAGCTCCATCTAAACTATGGTTTGATGCCTTTACCTCCACTACCTACTTTATTAACCGTCTCCCCACAAAAATTCTAGATGAAAAATCACCATTTGAAATCCTATTCAACCAACCCCCAATCTACTCAAATATGCGAGTCTTTGGTTGTCGAGTGTTTCCCTATCTTAGAGACTATGCAAAAAATAAACTCCAACCAAGGAGTGCACCTTGCATCTTCATTGGTTATAGTCCTAAGTACAAAGGTTTTCGTTGCCTTGAACCAACTACCGGTCGCATCTACACAACTAGACATGCTCGATTTGATGAAGATGTCTTCCCCTTTGAAAACGACTCGGTAACAACTCACACCAAAGACTTACCCATAACAAACTTTGAAGAAAATATCCCACTCCCCTTCCTCCTCAACCTAAATCATTCACCCCACCTATTACCACTCACTCAAAACCACCCTTCTGTGAAGACCTTTTCGGTCAAACCCCACCACCAAACACAAACAGCCCCACTGAACCTCTAAGCCCTACACCTTCGGCCCAATCCAATCCCATACCTGACAGCCCAAATACTCCTCCTTCACCAACCTCAAACGGCCCAACACCTTCATCTGTTGCCTCCGCCTCCCAAGGCCCACCTCCGAGCCCACCTCACCAACCTGCTCAGCCCATTGCCTTCGTCCCTATCCCAACCGAAACATCCATACCAAACTCACATCCCATGACCACCATATCAAAAAATGGGATTTTTAAACCCAAGCATTATGCCAATATTTCACAAACCTCCACTCATTACCTTCATCACTCCCTCTTCACCTCTCATGTTCCCAAAGGAACCGCTCTAAAAAATTCTAAATGGACTCAAGCCATGCACGAAGAACTCAAAGCCCTTCGTGACAACAAAACTTGGACTCTTGTTCCTTGTCCATCTAGCATGAACATAATCGGATCCAAATGGATTTATCGGATCAGATACAAATCCAATGGTTCTCTAGATCGCTACAAAGCTAGACTCGTGGCTCAAGGTTTTACACAAATCCCGGGTCTTGACTTTTCTCACACTTTTAGTCCGGTTGTTAAATCTTCCACCATTCGAATTGTCCTTAGTCTCGCGACAATTCACAAATGGAATCTACGACAATTAGATGTCAACAACGCGTTTCTAAATGGACATCTCACCGAAACAATCTTTATGGAACAACCACCGGGATTTGAATATTCACAAAAACCGAACCATGTTTGCAAATTAAATCGTGCTCTATATGGCTTGAAACAAGCTCCCCATGCCTGATTCCATCGCTTAAGCTCCTTTCTCGTTCAACGTGGTTTTCAAAATAGCCGAGCCGACCCCTCCTTATTTGTGTACAACCGTCAAGGTACTTTAATCTACCTCCTTGTATACATTGATAACTTCATTATCACCGGGAATAATGATCCTTTCATCACTAACTTCACCTCATGTCTAAATAAGGAGTTCAAAATTAAGGATCTTGGCTTGCTAAACTTTTTCCTAGGATTGGAAGTCCAACACACACAAACCGGTCTTTTTCTAAATCAATCAAAATATGCCTATGATATATTGTCAAGAGCCGGCTTGTTAGACTCCAAACCTGTTGCCACCCCACTCACGTCCAAGGACGTTTTCAACTCTCAAGGTCAACCTTTCCATGACCCCACTCTCTACCGGTCTCTGGTAGGCGCTCTTCAATATCTCACCATAACCCGTCCTGACCTTTCCTATGCTGTTAACCAAGCCAGCCAATTCCTTCATCACTCCACCACCGATCACTTCCAACTAGTCAAGAGGATTCTTCGATATGTTAAAGGCACTCTAGCTCACGGTCTCACATTTGACCGACCCACTAACATAAATTTATTAGGTTTATCTGATGCAGATTGGGCAAGATGTATCGACACGAGAAGATCCACCTACGGCTATTGTATCTTCCTAGGTGGAAATCTAGTCTCTTGGAGTGCCAAGAAACAACCAACAGTTTCGCGTTCAAGTTACGAGTCGGAATATCGGGCAATGGCAAACACGGATGCGGAAATCATTTGGATAACCAACCTTCTTCGGGAACTTCATGCTCTTCCATCCAGTCCTCCTATACTACTTTGTGACAACAAAAGTGCCTTGTTCTTAAGTCAAAATCCAATTTCACACAAAAGAGCAAAGCACATTGACATTGATTACCACTTCATCCGAGAACTAGTTCAATCCGGAAGACTGCACACCCGTTTCATCTCCACAAGCAACCAAGTCGCCGATATTTTCACCAAAAGTCTACCACAGCCGTTGTTTGAAAAATTTTGAACAATGCTTCGTCTTGGTTCACCACCATCTTGCATTGACCGGGGGTATTAGCCGAGATCACATCAAGAAGCAATCACCTCCTATCATTAAAATTGTAATTATGTAGTCAATCTTTATTTTTGTATAGTGGAGGTAATCTCTCCATCAATAGGAGTAACCTCATGTATTTATAGACTACCATAGTCTATTGTTTTACACATTTCAATACAAAGAATTACCATTCTATAATGATGCATCACATGGGGAATTCAAAATAGATTATTTGAATTCCATGTTTGAAGAAATGAATCTAAATTTCGAAGAAATCATTGGAACGATTGCATGAAAGTCCTAGATATGATTGAAAATGAAGAAAGTGTGTGGATGTATAGAGATGTGTATCGAGAACCATTTATTAAGATTGTTGATTGGTTCTTGAATCATTATCTTCGGGTTCCAACCCGACCCATACCACCATAGATTTGATATGGAAAAGAAATAAATTTGTTTGATCTTTATGTGATCGTTCAAAAGGAAAAGGAAGGTGGTCATAAAAGGGTCACAAGTTACAATCTATGGGTTGTTATAGCAAAAGAATTGGGCTTAGACTATGAAGATCATGATATAGTTCGAATATTGTATGCCCAATACTTAGATGTTATTGAATGGAACTTTAAAGTCAAGGAAGTACTAAGGAATGCCGAGAAAAATCAAGGTACAAGTACACATTCAAGGGCTAAATCCAATTCAGAAAACAATTCAAGAGGCTACAAAGAATTCGAAATTCTATAGGGTGAAGGCTGCAAGGTGGATGACTACGCCTTGTTCATGGGTGGAGATTGTAATGTGGCTAAAAAAAGCTTTTCAAGAAACAGAGGTACGATTTCAGTGAAGCCGAGAAAAGCTCTGATGGATGCAAACATGACTCTACCGAAGCAAAACCAAGTTTGATTTAGGGGTGGATGTTAGATATTTATAAATCAAAGTTCATTAGTATTATTATTTGTATTTTGTATGTATATATTAATTAGACACTATCCTAGATTGGAACTATATTTATCTAGGATTAGTTATTAAGTTTTATTAGTGTTATATAGTTACCAAATGTGCAGCCGGTTTAAGAGGGTTACAAGAGGCGCAACATTAAGGGCATCACACTGTTTCGATCATTCGGGTACATGCGAGATTACTCACATGCATGTGAACGGACGAGTAAAAATACATACAATGTTGCTGGATCTGTTGGTTTGATATGTGTTTTTGGTTATGTTGGTTCAGATTCGTGATGTTCTTATTGGGTCTATTTTGGTTTGATTATTTTCGGATTGGTGGTGTTGGATCTGTTTTGGCTTGATGATTTCGGATCCGTGGGTGTCGAGGCGGCGATGATTTCTAATAATTAGTCTTCGGACCCATATGATGATTTTGAAAATAATCGGATTGTGTAGAGCCACTTTATATCTTGGTGGCGAGGCATTCGAGATAGCAATGGGTTGTTTGCAACTGTTGACACAGCCATGGAAGATCATGCGTCATAATCCGATAAAAAAAATATATGAGCCTCTATGATTTATTTTGTACTTTTTTCGTGTCTTATTTCTTTTTTTATCGATTTTTTGTTCTTCGGTTTAGTTTTATAGTTTGGGGTATGTTTGGCAAAACTAGCTGGAGGCTGTAAGTGTTAGCTGCAAGCTGATAGCTGGAAGTTGGTAGCTGGAAGCTTTTTAAATATATTTTGGTGTTTGGCAGAGTAGCTGAAGCATTTAATAAAATGTATAAAATGATCAAAATGATCATAATTAAAAGCTTGTAAAGAAAGTTTTTATTTTACTTTTAAAATAGAATGTGTATTTGTGTCATTTACTAATTAAAAGCTTGTAGTTAGTAGAGTTTTTCTTAAAAGCTACTACTAGTAGCTTTTTACTGTAGAGTTTTTTCTCTAACCTAAAAGTTTCCAGCCCTTCAACCAAACAAGACTTTTTATTAAATAGGAGCTTTTTCTTAAAAGCTTAAAGCTTGAAGCTCCTAAAAGCTCCTTACCAAACATACCTCATATGTATACTGAAAGTAGTTAAAAAGTGTGTGATGATGGGGAGTCTGGTTAGGTTTGTTCATTGTAAGAAAATTGAGTGTTTTTGAAGAAGCTTTGTAAACCTGATGTAGTGGTTTGTTTTAGGTTTTGATGGTTTGTACGTTGTGGATGCTTTATACCATCTTGTTTAAGAACCTCTTTAGGTAAATATAAAATCAATGATTTTTTTTACCACACCTATCAAAACTTATAGCATCTTGTGTATGAACATCCTTGTATGTAGAAGACTAGTAAGGAATAATGTATACTCGTAATATAAATTGACCATGGGTTGTGTTTATTTACACTCATCTTTTGTCAAAGTTTCCCCCCATTTATTGTTTGAGCTTATTTGTAGGGTTCAAATGCCAAATGTGAAAAAGACCTAAACCTTACGTATATGATTAACTAACGAGTCAAAATGAGTTAAAGTTATAAAAAGGTAATTCGTAAACACGTTTTAAACGAATTAGACGGTGTTGGTTTATTTGTTTATCCGGACTCTAACGTCTCGAAATTGTCTTGTTATGTTATAAACACTATCTTATTATTGACTAAAGTATATAAGAGATTGAAAGTATTTCAATTTTAATACATTGCTGTCTGACTTTTAACACTTCTAACCTATGTTACTCATAGACTAAGTATTCTATTGTTATCCATTTGACCGATAAAAATAAAATAATTAAATTTAATTAGTCTTTATTAGTAAAGCAAGCATAAAGTGGTCATAGACTCATATACTCATATAATGCAACAACGAGGCCAAAAGTGTCATATCCCGCAAGTTTATATATATTCCTAAAAATCCCCAACTTTTCTAAATGCAAATCCTTTTTGTTTTGACATTACAAAACAAGACAAATGAAGGAATGGTGAGGAGACAAAATGGGGTGGGTACGACTTTGTTTCTTGCGAAATTATATAATGGAACATGGCACAAAGACAAAACATCACCCAAAACATAACACACATTCTCTCCACCACTCGAGATATCTCGAGGGTTGTGTTAGAATTAACAAAAACAATTACAATTTGAGAACTATTTTATTTTATTATTATTATTTTTTTTTTGTAAATGAGAATCAATTTATTACCATAACATAAACAAATAATGTATCTTATATTGCTAAGAATCACATGATAAAAGTATTATACTTAAAATGGAAAGGTTTAAAAAGTATTATACAAAAATAGTTTTATGCTATTTAGTAGGGCTGCAAACGAACCGAACGAACACGAACAAGGCTTTGTTCGTGTTTGTTTGTTAAGGAAATTGTGTGTTCACGAACAGTTCATGAACACTTACCGAACGAGTTTTTTTGTCCGTGTTCGTTTGTTAAGAGAACACTCGTGTTCGTGTCCGTTTGTTAAGTTTGTTCACGAACGCACACGAACTTTAATGAGCACAAACAAGTGTTTATGAACACAAACGAACACAAAGAAGTGTTCATGAACAGAAACAAACATAAACAAATCTATATTAACTTTCGATAAGAACGAAACATATACTTAGTAGTGAGCGTGAAGATTAAAAGTAGGATTATTGATCTCATATATTACGTGCATAGATTATTTGTTTATTTATTTAGGTAAAATAAATAAAAATAAAAGAATATAAAAATTATATAAATTAAAAACCCTATTAAACTATTGAACACAAACGAACATGTTACCGAAAGTTCACGAACATAAACGAACGAACGCGGGCTCTGTTCGTGTTCGTTCATTTAACTAAACGAACGAAAATTTTAGTTCGTGTTCGTTCATTTATTAAACGAACGAACACAAACGAACTTCCCACCGAACGGTTCATGAACTGTTCGCTGAAAGTTCGGTTCGTTTGCAGCCCTACTATTTAGGTCTTAACCTGAGAAGTGAATGCGAGAATTTTTTATTTTATTATTTTTTTAAAATCTTTTTTCTCATCTTTTTAAACATGTATTTTAGTATTGAATAGAAAAATGAGTATAATTTCTTTAATAGAGTAATTACTAGGGGTGAGCATACAAAAACCGATAACTGAAAAAAACTGAAACCGATAGCCGAACCGAAAATAACCGAAACCGAATTAACCGATCGGTTACGGTTAACATATGGCCAAAACCGAACCATCCGGTTACGGTTACGATTTTCCCCTCTTCCGTAACCGAAATAACCGAAACCGAACCGATAGTTATATACTTAATTATTTTTCATACATATATTCATATATTTGGAATATATTTTCATGTATTTCCGGTATATTTCATGTATCTTTCATGTATATCTATGTATTTAAAATATATTTTTTTATGTAACTCATGTATTTTTCATGTATATCCATATATTTGAAGCATATTTTATTCATTTCATGGTTATTTCATGTATTTTTCTTGCGTTTTTATATATATTTATATTCTTGAAAAATGTTCAAAACACTTTACTAACTATTTTAAGTTTATAATTTTGCACAAGTTTTATGTTTGGTTATTAACCGAACATAACCGAAAAAGAACCGATAACCGACATATTAACCAAAGTAACCGAACCGACGTAACCGAACGGTTTTGGTTATGGATTTTTCTATAACCGAACTTCGGTTATCGGTTTCGGTTATATGTAAAAACCGAACCGAATCGACATTTGCTCACCCCTAGTAATTACATAATTACTCTAGTGTAAACTACTGTAATTACTTTAATAACGTAATTATGCTAAAAAAATTATATTATTAATCTAGAAAACATGTTTAAGCAGATGGAAAAAAAAATCAAATATTCTTTGTATTTGATCCTTACACTATACTTTTTTTTTGAAAGGCAAATTTCTACTCCTTATGGGACTTGAACCCATAACCTCCCCTTAGGTGTTCCTAAAAGCTTTGCTTCTACCATTAGGCCACCAACCCTAATGGCAATCCTTACACTATACTTAATAGGGACCATTATGTATAACTTATTATGGCATTAAACAAATTACATTGTGACAATATTATGATTAAAGTATCAATTTATGTTATTTAAGTTACGTATCATATGATGATATTATTTATGTTAGTTAATTACCCATATATGTTGAAAGGGAAAATACGATAAAAATAATAATGAAGAAGAAGCATATTCAATTTGTTATAATTAATTTAAAGATTTATACATATGAAGGCAGATGCAAATAATTAAAAGATTCAAATCATAATCATAAAAAGCCAGAAAATTTATAAAATTTGTATGATTTGATATGTTTACATGCGAACATCATTACATGTGTTTCGATCATTCCTCGATCAACATACTCAAAATGTATATGAGTTAGTTAATCAAAATACTCATTTTTATTGACCCTTCAGCTGACGGTCATTCAACATTCATCCCAACCATCATTCCAGATTTCCAGGCACAAACGAAGATAACTAACATTCCACCTTCGAACTCATCATCATTTTACATGCGAATGAACCAAATGTACAATGTATAAGCAAATGGACTAAACCTGTATTGTATTTGCCAATGAACCAAACCATGATTATATGTTCAATTTAAATCCCTTGGTATATATGTTTATTATGTTTTTATATTGTTGTACTTCTTTACATAAGAAATGTGAAATAGCCAAATAGGTCTTTTTATGTTAACATATGCAAGTTAGTAAAAAGAACCAAAAATATGTAACCAATAAGTGAATGTAGGAAGCCATATATGCAAGCTTTTAAAAGAAAGCTGCAAAACTATAACATAGATATAACATATGAAGTTATGAACTCTTCTTATATTTTTAACCACATTAAACAAAACTAAAACTTTTATATACATATTTAGCAAAAGTCGATAAAATGTTGTGACAGTTGCCTTTAGTCTTCATCTGTTGACAAATGACAACTCGTGTCACGCCTTATTTTACCACCTATTTGTCACCAACATAAAATATACTTTTTTTTTTTTTTTTTCAAAACTGTGCTGTCATATACCATCATTAACCACGAAATAAACCAAGTTTCCTCATAATTAAATTGTTCGAATCCATAAGTGGCGAGACAGTTTCCTCCCCCACCGGTACCATATATTCATGTCCCTTAAAATATGGGATAGGTGCCCCTTCTATTAGTTGATCTATTTTTCCTTTCAATTCTTAAAATACCTATACAATATGATACTTTTTAGCCATATTATAATTAAGTGGCATTAACTAAATACATCTAAAGATTATTATATATTAATTAAAGGCAAAGATATATTTTTTTTCATGTTAATAAATTCGCATAAAAGTAAAAAAAAAAAAAAAAGACCCTGTGTATAATATTATAGATAAGGATAACTTAGTGAGGTTAAACACAAAATTTATACACGTCTAAATATGTACAGATGACACTCTTTTTCTTAGTTGCATGTCGTTGGAAGTTACTGTGGATGGCCGATGAGGACAAGAGATGCGGTAGGTGATGGTAGATGGGGTTCGTTGCGTAATATAGGTGTTGCGGTGGTCGAGAAAAAAAACACGAAATGAGTGAGGCTTGAGTTATAATATATTTTCCCTTTTTGTAAGTTAAAATCCATACTTAATATAACTTTTTAGTTATTAAGTGTATTTTATTCATTTTACAAAGATTTGATATTTTTTCTAACTTATGTTAGCGGTTAGGACTATCGTGTTATGGGTCGAATAACGGTGAAACCTAAACATCTTTTTCTATTGAGGTTAAATCAAATGTAGATATCCTATAGATTATGTACTTCAAGTGTAATGTATAACTTAATAATTAATACCATTTTAAGGGTATGTATAGGATAAATAAAATTATTGTTAAAGGTTTTTTAACAATCGAAATCTTAACATAATAAAAATTAGGTTCTCATTCAAACCAATTAACCAAACAAAACATCTAACATAGTCAAATTCAAATTATCTAATCAGATCATCGGTTCGATCAAAACCTTGAGTTATTTATATACCATCAAACATGTAGTAACAATATACAATAGATATTTTAGATGATGATACATATTATTAATTTAATTGTTTAGACAACGTTATTGTTGTTATATATAAAAAAATAGTTAGGCTTTATTTTGTATTCTATGTCTTTTAGGGGCTGTTTGGTTGATTAAGTGCTGAATCATTAAGAGGTCTGAATGGTAGGGAGGTCTGAATGATTAAGCGCTGAATAATTAAGTTGGACCTCTTAATGGTTAGTAATCTTGTCCCACATTGGTAGGAGTGTCTCATTAAGGTTCAGCATAATTCAGTGCTTAATGGTTCAGCAACATCTCAAATCTTAATTATTCAGACTTAACCATTCCATTCAGAAGCTGAAACAAACGCGCTGAATGCTGAATCATTCAGCGCTGAATGGTTAAGAGCCTCATTAAGAGGCTTACCAAATAGCTCCGTAGTGTCACACTGGGGTCTAATATAGCTTAAGGGGCTGTTTGGTAGCCTCTTAATCAGCCTATTAACCATTCAGGTCTGAATCATTCAGCATTCAGACTGTTTGTTTCAGCATCTGAATGAAATGATTAAGTGCTGAACCATTAAGTTAATAAGGGATGCTGAATGATTCAGCTCTTAACCATTCAGAGTCTCTTAACCATTCAGGACATCTTAATGATTCAGCACTTGTTTGGTAGCCTCTGAATGGTTATTAAGAGGGTATATCTGAATGATTCATAATCTCTTAATGGTTAAGATGTAATCTTAAGTATGAATGGTAAGAGGTAACATCTTAATGGTTGCCTCTTAACCATTCAGACTTAAGGTTACCTCTTAATCATTCAGAGGTTATGGACCATTAGGAGGTAGCCTCTGAATGACCATTAAGAGGCTACCAAACAGCCCCTTAATCAACCAAACAGCCGCTTACTCTTTTCTTAATGTTGAGTTTTAAATTATTACAAAATAAAATAAACATACAAAAGAAATTTAAACAACTAATTATTCAGGTCTCTATGTTGCCTACATGATTACAAAATGAACCCACTTTCACTTTACATGTGACCACTTTGAAATTTATTTTATTATAAAAGTTAATTTTATGTCTACTTTCTTTCTATCAATTTATTCAGCAAAGATTATTATGCAGGACGCCCCCCATTTTCATTCGGGGTACCTCTACCCATCCGTGAATTAATGTAACTTTTATTTTATTTTAATAGAAGTTTAATTAAAGAGTAAATTGCCAAAATGGCCCCTCAGGTTTGGCCCAAAATGCTTGTTTGGTCACTTTTTTGAATTTTGTGCCAAAAGCACCCCTCACAGATCGAAAATTACCAAAATGACCCATATTTAACAGAGTTCCTGACGAAGAAGAAAAACTCAGTTAAGTCTGAGGGGCATTTTCGTCATTTCATGTTATAACGTTTTAAAACCCCATTTTAAACCCATCTTCTTCATCTTCTTAATCAGAGCATCGTCTCCTTCTTCCCATTGCATCCATCATCCTTCGAGCATCATAACAAACCTAATTCCCAAATCATACAAACCCTAATTCCCAAATCATACAAACTCTAAAGAAACCCCAAATCATACAAACCCAATAATCAATTAACTAACCTAGACGATGGTATTCTGCAAATGTGGGGCTCCTACTATCATACGTGTGTCTTCCACCTCTGCAAACCCTGATAGACGGTTTTTCTGCTACAACAAGAAGGGGAGGAGCTGTGGTTTCGTTTGTTGGGCCGAACTACCCTTGGGTCAGATTCCTAGTACTATCAATGATAATGAAGAGAATGAAAAACTGAGACTAAACAACACAACCCTGCAGACCTTGGTTAGGACACTCAAATCCAAAAACAAGAAGCTGAAAACTTATCTATGGATGACTTGGTTTGTAATCATCATGTATTTTATCATGTTTTAGTTCAATGTAGGTTGTTTTGTAATGATAAAAACTCAATGTATGGTGTTTCTTATTGTAATGATCAGTTATTGTTGAAGTTGTAATGTATGTTTGCAAATGTTCAGTTTATGTTGATTTGTAATGATAAGGTTTGTAATGATCAAGAACAATGTATGTAATGAAAAGACTGAAAAGGTTTGTAATGATCAAGAACAATGTTATGACCAAACAGAAACATACTAAAGCATACAAAACAAAGTTCATAGTTAAAGTAGTTAGTACATAAGCATGATAGTAGGATACAAAACAAAGTGCATACTTAAAGTAGTCTAGTGCATACATGAAATAGATAAGCCTAAGTCAGGAAACATAGGGATCATGGTACCAACAAGCCTACTTCCAACGACAATCATCATCCGAACAGTAGTCCGAATCTGTTCCATGCTCTCCTTCATAGGGATCATGATACCAATCCTCATCTGGGCTGTCATAATTCCAGGCATTCTTTAACACCTCTGGGTCATAGTCTCTACATGGGTCAAGCTCCTCTTCTTCAACCGGTTCTTGAACTGCTTTCCCTTTAGCCTTTTCATCAACCTTTGTAACATCATGGTACCAATCATACTGATCTGGGCTGTCATAATTCCAGGCATTCTTTAACACCTCTGGGTCATAGTCTCTACATGGGTCAAGCTCCTCTTCTTCTTGAACTGCCTTCCCTTTAGCCTTTTCATCAACCTTTGTAAGTTGTTTAAAATTATCTTCAACCAACTCTTGAACCACCTTTTCATCATCCTTTGTATCATACTCTTTATCAACAACTTCAGGCTTTTCAACCGGTTCTTGAACTGCAGGTAGTGCAAGAACAACTTGCCTAAACATTTTTGGAATTTAGAGATGAAATATGAAGTTGAATTGTATGAATGTTTTGCAATATTGGGTCTTTTAAATCAGCTGAACAATTAACTCATCCATCTACCTGAAATCTACCCACTGACCCCATAAATGAACTTCATTGAATGCAACTACCACACAAGTGTTATACTGTCAGAATGCATCAGACTGCCAAAATGGTACATTATGTTTGGTCCAAACTGCCAAAATGGTCCCTTATGTTTGGTCGAAACTGCCAAAATGATACATCAGACTGCCAAAATGGTACTTAAAATGCAACATTATACTGCCAAAATGGTACATAAAATGCTACATTAAACTGCCAAAATGGTCATAAAACTATAGTTAAGTTAACCAATACAAACCAAAAGAAACCCCAAAATGCTATATCAGACTGCCAAAATGGTCATTAAATTGCCAAGTAGTCAAAATACATACCATAACCCATACCATAACCCATAACATATCAGTCAAAATAGAAAAACACCAAAATGACAAGTTTTAATACATAAAGTGGCATAACTAAACTGAAAACTACATAACTTGTGAACCCCCAGCTTGTGAACCCCCAGCCTGTGAACCCCCAGCAGCTTTCTTGCAGGTCCTTTTGTTATGTCCTGGTTGCTTGCAAATCTTGCATTTGATTGGATTACCCTTCTTTGGCAATTTGGTACCCTTTTCAATAGCTTTTGACAACTTTGCAACCTCATCCTTTTCAAAAGCAGACTTTCTCCTCTTCTTTTTAGGTCTTCCAACAGGCTTGTGGTATTTAGGAGCTATGAGGGTGGTGGGACAGTTAAAATGTTCCCACATGTCAGTTCCATTTAGTGGTTCAATGGTATGGTCATACACCTTCTTCCATGTATCAACCCAGTAAGCTTTGTGAACATATTTCTCAGGAACTCCATCATCCAATCCATGAAGTGCCATATTCCATATACAAGCTACAACATGCCTACATGGCATTCCAGTCAACTGCCACCTCCTACAAGCACAACTCCTTTCATTCATGTTAACAGCCCTTGTCTCATTCTCTGGACCACTCACCTGATAAACACATTGTATCATATTAACACATTGTATCATCTAAAAAATAAACATAACATTCTATACTTACTTGATACTTTCCAGGGCCACACCAAATGACAGAATACTGGCTAGCATCATTTTTTATCTTCTCAAACAGGTCTGTGGCTCTTGGTGTTAAAGGGCCTGATGATTTTGAAATCATCAACCTCTTCATACAGTACTCCCTTATAAAATCTAGACAGGTGATAATGAGTTTATCCCTGCCTAGGACCAACTGCCTGTTGAACACCTCACATAGGTTGTTCAACAGGATATCACTCTTTGGCCTCTCTGAAAAAAAAAAGCTCTGCACCAGTGTTTGACTGGAATACCCTTCAAGTATTCATACATTGCCTTGTCTTCTTTCAAGATTGTATCCATCATCCTTTCATGTTTAATCAGTTTCATCGTTCAATGGTCTTAACCCAAAGTCTAAATCCTCACCTGGAACTTTAAAATAATACCTAAAAATGGAAATATCCTCTTCTGAATAACCAAGTTCTAATACCATATCATTCAGCATTGTAGAAACATTACCATCAACATAATCAATATATGCCAGTTTACCTCCCACATATCTACTATCTGGAAAATCAGTCAGCTCACCACCATAATGCAATTCCACTGAAATAAAAACTGATGATTGTCACCTGAAAACAAAAAATAAATATTCTTGATCATGTTGAGCAGAGGTGATCGTGTGGAGACAACAACGATTATGACAAAGCAACAATAAGCAACAATAACTTACGGTATTCAAGCCGAGGATTGAAATCAGCACCCTTGTCTCGAAACCTCCACATTATTGAGCAGAGATGAAGACGAAGAACGTGGAAGACGAGGAAGAAACAAACGACGACGAAGAAGAAGTTGATAGTTAGGGTTTTTTACTGGATTAAAATGACTGATCAGGGTAAGAAAATGGGTTTTTAAACGTTTGAACATGAAAGGACGAAAATGCCCCTCAGACTTAACTGAGTTTTTCTTCTTCGTCAGAAACTCTGTTAAATATGGGTCATTTTGGCAATTTTCGATCTGTGGGGGGTGCTTTTGGCACAAAATTCAAAAAAGTGACCAAACAAGCATTTTGGGCTAAACCTGAGGGGCCATTTTGGCAATTTACTCTTAATTAAATGTTAGTGTTTATTTTTAAATGAAAGCAAAATAGAAAAAAAAAACCGTTTTATAGTAGTGACGTCTTCAAGTTGGTCGTGTTTTGTGAGACCTTAACACAATTGTCTGGTTTTAAACATGAATTTTACTAGTTAAATTAAAGTAATACATTTCGGTTTAGCTTACATGCATCCGTTGTTTAATTTTCTTATATATTATAGAAATTAAGACTAACAATATGGATTTAGATAATGTGATTTTTATTAGAGAAGACTAGCTCAAGGTTACTTTTGAAAACTAAACACCCGTATAAAATTGTTAAACTGGCAGATTTTGTTAGAAATCCTTACTTTCTAGTTTCTAATTTTAAAGATGTTATAATATATATTTGAATATTTACCATGTCCAAAATCATATCGACTTGTTTATAGAAATTAAGATGGTTACATTAGTAACATTTTTTAATATCATATTTACTAGTTTAATAATATTAATATATATATATATATAAAATCATAAAATAAAGAGATACAGGCTAGTCAACTAGTAGTTACGATTTACTTTAACTTTGACTTGAAAAAAATCACATATTAGACCATCCGTTATGGCACGAGAGCCATCAGATGTGAGCCACCGACTTTACTCTCAAACGACCTCATCGCCTGTGCTCACTTGACCCCATTGTGACTAGGGGTGAGCACCGGCGCGACCTGTGCTCAATTTGTCCCCGCGAGCACCATCGCGTGTGCTCGCGCCGGGATCTTCATGTGTGCTCGCGCCAGGGCTATTGTGGCCGGAGGTGAGCACCAGACTGAAACCTTGCTCGCGCCGGTTGTCGCTCGCGGCTCACAACGGACAACCTTATAAGTTCTGACCCGTTACCCAAACAATAATTTGCGGGTAATATTCCCGGGTTCGAGACCATCCATAAATCCACATTCAAAATGTGAACAAACCCATCCTTGGATCCAAACCCGTAATATATTTTTTTTAACGACTAAATTTTACTCTCCCTTAATTACTCCTAAAATACACCTATTTTGCCTCTTGTGAGGTTCGAATTTCAGCTTATGATGGAAAACACCAACACCCATACCATCAGATAATAAGAGTTGGGCCAAACCCGTAATATTATTTAACCAAATCCCATCCCGTCCCTACGTACTCACACAGTAACAGTGTACGTTTTAAAACAGATGGATTGAAATTCAAGTGGCATCACCTTCACTTGTCGCCTATTTATTTTGACTAAAACATCACATTCTCCATCATTCGACTTCTCAATGCTACGTCGTCGTTTCAGCTAACCACCGTCTGAACGTGAAGAATCCGGTTACTATCGAAATCATTCAGGTCCGTTTTTTCATCTGTTTTATTTCAAAGTTCGTTAATATCGTTTGATGTCGTTCGTGATTTGTTTACTGAAATCACCGTATATGTTTGCAAATGTCGCTCCATGAACACATACTTATTACATTATTAAGATAGTATTATCATACTTGAGTTTATCGGTATGAGTCCACCGCCAAAATCAAGCAAAATATGGATTTGTTGGCAAAGGTTTAGATTTCTGTGTCGATCTAAGCACGTTTATCTTATTATTATTATTATCTTCTTCTGTTACTTGTTTTTTTTCGTCTAGTTAAATATGAATTAAAAAGCTGATTATGATAGTCATTAACGCGAATGCAAATCGTTTCTCATGCATTGAAGGATTAAAATAACATAAATATATTAAGCATTAAGTATTAGGCATGTGGAGACATATTTATGACATAAAATACATTCAATTAACAATATACTAGTGCAGGTATATATCAATTATCATTGAGGATGGTGTTATTAAACATGAGGTTGAGTTGCTGTACATCCAACGGGGAAATGAGCTATAGAATGGAGTTTGATCAACCACCGGATCGTACGCTTTCTTGCTTCCTTGTATCTTAGTTTTTAAATTGTGTCATTCGATTTTCGTAATCGATAGAAATCTTAATGAAATTTGCGTCCATAAGAGACATGGTGTGGTGGTAACCGGTAAGGTACTCTCTCCTCTATCGTAAAAATGGAATGTTCAAATTCTACAAGGTGCAAGTATAAGAGTTTTTTAAAAATATCTTACCATTGAAAAAATGAAATTTGCAAATGATTTTATTAGTAACTTTTAAAACAACTAATAGCATAGTGCCAGTTGTGTATATTAATCATATAAAATTGGCATGATGTGGTCAGTGGCAAAGCATGGAGATTGAATCGACAGGGGCCGGACTTATTTTTTTTCTGATCGGTAGGGGCCGAAAGATCAAATTGGTGGGGGACAGACTCAATTCATATATAAATTATCTACGAAAATCTTAAAATTCCACCACTGCCGCCAAAAAACGACGGGGGCTGGGACACCCGGGCCTCCACTATTCTGGGCCCCTGGATGTGGTCCCATAGCAGAATCCACGGAAAATGGCAGGATTTCTGTTGATGAGTTTTGAAATTGACCTGGATAAATATTGGCCCTTTAATGCGTTGTGGTATGTTGCGTGACATGGTAGTACCAAAGGTCCCAACTAATATCATAAATGATGATGGGGACATAAAAGGCATATTAATAAAGGACACTTTATTAAAATTACAATATGTTTTTCATCTTTTTAGGGGCCGGATTTCTAGCGCTTTGCTAGCTGGTCTGGTTTTCCTATGTTTATATGTTATGCAAGTTGGTGTGTTAAAAAAATGTAGCGAAAAAAGTTATATTAGGAAGAAGTAGAATATCTGGTAACTTTTAGTTTTTTAACACAAATAATGTACACTTAAGTACATCTTAAAGATTGCTAGGTGCATCCTTTTAACTTCTCACAGCAATATTCCTCTCTTTAGACGTTAAATACATTGTAAAAGACAAGAACACCCCTTGATTTGTTGCTTTTAGAAGCTACACTACAATATAGCCAAGGCCAACAACCTTCTCGTGTGCATTGACATCCCAACGACTTTCCAATGTGGAGGTTATTTTTTTTGAAAAAATCCAATGTGGAGGTTCTGGATGTTGGGTTTAATCTTGATATAATTAGTTTTAATATTTATTTAATTGATAATTTAATGTGATGTTTATCGGTTAAGATTAGATAGGTTTAGTTGATATGTTTATCTAGTTAGGAGTCATTATTTGACTAGAATAGGGAGCTTGGTGATCAAGTTATGTTTATTATATATAGGGTGTATTTATATTTATTTTGTAATTGTGTGCTTTGGTTGATATATGATAAAAGAGTCGAACGAGTTTGTTCAATCTCGTGTTTGTTTATTTGATCAAAGGGCTAGCTTGATTTTCCAACAATGGGTTGGAGTCTCACATGGATCAAAAATATTATAGGTTAAGCCAAGGTTTTATCAGTCTGGAATGGTGGCGGGCCAGGTCACCAGCGACGTCTGCGTTCACTGACTTGGGTGGCATTCTGTCATTGGGTTTATCCGGATGATAGGACTTTTGTTGGTCGTTAAAAAACACGAAAAAAAGCTACAATATGAAGTTTAATGGGCACCTTTAGCGAATTAGGAGTCATTAAGTAAGTATATTATATATTAATAACTAGGTGTATCGTTATTAAACTAACCTACGGATTTTGTAGTCCGATATAAAAATTTAGAGAATACTAAAGGTTTAAAGGTTAATATTACGACAAGTGGTGAGCTGAGGGTATTTTAATGTCATTTAAACTGCAAAATAGTCAGAAACAAACAATTGTTCGTCCTTATCAGCAGCACTGCAGATCAAGAGTTTTAACAGACATAACTAATTAAAAATATCTTACAACATACACAGATCTCTAACCACTCCAGATCCAACAGGTTACTAAGAAATGAAATAAAAAATACCTCTAAGTAGATGGTTATGATGTAGCATTTTATGTAGTAAACGATTTTTTTAGCATTAAAATGCTCAAATTCGGCATAGGATTACTAATAAGCCTAGCAAAATGATAAGGGCAGGTCAAAAGGGTCATTATTAAAAAAATATCAACATAGTTCGGTTTGAAACGGGTATGACAAAAAGGGCTCGGGTTGTAACATGTCGGTTTAAAATAAATGGTTCGTCTGTTATATTTAATAACAATAACAATTAGAAGCAAATTGGCAATGTTGAGTTGAGGCAGTGGTGGTAACGGAGATGATGTTGTGGTGATGGTCATGGCATTGACAATGGTGGTAGTGGCGGCGGAGTGGAGACGGTGGTGGTGACACCGGTCGTTGCTGTGACAAAGAGTGGTTGCGTTTTTGACACTTTTGAAGTTAGCAAATTTTATAAAAGTGACCCTATGGACAAATTATATAATTTGAGAAGACCCAAATCAATAAATTAAATCATAATTGTCTATTTTGTTTTTTTTACCAGCGAACAAACACCATAACTGCACTCAACAAGATTTGAACTAACAATCATTTGGTTGGAGCGCACACCACTTTACCACGAGAATATCTCTTTGGGAACCATAGTTATCTAAATGAACATATTTTTGGAATAATGCATCATAAATGTCATGTGTGATTATTATTGAAGATGATCTAAATCAACATATTTCTTCAATAATGTGCCATAGTTGTTGGGTGAAAATATAGAATTTCATTATTTCTCCTGTTGGATCTTTAAATTTCTTATACTGTATGTAATTCTTAACAGCACAACATATGGTTTAGTAATTATTATTTTTTTCATTCCATAAAAGCGAAAATTACAGGCAACACAACATATGGTTTAGTCATTTTTTTTCTTAACTAAAATGATCATCGTTTAACGTTCAGGAATCATGACATACGGCGGGCTAGAGAGCTGCATTCAAAATGCTAATAGCTCTTATGAAGATGAAAGTGTTGCAAGTAAATTAGGCGATAGATGCATAACTGACTCACCCTCCAGCTGTTGTTCTAGCAACCATCCTTCCAGTTCATTTTTTTCGCAGTGGAGTATGATGAAGAGAGATGAACATGAATGGGACTACTTAGATGAAGCCATCAAATTCTCAGATGTTGATGTAATGAAGGAAAAATTTGCAAAGATTTTGTTGGGTGAAGACACTACAGGAGGACATAATGGAGTTTCCCCTGCTTTGGCTTTGTCCAATGCTATAACAAATCTGGCCGGTACATTTTTAACCCGTAACAATTCAGTTTTATTGTTTGTGTTGACTTGTTTAACCCGTTTAAGTAAGCATGCCGATCCATCAACTGATTAAAAATAGAAAACAAAAAATGACAAATGTATACATTTTATAGGGTCAACCTGTTTAACTCATTTATTATTATTACAACCAGCCAACCTGTTTACAACCTTTTTTACAACCTGTCAACATGTTTGATTTGTTTAGATAAATGGAGTTAAAAGAGTTTCGGATTTCGTGATTTCAAGTGTTTCCGGGTTAGAGTTGATATATTTGACACGAATAAATATATATGTCGTGTTTGAGTTCATTAATTCAACAAATCAACTAGCTAATCCTCTGACCCGACACAATTGCACAAGGATTATGGTACACCTTGTGTGAAAATATATCACATGAAGTATGTTGATAAACAGGAACAGTTTTTGGAGAGCTATGGAAACTTGAGCCTCTGCCTGAAGAGAAAAAGAACAGATGGAAAAGAGAGATGGAGTGGTTGCTTTCTCCAACTAACTATATGGTTCAGTTAGTTCCAGCTAAGCAATGTGGGCCAGATGGCAACACCATAGAGATAATGACACCAAAGGCTCGTGGAGATGTTCATCTGAATCTTCCAGCACTACAGAAGTTAGACTCCATGCTACTTGTAGGTGATCTCTCCATATTCATTAAAATTATCTCAACAAAATGTCGGTGTTCGTCTAAAGTTATTTAGTGTGCATAAAAATATACTGACAGGAAACACTGGATTCAATGGTCGAGACAGAATTTTGGTATGACGAAGGTGGTAGCCGAGCAGAAGGAAGAGCGCAAAGCAAAAGATGGTGGCTTCCGGCTCCACAAGTACCAATTGGCGGTCTTTCGGATGGTCAAAGGAAGAAACTGCTTACTCAGGCCAAATTGGTTCTTCAAATTTTCAAAGCTGCCAAATCAGTTAATGAAGATATCTTGCTTGAAATGCCAATACCAAAAGCCATTAGTGATGTGCTTCCTAAGGTAAAGCCATAACACTATTTTTATTATTATTATTATTATAAATCAGTAACAAATAAAAAGAGTATGCATTCATTGTTTTCATTTCTACAGTCAGGAAAGGAAAGCCTTGGTGAGGATCTTTATAGGATACTGAACAAAGGCGCTTCATCGGCATGTGACATGCTCAACTCACTGAGTTTAAAAACTGAAAACAGCGCCCTGGATGTCATTAACAGATTAGAAGCAGCAATATATGTATGGAAAGACAAGATTGAGGAACATGACAGTGGTAAGTCACCAGCAAGAACATCATGGTCATGCAAGGATCCTGTTTTAGAACTCGACAAGATCGAGTTGTTAATAACCAGAGCTGAAAGCCTTGCGCGAGAAATCAAAATCCGATATCCAGACCTCCCTCAAAAGTTTCTAGATGTCATGAGAATTCAAAATGGCAAGGTGAGTTGACCTTTAAATTCTTATGTGGTACATTCTGGGTTAACAAGTCAAGCCCAGCGCACGCTCGACTGGGCTTGAGCTCGCCACTAAAACTTTGGACTGAGCTTAGGCTTTTCTTGATAGCTCAATCGCCTCAACGAGCCTTCATAATGCAGACTTAATATCGGCTCAAAAAGTTGGGATGTTTATATGAAACTGCTTCATTAACCGAACTTTTTTCAAGTGTTTGTGAAATTTATTTGAACCTAAAGCAAGTCATTTCTAATTAACATATACAATAATAACTCTTACAGTTAATAAGGCTTTAAAAGTTGAAAAGAGCTTTGAGACAAGCCTTATAAGCTCAAGCTCCGCTTGTTTTCCACGCTCGTTTTTATGTTTTGAGCCTAAACTTGATAAAAACCAGAATCCAACGTGCTCAAGTAGCCTGATGAAAGCTCGGCTCGTTTGCAGCCTGATACATAGTTGTTCATACTTATACATACTATCGAAAATGAAGATCAGGTAGTTAATTTTTTTTATTTCAGGATGTCGGCCATGCAATCATAGAAGCTTATTCTCGTGTTTTGGGCAACTTGGCATTCAGTATACTAACAAGGATTGGGGACATCTCTCAAGAAGACGTTTTAAGCGATCCTGCTTCCCCAATGGCAACAAATAGTACTCAGGGGTTAAATATCCCAGGCATCTTGGGTATAGCTAGATTAAATATAAAGGCTGGACACACAAACTGATAAAATGGATGTCACAAAGTTTATAGAAAGCAGAAGAAGCTTCTCAAACATCACCTATAAGTGATGAACCAAACAGAAGACCAGTAATGGCAACACCAAGTAGAAGCTCTGGATGCTGTCTTGGCAGAGAGGCTTATTTTTCGTCCCAAATGGACACCCTTGATCTTAATATCATCAAAGTAAAATGACAAAAATCACTTGTAAATGATGTTATTATATGCTTTAAATTAGGCCTGGCAAATCAGACGGACCAAGTGAGGGGTCAAAGAGGGTTGAGCCAGGATGTAACGATTTAAAACAATTTTAGTTTTCTTCGGGTATAAACAAATTTTGACCATAGTAGGTACGAGTAAAACCCAAGTCATGCTAGAAAATATTGAAGTGGCCAAATTTTCAACATATATTAAAAAATGTGAAAATTTTTACCTGACTTCTGATAATTGCTCTAAAAATCACTCAACTTCCTTACAACTACTATTCAAATTCAAAATTAACCATTCAGTTTGTCATATTGTAGCTTAGACTATTGAGTACTGTATGAGTGAATTCTCATCATAGTTTAATCTTGATTGACACCTCTCTTTCAATAACCAGAACCAATCCTCTCAAAATCCAAAGTTAACAATTAGTTCTTTGCTTGTAAATGCTCAAACTGTACATTAAGTTAAACATGAATTGAATTGTGATTATCTGAAAAGGAAGTTGTTGACTGAAAGTAAAATCCAATCAGATGAGAGCACCTATCGAAAAAAAGAGTAAACTGATGATTGATCGGAATACTGAAGAAGTGACAGAGATGGTTGGGGTGAGCGGTTGTTTCCTATTAGAATATTAAATTAAATGTAAAATATTATGAGAGAAACATTTAATTTAATATTCTGATATGTCCGCGGTGGACGCTAGGTGGTGGCGACAGACATTGGTGGTAGGTGGTTCTAGCATATTTGGACAGTTTTTAAATTAGCTAGTTAATAGGAGTGACATTTTGACTCATTGATATCAACCCTAAGTAAAATATTACTTACTTAGGGCTTGTTACCAAATGCCAGCAAGCGGCTTCCCTAGCTGCCTAGCAACATGAACACAAAGCCAACTATTAACCCTTGCAAATTTTACCCATCTATAATTCTAATTCTAATCTTCTATTGATCCCCAAGGTCAAAATCAAATGAAGTATGGTGGCAATTTAATTTACTACATGTAGATGTACGTGTGTTTCACGTGAATATTCACATAATGTGGTTGAAGCTATTAAAATTTCTAAACATTAGAACTTACAGTTACTAACTGATGCTGCTAAACCAGTCTGCAATGGTCCTGGCCACGATTTTGGTCTCGTTTAGGGAAAGATTCTTAAGTCCTTGTGCAATTGCGTCTGCTGGAGTGTATACATCACCTACTTGCAGTTTTGGTTCCTGATCATGCGCAAAGTGACAAATTATCAGCACACAATGATAACAGTATATTAATATATCATGTGAAAAACAATGCACAAATGCACTGACCTGGATGCATGGTGTGATATGGTTACCGTTCAATGAAACTTTTTCAAGTGTTCCACCTATAGCTTCCACACGAGGCCTCAAAGTCTCCTCAAGAAGATCCGTCTCATCAATGGCATCGACATTGAACTTCACCTGAAACAAACAATTATCAATTACATAACAGGAACATAAAAACTTTTTTTTTTTTTTTAATTATAACCCATGAAAAGCACAAAGGGTACCAGGAGTGTTTTCTTGACATTATACATGTTCTTGCAACATTCACGGTTCTCAGCTGGTGTTGGCTTGAATTCTGATATTCCTTGAGCAACCTTAAAAGTTGGATAAAACCGTAAGTCCATAATATTAAATTTACGGGTGACCCTCTTAAATGTATTTTCTTGAAATGCAATCATACCTGATTAAAAACTGAAGGCAACTGATCAACAAATTTGTCCAATGAAACCCTAGCTTCAGGATCGTAATCAGGTGTCATTGCTTGGGCTGTATCAAGTAGAGCTTTCCAGGCGTCTTCATTTATGTTTAGAAAAAGGACAAACAAAGAGAAACGAATATTTATGATGAGATCTTTATACTTACATGTGATTACCAAAACATATTAAATTTCTCATTCATGGGAAGAAAAAAATAAAAAGCAGATTCCCATGTAAATGACTACAATCAACCAATGAAAACCGAGAGTGGCCTACCTGCAGCACCCTTAGCCATGGAAGATACCGGAGATGCTTCCACAACAGGCATCAACTGGCTTACTAGAGGACCTAACTGCATAAGTGAGAAAATAATGATAAGCTTTAGAAATTGCAACAGCATTTATTTTTATAAATAAAAAATGCAATATTACCTGCTCGAAGTAGGGTACCGCCTCTGTTGCTGGCCTGTTGTTGTATGATATTATGGCATTAGCCTTCCACAATACAGCAAAAAAAAAAAAATTTACGTCAATTTCCAATAAACTTTCATTTTATGTGACAAAAAGGGTCTTAAAGAGCAAAGAAGACATCAAACATTAACAAACCTTTGGTAGCTTATCTGAAAAGTAGCTCCCACTGAGTACTTGGAGTAGGGCACCATTACTGCACATTTTTACACAAGTGCAATGTACTAGTGAGAATGTGAGACATATGATACAGAAACCAAAATATTGAGCATTTAGACCCTTCTAAAGAAAACCACTAAACAAAATATATAATTTTTTTTGGAATAAAATATGCATACCTATGACCAACAGAATAAAGAGGAAGATCGACAAGTTCTGATGCTAATAGACCATCATCGGGCAATCCTGATGTTAGTATTGAATTCAAGCAGGAATGAAACCTCTCATAGACTTCTCTAGCAGCTTGTGAGTGATCAAAAGTCACGTTATACGGCACAGATATAATAAGATAGCCTTCATTTGCCAATAGCCCAAGAAGATAGCTGCGCATATACATATCAGACTCTATATGATCCAAACAAGTAACATATATCTCTCCCTCAAACAAAAAACAGATAAATGAGTTATTAATGTTCACCCCTGATTTAAAATACAGAGTTAAAACATCTCACCTATAGGTAACTTCCGGAACTGCACCTATAAAGGCACCGCCAAGGAACTTAATAATGGCTTTTGGCTTCTTGCCTTTAGGTGGAGGAATAACCAAACAAGAATCAAGCCTCCTATATAATTTATTATCATTATCCTTCTTAATTCTGTAGGTGCTTCTTCCAACATAATCATTTGAAACCATCCTCAAAGAGCAAGCTGAATGACTGAAGGTACTATTTCTGTCACGAGAAAAACCAAACCACCGAGGCTGCTTCTGCAGCAACGGGGAACTAATACTTTTGAGATAAACACAGTCACGACCTACATGTCGCGTACTGAATGAAGCTGGAGCTAGTTCCATTGAGCCACAAGCACCGATTCTAGTAGATGTGATAACCATTTGTTCTGTGGTTAAACATACATGTTATTATGGGATCATTGCAGAAAGACAAGAAGTCAAGAATAACTCTGCAAAAGAACATATAATCTAGGGGTGTGCACGTGGCGATTTAGTTTGGTTTTGAGCACCCACCAAAACCAAAACATAAATTTTCGTTATTGGCAAGGTTGCAGAAGGCGCTAGGCGGGAGGTGAGGTCCAGCCTAGGGACTAGTCGGGACTAGGCGGAATTAAGCGTTTTGGTATTTTATACGTATTTTATATACACACACACACACACACACACACACACAAATTTAGGTGTTTTTTGAAAATATATTAAGATATATACACATAATACTAAGAAATACTTAGAAATTTAATATAAAAAATAAATAAAATATACGGCCGCCTAGACCCCGCCTAATCCCCATTTCGCCTAATTCATCGCCTAGGGTGAAATTCCTATAAAGACCTCCGCCTAGCGCCTAGGCAGCCGCCTAGGGCAATTTCTGCAACAGTGGTTATTGGTTTGTATGAACCAATGTTGTAAAACTAGGTCTAGGCGGCCAAGGAATCGCTACAAGCATGGTTTAAAAAAACGGCTGAGGCGTGCGCCTCGAGGCGCGCCTCAAGGCGAATCGGGAGGAAAACGAGTCTGAGGCTGCGCCTCAGGGTGCCATTTTGTATATGCGCCTCACAGGGCTGAGGCAGTAATAAAAACTGCGCCTCAGGTGCGCCTCAGTGGTTTTTTAAGTTTATTTTTGATGTTTTAGACTTTTTATTTCAATTTCAAGCATGTCACGCCCTTTTAACGTGTGTTTTTGATGTTTTTGATGAATTTGATGCTGAAATTAGTTAGTATTTCATTTTCTATAAGATATATAACATTTATATATATATTTTCATTCCGCCTCGCGCTTACGCCTCGGTTCGCCTCGAGGCGTACGCCTCGTGAGGCGAAAGGAAAACGCCTCGAGGCACGTTTCCGTACTTTTAAACCTTGGCTACAAGGTGCAGTGCCGAGACGATTTTCTTCAACTTTGCCTAATTACTAGGAATCGATCAGAGGTGGTCAACCTTGGCTAGAATAAGATATAGTCGGTCAATTCGGGACAAGTTTTACTAAAAAAAAAAAAAAAAAGGTACAACATAATTTCTATGTCCATTATGGTATTAATAAAGGAATATCAATTTTTGAAATTCTATAGTATTTGAACACGTATCTTTTTTATTTATATTGATATTCACGTATTTTGTTATAAATATTAGTAAAATTATGACATTTGACATATAAAAAATCTCTCAAAAATCAATGTCTTTACAGTTTACCATGTCCGAGTACTCTCCGCCAGTGTTGTAAAAGGCGCTAGGCGCTAGGCAGGCGGTGAGGTCCAGCCTAGGGACTAGTCGGGACTAGTCGGGACTAGGCGAAAATTAGGCGGAATTAGGCGTTTTGGTATTTTTATACATATTTTATATATATATATACTAATTTAGGTGTTTTTTGAAAATATGTTAGAGATAGAAGGGTTAAATGTTTAAATACATAAACTTATTTTTAGCTTTTATGTAAAACATTATAAGTTAGAAGAACTGAATGTAAAATAATGAAAGTTGGGGGGTTAAATGTTAAATAACTAAACATAAAAAACCCTAAAAGTATCAACAGCCGTTTTTCATTCTACCTGCATCTCCTTTCTTCTACCTGCATCTCCTTTCTTCTTCCTGCATCTCTCCTGGTAAGTCTTAACCCTAATTTTTTTTCTTTTCCATCATCATACACCACCAGCGCCTAAGTTAGCCTAGGACCGCCTAGGACCGCCTAAAGCCGCCTAATCCCCGCCTAAAGGCCAAAACGACTAGGATCCAGCCTAGGACCTTATTCCAATATTTGGTACCGACTAGCGACTAGGCGGCGCCTAGGCGGCCGCCTAGCTCGCCTTTTACAACACTGCTCTCCGCCTAGGCTTATTACGCGCAACTCCCCAGTCAACCGAGTGGTAGAGCCTAGCGACTTCTGCAACCATAATATTAACCAACCGGTTGGTCACACCGAATCACAATTTTCGGTTAATAGGTTATAGCTTAACCGAACAAACGGTTAACTGTTTGTTCGGTTTGGTTAATGACTTAATTCTGTTATTAGATCAACCTTCAATTATAATCAATCTAATCAAGTATTATATCAAAATTCAAATTGCTTAAAATTTTCACTAGAAGGAGTTTAATATGAGGAAAAACTAAGCAATAATGGCAAAATTAAAGTGTGAATCTACCCTAGGTCTTAAGGCTAAGGTAATTATACATTACGAGCAGTAATTAAAGGAGAATTCATAGCTATAAATAGTATAATATGCTACAAATGACTAACATAATCAACTTTTTGATATTTGTTTGAATTGTGCAAGGAATAAGTAGAATTTAGAAAGATAAATGCTAAATAAATAAAGAAGAGAGACTATTATTATTAATATTAATATTACCTGAAGGAAGGGGTTGATATGAGATTGAGAGGGTGAGTATGTGTATGTGTATGTGTGTGTGGAAGAGGGGCAACACAGAGGTTTGAATACCTCAAGGAGACACGGAGGCTGTGTTAGATATTATTAGGCTCACTCGATTAGACTATATGGTGTGCCCCATTTTCCCCCAACTTCCCTAAGTGCCACATCAGCGTCACATCATTTCTCCAATTTTCTCCCCTAAAGTTTGGAAATGATTTCCCCCATTCCCTTTTTTATTCTTTTCCATTTGAATGCAGGCCCCACCATTAACATTCCCTTTTTTTTGGGCCAATCACCATGCTCGGTGAGTTCGGTGGTTAAGCCCCGAGTTCCCTGAATTATTTTCCGGAGGGGCGGTGTTTGGTTTCGGTGCCAAGGCCAGCTAAGATCCCCGAGTGAGCTCCCCGATGGCACACCACACAGTCTTAGAGATGAGCTTGAGACGGTATCAGTACTGAACCGATACTGATCCTGACAATACCGATATCGAAAAGTCTAAAAAACCAATACTGATACCGAACACATACGGTACGGTACCGGTATGGTATCGGTATTTTACCTTAAAATACCGATACCATACCGATCTCGTACCGATACCGATAATACCGAAACCGAAAATCCATAAATATGGGTACCGATACCGATCCCAAAACCCCTCGGTTCGGTATCGATTCGGTACGGTATCGGGATCGGGACGAGACGGAATCGGTATTCGGCCTTGTATGCTCATCCCTACACTCCATGTCGACACCCTCAACTTTTATTTTGACGTTAGTACGCATTCTATAGATTCATACGGGCATATAACCTTTTCAATTTTCAAGAAAAATTGATGTGTTAGATTTTGTCTGAAACTAATATACCTCGTACAAGTCTACACTGGGTGTATTACGTCTATACTATGCGTACTGGCCATCCTAGAGAACATTTAACTTTATATGTCTCGTATAAAGTTATATGAGGTGTATTGATTTATTTTTTTTCAAAACTTTTTATCTTTTATACAATATTTAATTGCTTTACCAATGTTTTGTAAATATTTTATTATTTTTTAAATTAAAAATATTTTTAAAACCTTATCGTGTAGTATATATATTGTATTGTGTCATATCATGTAGTATTATGACTATAACAATATAACACGAAGATGTAAGTGGTTCGGTCAAGCAAGACCTACGTCCACTGTGAAGAGCCGGTGATATTATTACTTTGGAGAGTACAAAGTATTACAAGTAAACCTAGCTCTATGTTACAAGTGAGTATTTTCGGGTCCCTTGGAAATGAGTTGATGTCTTCTATTTATAGTGGAAGTCGTGGGCTTGGTAGGAAGCCCACGAAGAGTCTTGTATTCCTTGGGCCTAGCCTTGGCCCACTTGCTTTTGGTCCCTGAAAATGGCGGGAAAAAGGACGGCACTGTAGCTGACGTCACCGGTGGTTGAGGATGGCTTGCCAGGCGGACACGTGGCAGGTTGTGACTGGCCGCTGGCGGTATGTCGTTCTGACCCAGCATGGTTGACTTACCTGCTGGTGTCTGACGTGACCCCTGACAGCAGGTAAGCATGTCTGGTCAGCACAGTAGAGTCAGCATGGTGGAAGCATGGAACCAGTCACGTCACTGTTGAACGTCAGTGGTTGTTGGGCTACTGCGGACACGTGTCGCCTTCCACTTGGTGGTGTCAGTGATCTTCTGCAGATGGATCTCCCTGATCCTTGATCCTCCGTACCTCGTACTTGGGGATGTTACGAAGTGGAATATTCTGCGCATTGGTAGACGTGCGTCTTCTTTCCCCAAGTGAAGTATATGAGGCTACTTTGTGGCTCATCCATTCTCCGCGGAGTTCATCCCGCTCAGATGTTTCCGCGGATCTTCATGTAGCGGGATAGGGATGCCGCATCCGCGTGGATTAGGCTCCCTATCCCTTCAGTGTAGGTGTCATATAAGCCTCGTGTAGGCTTTATAGCATAGTATATGTATAGTTAAGTGTAGTGTAGGTATAGTGTAATATATGTATAATATCGTATAGTATTGTCTCGTACAGTACAGTATGATATCCTATTGTATTGTATAATCTAGTATAGTACTATTGATCATACTAAACTAATGGAAAACCTTAATATTTAGTTATAATTCTTTACTAGACAATTAAAAATGCTAATACTTTTTACATGCATAGTTATTATGCAAGTTTATGTGCCATTGTCTATTTATATTGTCTAATTACCTGCATAGTTATTTGTTTTTACTGGACAATTTTACCCATTTGTCCATTCACTTGTCTTCTTAGCCCTCATTTGGCCAATCACGCATCATATCCTTGACTCACTACCACCTCTTGCACCACCCACTACCATCACCACTATCACCACATAGACATACTCTTACTGGCTCTAAACTTACTTGTTCAAAGTCTATTATCCAGTCATACCTTTTATTGCCTTAGTACTTAGTGATGCAAAGGTTGCCCCATAAGTGTATAGTTCCTAGTACATGCCTATATTATAAGTAGTGTTACTGTATTACAAAAAATATGATATGTATTTTCAGTTACATAATCACATATTATATTATGTAATGCAATACTCACAGAAGGTCAAAATTACAATATATATATATATATATATATATATATATATATATATTGGATAAATTACACAATTCGTCATTTAGGTTTGACCCATTTTTCAGTGGATGTCCTTTCGCGTTTCAATTGATGAGATTCGTCCTTAACGATCTAAAATCTTACACCCACTGTCCTAAGGGCCTAACCCAGTTAAAAACTTCAGTTAACTTTAGCCATGTGCCTTGCACATGAGGGTAAGTTGGTAATTTTTACCTTTTTTCTCTCCCTCTCTCTAACCACCACCACCACCACCAATAATCTCATATATCCCCACAGCCCCCTTACCCTAACCCTCACAAATCCCCAAAATAATCTCTCAAATTCTTTTCCGATCCAACACTCAATCGTCTTCAAACCATGAGTAATCAACCGGAATCATCTGACTCGTAAGCAGCAGCAGCATCATCATCATCATTATTATTATTATTATTATTATTATTATTATTATTATTATTATTATTATTAATCTTTCTTTCATAATTCATCTTCAAATCTTGTATATCTTGAATCTTGATCCTGATATAAAGTTGTAACCTTTAATGTCATTATTATTATTTGCAGTAAGGGCACAAAGCGTGACTTCAGTACATCAATTCTTGAAAGAAAGAAGGCTGCAAACAGACTTGTTGATGAGGCTATTAATGATGATAGCTCTGTTGTGTCTCTGCATCCTGAGACCATGGAAAAACACTTGCTCGAAGGAGTATATGGAGTTTTCAAAACACATAATCTATGTGGTGAGGGCTCGCCTTCTTGTAACTGATTATTATATCAGACGACAGAGAGGAACAAGGTTCACCGGATAATAATCGACTCAATGAAGGTTTCCGGGTGTGGTTCGATGTTGAAGGGTTTCGGGTAGAAGGATGGTTACCAGGGCAAAAGAACTTACCGGGGATAATAAACAAGGAGGAGGAAGATATGGTGGTGCTTACCGGAGAGAAGGAAAGGGGGCGGTGGTCGGCGGCGGCCGGTGATGGTGACCGGGGAGGAGCTCTCGGGTGTGTGAATATTGTATTTGTTTCAGCAGAGGGTCAAGAAGAAGAAGTAAAGGGGAGAGAGAGAGAGAGAGAGAGAGAGAGAGAGAGAGAGAGAGAGAGAGAGAGAGAGAGAGAGAGAGAGAGAGAGAGAGAGAGAGAAGATGAAGATAAGAGGGGATCTTTTTTTATTTTTATATATAAGTGAAATTACCAGACTACCCTCATGTGCAAGGCACATGACCAGATTTAACGTTAAATACTAACAAAGTTAGGCCCTTAGGACAGTGGGTGTAAGATTTTAGATTGTTAAGGAATTATCTCATCAACTGAAACGCGAAAGGACATCCACTGAAAAATGGGTCAAACCTAAAGGACGAATTGTGTAATTTATCCTATTTTTTTGTGTAGGATTTATTGTTTATTTATTATTTGTATCTGAAGGGATAGGGAGCCTAATCCAGGCGGACGCGGCCTCCCTATCCCCGCTTAACAGAGAATCCGCGGAAACACCCATAACAAGGTTTCGGCGGAAAGAACTTGGGTAGCAACACTACACATCTGTGCCAAGCATGCGCGCGCTGCTTCATACCACAGACATTCCCAAGTACGATGTACGGAAGATCAAGAGTCAGTAATCCACCTACGAGGATCACTGACACCATCAATTGGATAAGGACACGTGCCTGTAGCTGCCCAACAACCACTAAGGTTCAACAGTGACGTGACTGGTTCCATGCTTCCACCATGCTGCCACTACTGTTCTGGCCAGGCATGCTCACCTTCTGTCAGAGGCCACATCAGACGCCGACAGGTAAGTCAACCATGCTGCTGCAGAACAACATACCGCCAAGGACCAGTCACATGCCGCCACGTGTCCTCCAGTAAGCTTGCCGCTGACGTCATCTACAGTGGATGTCCTTTTCCCGCCTTTTTCAGAGGCCGAGCAGAGTTGGGCCGGGTCGAAGCCCAAAGATCACAAGACTCGTTGTGGGCTTCTTCTCAAACCCACGACCTTCATTATAAATAGACGACGTCAACTCCCTCCAAGGGGACCAAAAATCAATCACTTGTAACTTAGAGCTAGGATTACTCATACTCTTTGTATTCTACCAAGCAATAATATCATCGGCTCCTTACAGTGGACGTAGGTCAAACTTGACCGAGCCACTTACATCTTTGTGTTCTTGCTTTACTTACTCACCACACACTCATTCACACTACACTGTTCTGAGCCTCTTTGCTTTTTGTGAGTTTCACGATCTTTTAAATTTTGATATATATTTTAAGTATTTGAAAATTTACACAAAGTACACTACATCGGTCAATAGGTTTTGTAGGTTGTAGTCTATTCTATGTGAAAATACAAACCAATTTATACATGAATCTGTTATTATTTATACATTTCATTAATTCTCTATGCTTAATTTGTTATGTAGGTATTGATGGAACCAGCAACGATAATGAACCCAACATAAAAGTGGATTTTGTGTCACCAAATCGCTATGTTGTATCAGCGAATCCCTATTTTCATGAAGGAAGTCGACGAGCATCTACACATAATTCTGGCAATGTTGATGGAAACAAGAAGGGCAACAAACCCAACACAAAAATGGATCTTGTGTCATCGAATCCCTATTCTGTGCCTGCGAATCCATATTTTCATGAAGTAAGTCAACGAGCATCTACAAATAATCCCGGTGGTGTTGATAGAAACAACAATGACAACAAACCCAACACAAAGATGGATCTTGTGTCATCGAATCCTTATTTTGCGTCAGCCAATCCCTATTTTCATGAAGTAAGTCAACGAGCATCTACGAATAATCTTAGAAGTATCGATGGAAACAATGACAACAAACCTAACACAAAAATGGATTTTGTGTCAGCGAATCCATACTTTCATGAAGTAAGTCAACGAGCTTCTACGAATAATCATGGCAGTATTGATACAAACAACAATAAACCCAACATAAAAATTGATCTTGTGTCACCGAATCCCTATTTTGCGTCAGCAAATCCTTATTTTCATGATGTAAGTCAAGGGGAATTCATAAATAATTTAGATCGTGAAAGAAGTAATATTGGTATTTGTATACCTGGCGTTTCCAAACACCCCGGTAGTTGCTATTGTTGCACACAACAAAAACATTTTTGTGTGCCAACCTATGAATTGTGTATGACCATGTGTGGAAGGAACAATGCAGTTGTACTGTAATTTGCATCGTAGTTTAAATAAAAATAAATGATGCCATTTGTGTTAATCATGTGTCAGACGTTAAATTTTAGAGAAATTGGATTTTAATAATCTGAACTATTGATTATTGGCCGCTGAACTACAAAATTAATCAACACCACACTGTACTTTCAACTTCTTGGCCTGTGTTACCCTCAGACTAACTATGGTTAGTTTTTTTGCTGATCGGACCGGTCCATTGGGGTAGGGGTGAGCAAAGCCAAGGAACCGATCCGACCCGATCATTACCCGACCCGACCCGAAACCCGAACACCCTATAAAACCAGAACCGAGATATGGAACCTTAATACGAGTCGGTCTTCGGTCCTGAGAAGTCGGTTCCAGTCGGTCCATAAAGGAATACCAGAACCGAAACCCAACTACATTTTCATCAAATTATCAGTCGGTCCATAAAGGCTTTAACACAGTATCCGGAATACTTAGAAATACCATCTGCAGTCTTCAATTTCATGCCCTCATTCCTTACAGAATGTTCGGATCTGTGGCCATTTAAGGCTCCAAATTGTTGATCAAACATCGAATTGCTTAAACAGGCTAGAGAGAAAGATACAGGTTTATGTAATCCCATATATATGTGCAGGTACTACTTTTTTTTTTTTTTTTGCTAATGTGTTAGTACTACTTTTTGCTAATGGACAAAACAGGTTTTTCCTTAGTCCTTTTTTTGCTAATGTGAATATGTGATCCCATATATATGTGCAGGTAAACTACATGCTAAGAAGAGGATACTAATTTATTTATGTGTTAATATCACTTACAATTGTTAAAGGTGAACATTATAACTCCTCAATTATCACTTACAATAAAGACATGAATCAATAGTTGGAATATACATGCAATATGTTTAATAATACAGGTCAAGCTCACAGTTTCTAAATCGATTGTGCAGGTTGGAAGATGGTCGCAGGAGTGCTGCAGTCTTGCAGTCTTCTTGTTCTTGCAGCAGGGCAGATCGGCATCCTTAGGATAGGAAGTTTATTATTATTATTTTAGGTAAAAGGTAGGCTTATCTATGGGTATGTGTAGTTGTCCAGCCCTGTGAATTTGGCCCATGATTTGGCACCTAAATTGTAGTTAGTTATGTATAAAATCGGTCCAGTCGGTTCTATTCGGTTTTAATCTATTTCTGGACCGACCCGAGAACCGGATGGATGGATTTACAAGAACCGAATTCAGAACCTAAAAAATATACCCGGTTCGGTTTCAATAGGTTTTCGGGTCGGTCCTCGGTTTTTTTTCGGTCCGGTACAATTATGCTCACCCCTACATTGGGGGGGGGGGGGGGTGAGGTGGGTCCCCATTTGTACTTTAATCATTAAATAAAAAAAATGTTATTTTGTGTGTGGTATAAATTAATTAAGATGAAAAGTAGGTGATGAGGTGGGGGTTTGAAATGATTTATGGTTGAAGGAAAAAAAAGTGAATTGCGATTTGAAACGGTTTAAAATGATATGACATGGTGACGTAACAGTTTAGAGTGGTTTGTTAAGGATAGCATTATGGATTTGTGAATGCTCTTATATAACATAACATTATATTTATTAACCCACCCATGTAATACTTGGAATTGTAAGGTAAAAAATTTGAAGCCATAAAATTCATTAACCTTTTGGTGACCAATAGATTGAAATTTATAATTAATTTTACAGTAAAAACCATATATAGCAAGTGAACCCAGATTTTCTTAGAATTTGACTACTTGCCTGATATGAAGATATTTAACAAAGCAAATTTATAGATGAGAAAAAAAATGTGCTCACTTCTTATAGATGCACTTTTATAATCAAAGGCAAACTAAAGTGATGAGCATTTCTTGGAATAGCAGCCAACTTGTGCCTCACCGGCAATTTATCAAGGACATCACACAAACACCTCTTTCCCATCACTACAACATAGGGATGAGCATTTCAGTATTGGTACCGGTACCGGTACCGAATCGTACTGTACCAATCAAAATTCGGCACCCACTTTTTGACGTTTTCGGGATTGGTACGGTACCGAATTTCACCTTCAAATACCAGTACCGGTACCCAATTTTGAAGAGTTTCAGGATCGGTGCTTTCGGTACATCCCTAATGCAACATTAGGTTGCAATGGCCAACCTTGAGAGAATCTTGACTTCAACCAAAAATTTGGGTGCTCCTTTATCGGACACAAAATGCAACAATTTACCAGCATACATATCATTAGTTGGCCAAGATGCAAAGAACAAATCGGAAGCCTTTCTTTCTAAGTCATGTTACACGGCAGACCAACAGATCTTCAAATGTAACAGAGATTGAAAGATTGCAAGCAGTTCCAAAGTTTCTATCATGTACTCATAAAACAAAATCTAAGCTACACTACAGTGGCTTCGCTTTCCCTAAATCAACAGTTTAAGGCAATAGTTGGGTTGATTTGGCGATTGGCGTTGGTGATATATCACATCATACGGGTGGAGTTCATATTAGCAAAATTAACAAATAATGTTGGAAAAGTGTCAAAAGTCAACTATTACAAAATTCTGCAAACTAATGAAGTTGCAATTAAAATAAGACTTAAAGAAACTAGTAGTGTTTATATCTCCTGTTTCTTTTACACAAAAATACTCCACAGATTGCATAACCGAGTAGTTCCAGATTTGAGTTATTCCTTCATTCGGCTAGAGGTTACTTGCGCCAAATGAAACACACCAATATCCTACAAGGGTTTACATGTTCAGTTGAGTTTTTTTCCTAACTCAAATAGCTAATTAGTTTGATCAAGTCAAACACATTGACTTTCCAATATTTACCTTCTAACTTATTAAGCAGAAAATATATAAGTACATCAAGTAAAGCTAGCAATAGCTAGGAAATGAAATAAGCACTGGAAGAAGTAATGGCATACGATACACGTCAAAGTCAAATACCTTCCAAAATCAAAGTCATACATTTAACAGGCTAACGCAAGCAACCAAATTGGCCTCACATGTGAATCATACAACACAATTAGAATGCAAAATGTGTTTAAGGATAACATTTCTTTTATGACTTGGACTTTACCTCAATCATTCGGCTTTTGCCTCACCAGAGCAGCAACCACCACCATGGTGGTGGTGATGATGGTGGTGTTGGTGCTGGTGCTGCGGCTTACCCTTCAGTTCTTTCCTCATATCATATGCATCTTCTCCGTCTGCATAATACTTAGCCTCCATGTCATGGATCTTATAACCTAGCGTCTCGGTGTACAAGTTAAATGCAGCCCTGTTACTCTTCCTCACATGAAGCGAAACATATTCTGCCTCAAACACCTAATTATTATAGAAAAAAAAAATATCAGCATGTGATAAACACCAACTTCTACACATAATCAAAACAGTAGTATGCAGCTGGTAAGTGCAAACACAATATACAACTATGCCTGTAAACTAACCTCAAGAACACGTTTTCATTCGTTTAACTTCAATCGAACAGACACACTTAAACGAACGAATTTTCTAGTTCATGTCCGTTCGTTAAGGAAAAGAATGCGTTTGTGTTCGTATATGTTCGTTCATTAACATTCTGAACAAACATAAACGAACGTAAATGAACAAAAATGAACATAAGCGTAGAAAACAAATGTGTTCTTTCTTGTTCGTTTGATAACCAAGGTTTTTTAAATACAATTTCAGATAATGGGCATGGTTGTAAAAATCACGCCTAGCCTCCAATTAATCGCTAGCCAAAGTTTCACCAAGTAATTTTCATCTCACCGGTCCATTAATTGCTAGGTGGTCAAAGGCAGTCCTAATCAGCCAAAAATCGGAAACACTATAGAGATTCCAACCAGATTTTGGCCCAAACCTGTAAATTCCGGAAATTAATCCTATCTACTTAAAAACATGGGTCAACGAGAGGTTAAAAACATGTCTACATACAAAATTACATATAAAAATGCGCATATAGTCATATACGTATATAAAACTGAAAATTACATATAAAAAATCACAAATCCAATTAATCCATGTTAATCTAGATTTATCACTAGTCAGTACCTAACAAACGAATCTAAACTAATGTACATAAACAAACAAACAAACAAACAAACATAAAACAAACGTTGTGTTTGTGTTATGTTAGTTCATTTATTGAATAAACGGATCATAAAACGTTCAGTTCCTTCACATGCCTAAGAGGGTTTCGGGATTGCGTTTTGAATCTGATTTTTAGATTATTGCGTTTTGAAAACACAGATAATCAGTTTTTAGTGTTTGGGATTGCGACGCAGATAATTAGTTTCTTAGGCTACCAAAAAGCAATAATTTATAAGCAGCTCCACCCCTGCTTTTCCAAAACGCATAATCTGTTTTGAATAATCAATCCCAAACACCCCCTAAATACAACTACAATTACTCAAATTCAGAAAACACAAGAACATAACATAAAAATAAAATAAAATAAAAATAGAAACCTGTTCCATGGCGTTCTGGGCAGCGAGCATGAGCTTGGTAGCAAGGCCTAACTTACGGTGAGTACGGAGAACAGCGAGGGAGGTGATGTGGCCGTGACACTCGGTCGTCTCTTCTTCCATCTTAGCGAGAACGTAGCCGACGATCTTGCCGCCGTAATCCTCGGCGACGTAGAGGAGATGGGGCCAAGAGAGGATGTGGTACAAGTAGTACTTCATCTGGTAGTTTTCTGGTAGGCAGAAGAGGTTGCAGGCTTGCATCGCTAGCAGGTCGTCCATTGTTGCCTTGCGTATGCACACCATTGTGTTGTATTGTTTGTTTGGAAGAGGGGCTAGGGTTTTGAAGATATACGATGAAAACGATACTGTGTGACTGACTCTGGTTTTTACTTTTTAGTTTTAGAGGGCGTTTGGTAATGAGTTTGTGTTTTTGGTGACTTGTTTATTATTGGTTTATGACTTTTTTTTTAAAAAAGTCGTAAAAAATGTTTAGATTAGCTTTTGAGATGAGAAATGTCAAAGAGTAAATATATTGTTTTTTTAAGTGTTTCGCTTAGCTTATTGTGAATATTGTTTGTATGAGTGGTAGATTTGTAATTTTTTTTCAAAAGCCAAAAAACCAGGATTTCTAACTTCTCAAAAACAGTTTTTCTACCCTTAAAAGTCAAAACAGAAAGTGTTTTTGGGTTATACAAACAGCTTATTAACTTCTTGAAAAAATTAATAAGTCAATAAGTTGTTTTGAAACTCAATCCCAAACACTCTCTTAGATATATGAATCTTTGTTACAAGTATTTTTTTTTTCTATTTGAATTAGATTGAATAATTATGAAATTTGGTTATTATTTATTGTTTTTTCTTTAATATTGCCATTGAAAGTGGTTATTATTGAGTTAATTTTTTTCTTAGTTTTTGTGTTTTTAACGATTAATTTCCTTCCCCATTTTATTTCACCCCTTTTAAGTACACCTTTTTTTTTGCCTCTTATTAGGCTTGAACTTACAACCTCCTCTTTGCACCATTACACCACAAGGGGTGAGGCTTTTTCTTAGCTATTCAATGACTTTGAACGATTTTCTTTAAATAAAATTCTATAATAAAACCAAGTTACATCTAGATAATGGGTAAGCGAGCAACAAGTTTCGCCACTATCCCTTTTTAAATCGCAAAGCCTATTATACTAAATACAAACCATTGGTTCCTCGGGCTCTACGAGTCACTGTGAACCACCTTTTGTACCCGCTCTAGAAAGCGAACCGCCTCAGGGGCTAGGGATCCAAATATGTCAAAGTCAAACAGGATGAACACGTGCTGATTCTCTAAACACGTTGTCTCGTGCTTAGCAACCTTCCTAGCTTCCGCCCTCAAAACCGCCTGTCTCAGAACGAAGCCATTGTCTCTCAGCCCCACCAACGGGGACACCCTAGTAAGGTCGACGCACGTATGCTTACCCCCCACACAACCAAACACAAGGACGTCCGTGGGACGCATGGTAGATATTCCCTCTCGCGGATCAGTCAGAAATTTAACAGATACTTCTTTCTTGGCTGAGATTCCGGCACGCCTAAGCACATCTCATAAAACATCTCTAACCCAGTCATGGCGATACTTGAACCCCGGCAATTCCTTACAGTGTAGGGCATGCTCGCCAAATCTATCCAAACAACCTTTTTTTTTTTTTTTTTTTTTTTTTTTTTTTGCAAATTGGGCATGATTCGCCTGGAAGGAAAAGAGGGATCATGAGCCGGTATTTGAAGATGGCCATGTTTTCAACTGCTGACACCCGCTACCCAAGACCTTCAATGACACTCGCACACCATCATTTTGATGAATCCATGTAATCGTTGTGGATCCAATAAAACGATCAGGTGTTTAAAGGTGTGAATAGTTCAACGTAAAAAATGATGGAAGACATAAAATAGATAACTTATTGGTGGGCGATAAAGAGATTACACGTTACAAGGTTAACACTTAAAAGCTAGAAGAGATTTATGTGACAACCGGCAAAAATCCAGGTATTATCCGTACAGTATAATAATTATTAACACGATATTAGAGATTTTGTATCAGATTTGATTTGGTGATAATTAGAATCTTTAGAAAGGTATTATCAGAGTATAAGTATTTTTAAAGATTTATTGGTAATTTTTGGAGTTCCGTATCACTTAGTGATAAATTACTGTATTGAACATTGGTGACAACCCAATTAACGTTAGGAAGTCTAGTTTTGACTCGGGATGCTTGGTTTGGCATAAAATAATATTCTATGGATGGAAATATTATTGAAACTAGTGGAAATTATGATTGGTGGTTTTTAAATCGTCTAGGTCTATTAGTTGTGCGTTTTAAAGTTGTGACGCGAAGCTGAGACCCGGTACGGTAGGGAAACCTCTAGTATGACTTAATTAGTTAAAAATGGATAATTTTAATTGGGGAATATTATTAGTGGCCAACGGGTAAAAACCTTAATTGTTTGATATATAGGGGTTTTTATAAATTGTGAAAGGGGTACCTTATGTGTAAGATTTTTTTTTTATATATATATATATATATATATACACACACACCCACCCCCCCCCCAAACCGGTCGCCCCCTCTCTATATTATTATTATTATTATTATTATTATTATTATTATTATTATTATTTTTGTTTCTTTTAATTGCTTATGATTGTGTATTAAACACACAATACCCAACACTACTCATTCATTCCTTACACCATAATCTTCACACACTTAAGAAATCATCCATATTCTCTCTTCTTCCTTCCCCCATAACCGAAACCCATCACCGCCACTATATCATCTTCTTTAGTTCATATTATCGCACAAATGGACTCAAGAACTTGAACACATTGGTAATCTTAGTGAATTCAAGCTTAAACATTCAAGATTCTAGATATTTTTAGAGAGAAAAACCCTCATTTTCAAGAGTTTTGCAAGGGTAATCTCTTTAACAAAAACTCTACTGAAAATCTTCTTATTTTTCTGTTTTGATTAAGTATTCACCAAATAACCAAAGATTTTAGAAAGGGTTTTATAAACTAAACAATGGAGATGAGATTAAATGAAAAATGGTGATGAATATGTGTGTGTGTATGCCATGAGTGTGTGTGAGAGGGAGAGAGAGAGAGAGTCGTGTGTGTGTGAGTAGAGTAATTATTTTGTTGTTTTGATTATGTCTAGATCTTTTGATTTTAGTCTCATGCAAGAGGGTTTTCTAAATGATTTTGAATTTGAATAAGAATCATATTTTGATGTTATTAATAGTTTAGATAAATGGGATGGTGATGATATTAGTGAAATGTAGCTTGTTTGATGTGTATGAATATGTATGTGCATTGTTTAATGGTGAGTTTTAAAGTGATTTTAGACATAATCACAAGTCTGATTATGATGGTGTTTTAATGGTTTTCATAAACTTAAAATAGTGCAAAACAAGTTTGGATAGGATCTACACGCTTGGGAGGCCTTGCATGTACGATCAAACACGTTTTTCGGCTTAAAACGCCAAAATACGAGCTTTAGAAGTGGATATTCTAAAACTGATTTAAAATAGATTTTTACAACTTATTTTGATGAAAAAAAAGTGTGACAAAGTGAATATAAAGGACCTAAGTCGAAAACCTAGGCATGTTTGCAAAAGATGCGCGAAACGCATGTTTTCGACAAGTTTTACGCATTTAGGACTCATATTTTTAGATATGATGTAAAACAGCTTTAGAAGTGTCAAGTTATGCATAAAAGTCATTAATTTAGGTATATAATATGTTTACCTTAATAATGGACGTTTACAGTGCAAAACTATGTCACGAAAGTCACCTGAAATGTGATTTTGAGGCATATAATGGCTAGATGTTATAACTAATATAGAACATCAAAATGGTCTTGTTCTATGGATTATATGCATGTTCTAAGGTCTAAATAGAGTTTATAGAATGATTATAGGTTAACATGAGGCATTGGAAGCTTGCTTGATATGCAAATTGCTTGAATGTAATCTATCGTGCTTCGTGTATCTATGATCGATTAGTATGTTATGATAGGTTTGTTATGACATGATATGTAGCGTTTAATATGATATGACGTACGTATGAATGTGTAAGTAAGGACCTAAGGGTTAGGTGATTAAATGCTAAATGAACCATTCCAAGTCTAAACTTAACCAATCATCAAAGTCATCAATGGGTCGATAGCGTAAGGGGTAATGAAAATTCAAAGCTTTTGGTTTAACTAAGCCGAGGAAGTTTGGTGAATAACTTGATTAGACTTAAAGTGGTTGCTAAAATGGCCCTACGTATTTTATGGTGTAGTTCAGTAAAGGATTGTGATTTGGATTGTTAGATTTCACAAGTTGCTACATTGAGGTGAGTTTCACGCCCCCTTTTCTTTTAAATGTTTTTGAACGTTTTTACAATCGAGGGATTAACATGCTTGTATGATGAGTTAGATTAGATGTGTAGAACGGAGAAAAATCGACTATTTTTTGTGGGGTTTCGTTCATACAGGAAAAAAACACACAAAGTGTTCATGTTATTCATTAATCATGTTTTTTCTTTTAAACCATGTTCTTATCTACGATGTTGAAAATCAGCCCAATCGTCATGTTATCATTGGAATTTTACTAGGTATACTTCATCAAGAGAAGTTAGGAGAAAGAATCGCGCAACACTGCAACACATGGTGTCACCTTATAGCAAGGTTATTTTTTTTATTTATTTAATTACAAGAATAATAATTATTACTATTAGTATTAGTATTAGTATTATTAGAATGGTTATATTTTTCAACCACGGGACGCTCCCAGAAAGAATTGATAGTTGCTGACGTGGCGTTCAATGGTGGCCTCAACCATCTCTTGATTATGCCACGTGGCATAATGAGATGCAATGATTACAACTTCCAAATTAAATGTTTGTTTAGTTGATTAGGTTAGGAATTATAAGAGCCATTAGAATGTGAGAAATTAGAGAGATGTGATGAGTTTTTAATAGTTGCAGCTTACATAAGTGAATCTTTAGATGATTACTGATTAGGTTTTAGATTAGGGAATATGAGTTATTACTGATTAGAATACTATGAACATGCAATGATTGAGAGATTTTGTGGTTAGTTAACTTGAGCCATTTGCAATAGGTTATCACGTAAAATTAGATTTTTCAACCCCGGGACCCTCCCGAGGTAATCAGCTAGTACTATATATGTATGATTTATAGATCTTCACCCGGAGTGTTTTTGTCAAACTTGTAAATGAATCGAACAAACATGAATCATTTAAGATTAACCGTTCAAATGAGTGAACATGAGCACTTGAACAAATAGATTTTGGTATCATATTATCCCTTTATATTTTGGTTGTGAAGAGTAACTTTTGTTGTAAATACATTTTTTTTTATTTTAAAATATACATGCCTTCATGCCACATCATGCGAAAGAAAATAACTAGAATATTTACAAATTATTGTACATTAATATTTTAAAAACAACTTTACTTAATACTATATACTAGATTATACCCCAGGAGCGTCCCGGGTTGAGAAATTTAATATGATACATCAATTTTACATATTAAATAGACTGATTTATAACTCTAATATTAATATCTAACCTAAAACAAATTAACAATGTACAACTCCAATGCTAACACCTAACCTAAAAGAATGTAGAACTTTAATGTAACTCTAATATTAACACCTATCCTAAAGACTAAACAAATGTACAACTCTAACATATTAATATTGATACATAACTTAAAACAACGTATAACTCTATTAACCTATTCGGCTCTGGTTGAAAAAAAAAATCATATTTACTGATTTAAACATAATTAGTGAATTGTCTATACATGATTAATGATTTACCTGAACACTTTGTGTTTTTTTTTTCTGTATGAACAAAACCCCACAAAAAAAAAAAAAAAAATCTTCGTTTTTTATATAGCACTATGGTACTCGTTGGAAAGATAATAAAACGCTCGTTAATTTGGCGTAATTTTTTTCTTTAAAAAATCTCGTATATTAAAGATATTAACGTTTAAAAATTATGGGAGGAAACATGATGGTGAAAAATCCAATTTTGTTTTTAAATTAATTTTTTCCTAAAATATCTCAATGCCACATGAGATGACACATGGCACACTCAAAGAAGAGAATGCTTGTTTGAGTGCCATGTCATTAAAATGGCTTTGGTTTATTATATGTATAGATGTATGATTTATAGATAGTGATTTTATTAAACTCGTAAATGAACAGAACCAACATGAACCGTTTAAAATTAACCGTACAAATGAATGAAGACGAGCACTTAATTAAACAAATAGATTTCCTTGTTTGTGTTTGTTAAGAAAATGTACACATGCATTCGTGTTCATATTTTTATGTTTCATTAATATTCTAAACAAATGTATACAACATAAAAGGTTAAAACAAAAATTAGTTAAAAGTAAACATTGTCCAAATCAAAGTACTCTAAATACCATCAGTGTATGATTCCACAATACTGTCACCACAAAGCAAGCAACAATATGATTCGAATAAGTCACCATCCATTAGTGGCGGATACAGAAATTTTTTGTAGGGCGAGCACAATACAAATCCACTAAAAAGGGTTAGGAAAAAATAAATAAACAATAATTAAATCAATACAAATATGCAATATATATTGTCATTTATAAATCTCCCTTTTGTCATGTATAACTAAAATGTTTGTATTACTAGAACATATTTTGAACTCATCTATTTATTGATTCACTACTCAGACCAAATTAGTTGGCTTATTTAAAAAGATAACTATTAGAAAATAAAAATTGTTATATAACAAATTAACTTTTGTAACTGTATAAAAGAAATTAATTTAGGAAACCATATAAAAATAAGCAATAAATTTTCTCTGACAAATTGATGTTTATACAGGTTGTTGTCAAACTTTTGTTTTTTTTTTCTTAAAGTTTCACACTTTAGTACTTTTGGTCTAAAAGAAAAATATAAAAATAATAATTAGCAGTTGACTTGTTGACCGAATCGTTTATATATATAAAAACTAGTGTTTTAGTTACCCGTGCTTCGCTGCGGTACGCTCGTATCATTATAGGTTTGGTGAGCATGATAAATAACATTATTAGCGATAATATTAGGTAAATGCTATTTGTTCAAATTATTCTAAAATAAGTGTCTTTTATTTTCACTAATTGGCAATAGTGTCGTACCATTATGTAGCAATTTTCTTCAATTATGTGGGTCAATAATCTTTAATTATGTTAGCAGCTTTCTTCAAGTAGGTGGGCTAACTACGTGGACCAATAATAGCCAAGAATATTCTGTCGGTGGAAACACTTTATAACATTTAAATACGAAAATAAAACACTAATTAAGTGGGCAAAAAACAAAAAAGCGGGTAGAAAAAGAGTTGAACAGAGGCACTGCCATGGTAGGCAGGCTAACCAACCAACTTGCTGGCATGTAACACAAACATCAGTTCAAAAAGCACCAAAAAAAAGGCAACGTGGTATCATAGGTTCATATTAGCAACGGACACTATTCAAGTGTCTCTAAATTATTAGATACTATAATGATAATTAGAAAAATATGTCATGTACTTTATCTTCTTCATTTTTCCATCTCCACCATAGTTTGAGGGTGCCGGCCAGAAAAGAAAACAAGTTATCAATCTTCACTCATCTCTTATCTTACACTACCACCAATCTACATGAGGAAAGCTGAAGGTTTCTGACATAGTTTTTTCCGTTAACAGTTAAATATCCCTTATTAACAAAATCTCCGGTGTCATGTATGCCCACCCTCTGTTGTACTTGCATCCGCCACTGCTATCCATGTGAATATCACATCTTCAAATAAGTCAATCCATTATATCGATCAACAATATATTCACCATCCGTATTTAATCCTGAGAAGATAAGTAAATAAAGACATAAGCTCGATTCTGATCCACAATTCACCATCAATTCAGAATTCTAGCTCGAAACTAGAACCGATGGACGATTTGGTCAATTACGAGTTTTAGGAGTTAACCATTAATGGATAATTTGGTCGATTATTAGTTTAGTTTAGAAGTTAGAACCTAAACAAATTTTCAGATATCAAATTGTTTATAAAATTGGGTTAATAAGATGAGCTAATGCTTACCTTCTAACACGTAAAAACTAAATTAGTTCTCAATTAATTAATATTAATAATGAATAAATTTAAAAATCTATATGTTACCTTTTCTAGGATTTGTTGTGGTTCCAGGAAAATTTCCTTTATTTTACCATTTCATGTTAATTTATAGACACAAAAAGGAACTTGGCTGTCTAATGCCTATTGACATTTTAGTTGTCTTTTTGTGACCATCTCTAAACCATGCATGGAATGCTTTAATACTAAGTGACAACCTTTTTCTAGAGTTGCTGTAAATTTGCTGTCATTTGTTGTCTAGACCTAGGAAGCTTCCTATCAGTTTAACCTTTCATATTAATTTAGAGTCACTAAGAAGCAAGATTACTACTTTTTTGTCATTTCATTGGTCAAAAGTAGCCTCTAAACCTAACAATTAGATTAGAAAAACAAAAAGAAAGATATACAAAATGTTACATGTCACTTTACTCAGTCCTATAAATTTAGATGTTTTACTTACACCCCACTTCATTCACCTCTTAAAACAATATTATTCTACAAAAAAACATTGTGTAAGCTACTGACTTGCGAGGAAAATTTAACAAGATGACGATAATGATGGGCGAAATGACGCTTATGGCCTTAGTTATGAGCACTTGGGCCCTATTCACCCAACTGTTTCCCGACGAGCTTCGAAGGGATGTTAGAACATATGTTAATAAAGTTGTTAGTTATGTGTACCCTTATGTTGAAATCACTTTTCATGAGTACCAAGTAGACACTTGGTACGAACGAAGCGAAGCGTTTGATGCTATAGAACGGTACCTTAGTACCAACTCGTCCAAAATGGCTAAAAGGCTCAAAGCAAAAGTAGTCAAGGACAGCGAATCTGTTGTCCTAAGCATGGAGGAGAATGAAGAAGTCATAGACGAGTTCAATGGCATCAAAATTTGGTGGAGTTCGAGCAAAAACATCAAACAGCAAGGGCTCTTTTCACGTGGTAATGAAGAGAATCGGTTTTACAGACTTGTTTGTAGAAGAGAACACCGTGATATCATCACTAAAGATTATGTGAAACATGTGCTAGATGAGGGGAAGGCTATTGCGGTACGAACAAGGCAACACAAGCTTTATACCAACGGCAAGGGTGAAACTTGGTATGGTAACAAGAGAACCATGTGGAGCCATATTGTATTTGAGCACCCTTCTACCTTTGATACTCTTGCAATGGACCCAAAGAAGAAGAAAGAGATTTTAAACGATTTGATGACATTTAGCAAGTCCAAAGACTACTACAAGAAGGTGGGCAAGTCATGGAAGCGAGGATATCTTCTTTACGGTCCACCAGGAACTGGGAAGTCTAGTATGATTGCGGCCATAGCTAACTTTCTCGAGTATGATATCTATGATCTTGAATTAACATCTGTGAGAGATAACACGGATTTGAGGAAGCTACTGATTGATACAAGAAGTAAGTCGATAATTGTGATTGAGGATATAGATTGTTCGCTTGATCTCACGGGGCAGAGAAAGGAGAAGAAGAAGAAGGAGGAGAGTAAAGAAGATAAGAAGGATCCAATTGAAAAAAAGGCTGAAAAGGAATTAGAGGATAAGAAGAAGGAAACTGAAGTGACTTTATCCGGATTGTTGAACTTTATTGATGGGTTATGGTCGGCTTGTGGAAGTGAGAGGTTGATCATATTCACGACGAATTATGTTGAAAAGCTTGATCCAGCTCTCATTAGGAGAGGGCGGATGGATAAGCATATTGAGATGTCCTATTGTTGTTTTGAAACGTTTAAGGTTCTTGCAAACAACTATTTGGATCTTAAATCACATGAGTTGTTTGAAACCATTCGCGGTATGTTGAGGGCGACAAAGATGACTCCAGCAGATGTTGCCGAAAATTTGATGCCAAAGTCAGATGAAGAGAATGTTGAAGTTTGCTTGAAAAACTTGATCAAATCTTTGGAGGACGCGAAAGAAGCAGCAAGACTCAAAGCTCTTGAAGATGCCAGGATCAAATCCGAGGAGGAAGCAAGTAAAAAGAAAGAAGAAAATGGTGAAAAGGAACAAGAGATTGGTGCAAAGTTAGGATATGAAGAAAGAAAGAAGGCTAGTGATGCAAAAGTAAATGGTGTGATGAATGCATGATTACTGTTAGATATTATAAATCAAACTTTAATAGTGTTATTATTTGAATTTATTTTGTATGTATTTATTAAATATTGTCCTAGATTAGAGCTATACTTATCTAGGATTAGTTATTAAGTAATGTTAGTATTATTATTATAAGATATGTGCAGGCTGCAGCTGGTTGAAATGATCACAAGAGGAGCAACAAAGTGGGCAACAGGGCAGTTTGTTTATTTCGAAAAGTCACAATTCATGGATGAAAAACGGTTATGGTTTCCTCCAAAGTTAACCAAATTTTACCCACCAATAACTACTTTAAAACCGCTGCACTTTAGGGTATAAATATGTAATCTTGTTCATTTGTAAATCACCAAGATATTAAACAAAGTTATTGTTTCGGTCCTTCATATCCGTGTGTTTCAAAGTGTTCAAGATCATAAACTTTGATCTTCAATACATGTGTTTATCATTCAAGTGTTAGTGTGTGTATAATTTCGATCAAAAAGGACAACATTTGGTATCAGAGCCAAGTTGTTTCATCGTTTCAAATGCGAAGTTCAAATAAAAAATTATCATTCATAGTCTGTACAAAAGTTTCACCAAAAGATGTATAAGAGAAAGATGCTTTCAAGAAGCAAATCATTCGATCCGATTTTATGTTATTATTGCAGACTTCCCGGTCATAGATCAGTGGTTGTAGAATAAAAGAAAGAGACGAAGCATCTCTATTGATTCGACAAGCAATTGATGTTGGTTGTGGCATTCAAGACGAAGATTAAACTGAATAGTACATACTATGGGACGGATGATGGTGGGTGGTTTGACATATGATATGTAAATTCCTCAATACAAAACCACTTCTCTAAATTAATTTTATAAGATCAAACGTTCATTTGGATAGAAACCCGATTAAAGCATACCGTGTTGTTCTTAAGAGGACTAGGAAAAGTTTGGTTAAACCTTGATGAAACATTAATAATTCCGAGCGTGTTCTACACTCCAGACATAGATAGAAGCGTTTTGTTAATGTACCAATTGAGGCAATAAGGGTTTGTGGTAAGAATTGAAGGCAACAAGTGTTATCTTAGTAATATGTTCGGTCCGAATAATAACACTTTGTTTATGGACTATAAAGTATCAACTCTAGAACATAAGAACACGAAACTTTTGGATGTTCTTGGAGATGATATACAACATGAGGAATTTAAGAAAGATTATCTTAATTCCATGTTTGAAGAAATGAACATAAGTGCCGAAGAAACTAAAGAAGTTGCATTGAAAAGAGAGATTGATAGTATTCGGTTCTCTCATTAGGAAGATTGTATGAAACTTCTCAACATGATTGAACAAGAAGTCTGGAAGAGAGTGTATGGTGTATAGGGATGTCTATCATGAACCATTTACAAGAATGATAGATTGGTTCTTGAATCACTATCTTAAAGTTTCTAACATACCCATTCTACCGAGAATTCCCTATGAAAAACAATTGATCTCTTTGATCTATATGTCATAATTAAAAAGGAGGGAGGTCACTAACTATAATATGTGGATTATCATTGCAAAAGAGTTGGGCTTGGACTATGGTGATTATGATATGGTTCGAATACTATATGCCTAATATCTTGATGTAATAGAATGGAACTTTAAGTTTAAAAAGGTACTAAAAGAGGCTGTAAAGAATGAACATTCAAGTTCAAGTATGTTTGAGATCGATACAAAGGCAAAACCCAATGAAACCTGCAGTGAATTTAATGAGATGAAGAGAGAGATAGAGAGAGTTGCATGGAAGAAGATTATGCCTTATTCATGAATTTAATGAGATGAAGAGAGAGATAGAGAGAGTTGCCTGGAAGAAGATTATGCCTTATTCATGAGTGGAGACTGGAATGCGGTTAAGAAACTCCTCAAGAAGCGAAGAGATGACTTCAGTGCTGCGGAGAAGGCTGTGTTGGATGCTAATATGACACTTCCAAAGTCAAACCAAGTTTGATTTAGGGGTGGATGTTAGATATTATACAAGTTTTTAAGAGTTTAGAGGCAAAAAAAATTAAAAAAAATGTCGAGCGTTTTTTTAAATAAATAAGTTTTTGCAGTGTTACATGTTACTATGTAACACTGCAAAAACTTATTTATTTAAAAAAAATCGTTCAACACTTTTTTTATTTTTTTTCCTCAAAACTCTTAAAAAATGTATATTAAATGCCCTAAAATTTTCAAAAAATAAAAAGCTTGGAAAGTAGGGCTTTTCTTGGGTTTTCTAAAAAAAAAAAAAAGTGGGTTTTCTTCCAATACTTAAATTATATATATAGGGATAGGTTAAAATGAGTACTAGGTTGAGTTGTGAGAACCATAGGAACTCATTTTATAGCCACACATTTAATTAATTGTAAAATGAATGTGTGATTGTGATTAAACCATAATAAAATATTACATCGATGTAGACATTTACGTCACTTTTTTTACACCGGTGTAAGGACGACATAATTTTTTTTATATTTCTTAGTTAGCCATTTTTACATCAGTGTGTAATTTTTTTATATTGAAATTTGCATTTTACTTCGGATTTCTCACGGTTCTCACAACTAAACCTAGTTCTCATTTGAACCGAATCCTATATATATATATATATATATATATATATATAGGGGAAGGTTCAATTGAAAACTCATAGTTAGGGAGAGAACTCGAGAACTCTATATTACACATATGTAAGATATCATATGTTGTATATTACACTTGTGTAATATATTACTATTGCATATGTTGCACATGTGCAATATATCATATGTTACACATGTGTAATATATATTACACATATGTAATACACTCAATATATCATATATTCCACATACGTAATATATCATATGTTACACATGTGTAATATATGATATATTGCACATATGTAATATAAAGTTCTCGAGGTCTCTCAATAAAATAAGTTTTCTATTGAACCATCCCATATATATATATATATATATATATATATATATATATATATATATGAATCCTTATCTTACCAAGACATTGTTATAGATGGCCATTCAAGAATCTCAAGTCTTTATTTGGGGATCATAGGTGGTTAAACATCATAGGAGAGTCATGCTAATTTAGAGATGGTTAAGTTGTTATCCAAGGCGTAATCACCCTTTTGAGCTATATTGATAACACCAACCTTGATTGAAGGATAAGTACTACACTAGCATGGCTAATCGAGCCATTTGGTAAAATTGGTTAAAAGTAACCTTATTTAGAGGTTAAGTGTTGCTCCAATTAGGCAAATGGATTAATTGGTAAGTAAATCTAATGACGGCTTTAATTGAAGGTCAATTATCGCATTAAAAAGGCTAAAGGGGTCAAAAGTCATTTTAGTAAATAAACGTGTAAAAACTTGATTGAACATCAACACAAGAACAAACCTCGGGGTCGTAATTGCAAAAGAATGAGTAGAATATTTGCTCGGACTAGAGCATAGTCTAGACTGGAGAAAGAATGAACAATGAATATTTGCTCAGACCAGTGGATAGTTTAGACTAGAGGAAGAATGAGCAGGGGAAGTATGGTCAGACAAGAGGAAAAATGAGCAGATGATATTTCCTCAGACTAGCAAGACTTGTCAGAATTCAATTTTTTCATTTAGTTTTCTTTTATTTAACTTGTTTAACCATCTAATGGGTTGTTTAATGCTGTTTAACCCTAGGTATGAAAGTGTTAGGGGCCGAAGGATGATCACATATGGACCAAGAACCGAATGCTCGAGACTCGATCGCTTCCGCAAAATTTAAAACTTTGAAACTGTAATGTTAAATTTTGGGAAGGTTTAGTTGAACTAACTTTTGTAAAGCTTAATCTCAACACTATTTAGTTTTAAGCATTTTTATATCTTAAAACTTCTTCGAATCTCGATATTAATGATTCGTTGTAAATTTCCCAAAACCATGTTTTGATTGTATATATTATAATAATCATCATCTTTAGTGAACAGGGTATTACATTATAATTTAATGCGTTAGGTTTGCTATATATACCAATTAATATTGAGTAAGGATTTGTAATCAAGTTTTTTTAGTTTTCTTGATCTAATAATATTGTGGAAGTTAGCCATAAATCATGTTCATTTAAGATCAATTGGGACTTTAACTCTATGGGTGAACCAAGAAGTTAGGGTTTGAGCCAATTCACATGTGAAAATAAAAGAGATTGAGATAAGCATGAAAGTCAAGATAAGTCATGATTTATTGTTTATGTCTTAGGAGTTAATTGTTAATAGTTTATTTTATTAACAAGTTGAGTATTAATAGGAATCAGAGTTGGAATAGGATGCAAGTTATTGGGGTATAAATAGGGCTTTTCACGAAGTATTGTTGGGTTCATGTGATTAATATCAATCTAGGCCAACAATGAATAACATTTATTGATTAGAATCATTGCAAAGAAGAAACAAACATCATTACAAAGGAGAAATCTATATCTATATCTATATATATATATATATAGGCTAAGTATCCATAGTAAACCCTAAAAATTTGAGAAAATTCTAGTAAACCCTTAAAAAAAACCTACTTCCCGAGCTTTTTTTTTTTTTTTTGAAAAAATTAGGGCATGTAATATACATGTTTTTAAGTGTTTTAAGCCAAAAAAATCAAAAAAGTGCCGAGCGGTTTTTTAAAAAAAAATAAAATAAGTTATGCACCATAACATATGTTAGCTTATTTTTGTACTGGTAACATATGTTATGATGCAAAACTTATATTTTTTAAAAAAAAAAAAACCATTCGGCGCTTTTTTGATTTTTTTGGCTCAAAACACTTAAAATCATGTATATTACATGCCCTAATTTTTTTTTTAAAAATAAAAAAAGCTCGGGAAGTAGGATTTTTTAAGGGTTTACTAGAGTTTTCTCAAATTTTTAGGGTTTACTACAGAACCATCCCCTATATATATATATATATATATATATATATATATATATATATATATATATATATATATATTGCAAAGGGATTAATCCTACATGTCATACTCTTATGCAATCTCTCTTTTGAGAGATGCCACATAGGATGTGATGTGGCAAGTGTAAACCAATTAAAAAAGGAATAAATATGATTTAACCTAATCTATTATAATCTTTAACCTAATCTATTAAATATCTAATCTACTAAATCTAAATATTAAAACTTTACTATTTTTTCTCTCATGTTTCCTCCCATAACTTTTAAACGTTAATATCTTTTATATACAAGATTTTTTAAAGAAAAAAATTACACCAAATTAACGAGCGTTTTATTATCTTTCTAACGAATACCATAGTGCTATATAAAAAACGGAGAAAAAATGACTATTTTTTGTAACCCGACAGGTATTGTGTCGGGTTTGGGATTAGTTTAAAAAAATTGTGGGTTTGGGTCGGGTCTGGGATTAGGTGATACCCGACCCGATTACCCGAAACAACATACCCAAATACCCGAACTATATGCCCGATCATATACCAATCAATTTTTTAACGCATCACATAACCCTTAGACTAGTGCGTTCGATATTTCAATAATTAACTTTTTTTTTCTTATTTCATGTTAGTTCTTTTTAAAATAATCGATTACAAACTTTCGAATTCATTTGTAATGGCACTAGATTTATACCCCGGCGCAGAGATTTGTTTTTTTTATATTTGAATATGATAACTTATGCCAGAGATTTGTTTATAATAATAATATATTTTATTATGTCATATTAGATATTTCAACCCGGGACGCTCCCGGGATAAAAACTAGTAAATACATATGTGATACAATATTTCACAAACTTAAATTTTATAACTAAAATCTCTCCAGGGTTCTGGGAGGTTGAACTGTTTGATATATGCATACGATTCTGAAGCACATCTTACTGGATGTTCTTCAGAATCAACAAGTCATGCTAGCTTCTACTCGAAAACACGGTTGTGGCAGGTTTTGTCACATGGGTATGGACAATCTTCTATCTTTTGAAATGTACCCCGCTCGTAGTACCAGTCTCCAACGGCTTTTGCAATTGTCTGTTATCAAGGTCAACACATAAAAAACACTAGATCCAAAAACAACATGAAATGTAAACGTATGTTGTTATACTACGTACCGTGTTGCTCAACAATGGAGAATCATCTCTCAACCATGTTTCTTGAGTTCCAGTTTGACAGTGGGAATAACAAGAGTTGATGAACATTCCTCTCGATGGAGAATTATCAAATCCAGTCAACGCCTTTAAGAATTCCTGCCTGTAGCCTGTGAAATTTTCCATAAATATGTAGCTTACCGTTAATAACAATGTTTTACTTTAACATTTAGATTAATGTTTTTTAATAATAATGTTTATAAGCATAACTATCTAATTAATTGTTTATAATGTGCATTAGCATGTTTCAACACATAATAAAAATGACACGTTTTAACATGACCCCTTAAAAAGAGACAAGAGTGAACCTTGAAGGATATCGAGTTGAGCAGATGAACACTTTGTTATATCAAGTTTGCATTCGCGCCAAGTGCCTTTTGGATCAGCAACGCCCGGAGCCACTATATTTTTTACCTGTAAAATAATATATAAATCACAATTAAATCAAAGAAACACGAAAATCAACTTGTTATAGAATCCAATGCGTATATTATTTATTATTGTTCATATGGAGATTTGCCTAACCTGCCATGAATCATAGGCCGCATTTAACAAAAAAATGGGTGTTTCAATGTATTGAACCATGTTTTGTGGGAAAAAACACTACAAAAACAACACAAAATGTTATATTTGACAAAAAAAAAAAAAGAAACAACTTTTTAAAGTGCTAGTTTTCTCGTAATCTATTCTTACCAAACTAGGACTCATTTTTGAAGTGCAAGCTGGAGACAAAACTTTAGCTGATCCCTACATATTGACAGACAGTTATAAAAACAAATAATTAGAAAAATTAATGTCAAATTAATTGTCTTAATAAACTATATATGAAAACTATATACTAGAATGGTTTAGTAGCTACATGCGTATTAACAACTTCTGTATAGAAATCTTCAATGTGACTTGTTCCGATAATCGTCTTTCTGTTTATAAACCAACAAATACAATACCAACTTGTTACAATCAAGTTGAAAATGAGTTGAAGACAAAGAAACACGTGTTTGAAATGAAAGCTTACGCGTTAATGAAAAAACCAGCGTCAGCAAGGCATTTTACTTTAGTGGTTGCGGGTAAAAGTGATTTGAAGTTATCACACTGCAATATGGAAGTAAGCCCACCAGCTGAACACCCAGCAAGCATAGCCTACAATATAAAAGTCTAAATTAAAAACTAAATATATGCGAACAACGGGAACAAATGGTTAAATTTGAAAAATGAGTTTACATTCTTCGCGTTCTTCATTCCTTTTGCTAATAAATCTTCAATAACAGCCTTGAAAATCCTTGCTCCTCTGAAGTGAAGATTGGTTTTCTAGAAAAGAAAGGATATGAAACGGGCACGTTAGATGTGTTGGATTGGGCTGACCCAAAAACACTTATTTGTATTTCTATGAATAGTTGATGTTAATTATCTTTATAATAATTTGTTGTCACAAAGATTTATTTGTGTTAGAGCTATGACTTACAGGATCAACTTCTTCCACATCACCGGTAAAAGAGGCTCCATCACAATACCGAACCTTGATTCTATTCCAATTATAAAAATCTAAAAACAATGTACAAAGTAAAATTAAACAAACTACTTGTCTTGTATATAATTACCAAAAAAAAAAAAGATAACTAGAGGCCGGCATATATACCAGGATTATATCTTGACTTGTTGTGAAACATCCCCGAGAAGACCTCGGTTGTCAACATTTTCTTGGATGAACCTAAACGAGTGTCTATACGGGCAAGGCAAGTCGTGACGTTGTTGCACCAACCTCCTCCCTGATTAACCATTATATGCAAAGTTTATATATCAAACTCATAAAAACTCAAAGTGAGAAGCATATTGAAGGCATTATTATAGTTGACAATGATGGACCAACCTCAAAGAAAACCAACCAGTTGTCGATTCCTTCACCGAATCCCTTATCCATATGATATGCAGGGGCACTTCCATCCAAACAAACTGATTAAAATGATAATGAATTTAGATTCAACAAATGCGTGTCATTTAAAAAAAAAACAAAATATAAAATCATATATTTCCTAATGGAAAGCTAAAGGTAGCATACCTGCTCCTTGAGCAACAGCACTGTCCAGAAAAGTGAGTCCAACTTCATAAGCTTGATTAGTGCTCAATAGGCTTAAAAATCCCACTAAAACTATGCATACCCTCATCATACCTTCCATTACCTAAAGATTTTAAAAATGACTATATATTAAGCTGAATCATCCAAATATATATATAGACATAGACATACACCCACATTTCTTAGTTAGTAGTATTGACCTTTGCCATCATAATAGTCTAACTTTTTGAACCAAATAAGTTAAAAATAATAATAATAACTTAAATTATCGCTAGAAAACAGATGGTGATGTGGCACATCCGGACGAAAAGAGGGGGACAACACAATTGGTTGTTTGTAGGGAAATCTGAATGGGTATGGACAAGAGATGGCGAGCTCTCTCTCACACAACCAATTAACACTTTTAGAGCATTCACAAATCACAACTCAACCTTCCCCATCTTTAAAATTTAAAAAAACCTACTAAGACCATCCGGAGTGGAGGGACGGGAAGGAGGGACGTAATGCACCATGTGGCACTTGTGAGACCCGTGTGTGAAGGGTGAAAATTGTGGAGAGTGAAAGGGGGGAAAGGGCGGGAAAGAAATAATATTATATTGTGTTACAGTTAAAAAAAAAAAAAAAAAACCCTGACCAATCAGAATGCTCCACCTCGCTTCAAACCCCGCCCCCCGCCCATGAATTCTTCCACGCCAAAGGGGCAACGCCCTCTCCCCCCCCCCCCCCCCCCATTGGCGGCGGTGTTCCCGCCCAAAACCTCCCTCCGCGCCACTTTCCCTGCCCCCCACTCCCATTAGTCTAAAAACACATCACAAATCATCCATCATTTTATACCCCATTTTTATATTATGAAAAAAGGTTATCATAGCTTTTCATATATGAAAAGCTACTATTCACCATACACTAAATTATTGTGAGTACATTATAACGAAAAATATAATAAAATAGCTGTTTGTGAGTAAGATAAAGATAAGTATGGTGGATGGGTTGTAAGAGATTTTTTAAAATGAAAGATAAATTTTAAAAAAATATGATTTTTCGTTAAATTTATAAGGTAAAAATGGTAGATGGGATGTGAATGCTCTTATAATCTATATATGTACTATATTATGATGCATAATGCATTTAATAATCTATATCTGTACTATATCATAATGTATTTAAGTGAATGGCGGGATTGTCTTTCATATTCATGTTAAGAGATTAAGGGACAAAATTGTCGTCCTTCACGGGTAGCTCAGTTGGTGAATGGATCGGTGATCTCTTTTGGATGTCTCCGATTCGATTCCCACGAAGGACATAATGAAAAATGATGGATGACACATGACCTATGGCCATGAGTTCGAGTCCTGATCTCGCCAGGTTTTACCGGTTCACTACTGTCGTGCCTTCGAGCGAGTATGTGGGTCGGGTTTTCCCTGGAAGCAGGCTGTCGGACGGGCTAGGGGCTTCGTGCGTTCGGGGTGGGCTGGGCTGTGCCTCTGTCTTTGCCACTAGGGGACCGCGTACGAAGTACCCGGCGTTGTTTAGTTGGCCGTTAAAAAAAAAAGGGATAAAATTGTCTTTTTATGAATTTTTAAGGCTAGAAAGGTATAAATGGTAATTGCACCCGTTGTTGACTCTCTAACACATTCAAGTCACGTACGTATTTCCCAGTCTTTTTTGTTAATAACTTATCATGGGGTTATTATTAAAAAAAAAAAAACAAAATCTTAATAACAAATATTTTTATCATAAATATGAATATGTTATTGCTATATAAAAACGTAAAAAGTTACATTTGAACTTTTATTAAACCTTTAAATCTACATGATACTTCACTTACTAATTGTTCAAACGCTTTATAAATGTCTGTGTTGTGTTCCCCATCATGTCACGCGAACATCACTCTAGTATATCAATTTTTTTGTATGAAAATGACGTAGTATTGGAGAGAAAATAGTTGTTTTCTGAATAAGATCAAAGTAATGGTTGATGCCCTTTAGGGGCATTTTCCTCCACATCATTACCATAAAACCCCTAAAAAAAATGTGTAATGGTTAAAGCCACTTAATGCCTTTTTTAATTATTACTTTTCATATTTTTTATCCTATTTTGGCATTACACATGGTCTAATGGGCTAATGTGCAAATGATGTTTGAAGGGGCATGCATTGAAGAAGTTATTTACAAAAACAAAACTCCATTAAATTCGTACACAAACGAGCTAATGTACGAATGAAGTTTGAAAAGATGTAAACGGGTTAATTTCAGTTTCTCCATCTATATAAAAACAAAACTCTATCAAATTCATACTCAAAAGTCTAGCTACATGATAAACTGACCACAAAAGTCAAAACATGCACTTGCAACTCAATCGTAAATGCATGAACAACGAATTGAACACGACAAACGTACCTTAGATATATATGTATGAACACAGCTACTTTAGAAACTTGAACGTAAATGCATGCAACTCTATCTGGATCAAAAAATGAATGGTAGCTTTCAGTGACGAGGGTTTGAGTCAGAGGTGTTTGGTTTTATATATACTACTAAATTAGTCGTCTTGAAGGTGGATATGTCCCTTAATTTGACGCGTAAATAAACAGGCACCGACGGCCTTGCATTGAAAAAGTCAAAAACAAAGACAGCTCGAACCCATATATACCAAACCAGAAAGTGGATCTATAGGGGCACAATGTATTATTTTACTGATAGTTATGCTAATTAAGGTACTGTTTATAATAACGTTAGATTAAATTAAGTGGAAACTCAGATTAGATTTTGAAAGGGTCAAATATATAATTTTGTATTTACAATGTTACAAATGTCAGATGTAAGCATATAATTACAATTATAAATATATTTTACAAAGATAGTTTGTCTGTTTTTTGGAAAATTTTTATTTGTCAAATAATAATCTAGTTATTGAGGTTTTTTTTTTTTTTTTTGGCAAATGGTAGTCGGGTATTTGGCATTAATGTATTAAGTGTTGTTTGTTTTTATGAAGTAAAAGGTCTGCAATCTATAAGATAAAGACTATTTGTTTGTTAACGTCTGTATCGTGACCTAAAATCATAACCCGCAATAACCATAATCAATCACAACCCACCATAACCATAAGCCACTACAACCCAAGCAATTTCTAATAGTGAAGAGGAAAAAAGTTACCTCTCTATGGTTTAGGAGATTAGATCTGAGAGATACTACGTGAAGAAGGAATGAGTGGTTAGATCTGTGGATAACCTGCAAAAAAGGAACACCGTTAAGCTCGTCACAGGGGAGAGGAAGGGCTCCTCTGTGACCACCCTCCGGTGTGAGAATAAGTATGGTTTAAAGAAGTGGGAAAGTAAGTACGAAAAGTACAAGAAAGTACGGAATAGTTCAGTTACCAAATGTGGAATTCTGGGAGGTATTTATACTTTCCTAATTGGGCTTCGGCTATCATGGGCCCATGGGCCATTTGGCCGAAGCTGGTCGTTCGGTCTTTCTTTGGCTTCGGTCTCTGTATAGACCGAGCTTTGACCTAGAGCTTGAAGTCCTGAGCTCGGTTCCTAACGGTGGTCCGAGCTCCGACCCATAACCACATATTCTCTTCAAGTCCCCGGAAGTCTTTTTGAATGCTTTGGTTTTCAAAAAGGACTTTGTAGTTAATTTTTATTTTTTAGGGATTTCGACCTTTGGGATTCCTTCGAGCCTAGTATAGTTCGGTGTGTGACAGTTGTTTGCCTTTTACCTGAGCGAGTGGGTGACAGCTATTGTCATTTACCTTGTTTTACTGCCTCACCTTCCGGTTACTATAGCGAATCCCTTTTTTTTGATTGGTTCGAGGGGGTCAGTTGGTGACCTTTGATTGGACGGTTACTCAACCGTCATTTTTCCTCTTTATAAATGAGTTTTTACTCATTTTATTTTCACTTTTTCTTTTCTTCACTTTATCTTCTTCCCCAATTCCTCAGTTCTTCGGCCGGAATCATCTTCTTCCTTTTCATTCGGCGTCTTCCTTCCTGCTTATAAGGTGTGTAATCTTTTCTATCTTCTTTTAATCATGCCTAAAGATAATATGCTTACGTCGTTTAGCGTTCTTAGTCAAGCAAAGCTTGACGAATTTGTAGAAGAATTTAGGATCCCTGTAAATCTTCACCCTACCCTTCCTGCTTCGAGAACTCCCATATATCCTCTTCCCCCTGGGAAGTTTGCATTTTACACTCGGGTGTGTAATTATGCAAACTACCGAGTCCCTTTTACCCGTTTTTTAATGAAAGTTCTGCAGTTTCATAAGGTTCACATTTCCCAAATGACACCCTTTGGCCTTAGTCGGGTGAACCAATTTGAGTTGTCTTGTCGGTCTTTAGACGTAGTACCCGACTTGAACCTGTTTAGGGCTTTTTACCGTTTGAACCGTACGGGTAATTGGTATACCTTCGAGAAGAGACAGCCGAAGGATAAGAAGTCGGAGGTGAAGAAGGAAGACCGGGAGTGTGTTGGTTGGGAGGTATCTAGTTTGAAGGATTGGAAGGATAGATGGTTTTGGTTAGATGATTTGTGTCTTCCCAAAGACATGGTGTGGAGGAAGAAAGACGATCCCTTAGATGGTGACTTGCCGAAAGGTTTTACTGTAGATAAAACCCTTTATGCTGCATTGGTGAGTAACAAGTTTGATATAAGGAAATTGCCGGAGCACGTGCTGGTGATTGGTTGTGTTAGTAGAAATTGGGAGTTTTCGGACCAGTGGCCTATCGTTAGACGGAACAACATAGGTTCGTCTTATGGTTTTTACAATTTTCCTTTTTTTTTAATAAGCTTCTGATGCTGATAATGTCTTGTGTTGTTTTTTTTTTTTTTTAGATATGTCTCTTCGTGACATGCTTCATTTGGAGTCGTTTGATGATGATGACATTGAGTACACGTCGCTCCAGCAGAACCCAGGAGACAAGCCTTTTCTTGAAGTCTTGAAGGCTCCGTCTTTTAAGATCAGAGAGCCAGATGTGGATGCCCCGGTGAACGTTGGTGGCTCATCGTCGTCTGCAGCTGCGGCAACGTCTGAGCGAGATCTGGGGAAGCAACCTGAAGGTGCATCTATCTCTGTTGCGACTGAGGACCCATCGAAACATAAGAAGAAACCATCGAGAAAAAGGAAAGATGTTGAGGAAGGAGGTTTGGGAGAGAAGTCTAAGGGGACGCCGAAAAGGACGAAGACCCCTCTGGTCACTATAGCCGAAGCATCTTCTGGGGGTCAAGCCGCTCCAACTACTATCTTGGAGGCTCTATCGGACCACTTGGAGAGTGGGAAGTCTGCTCGAGACGAACCTCCGGTGGAGATTGATCGACACCCTAATCCTTCGCCGCTTCATTCTCATCCACATTTTGCCGGTCCTTTTAGTCCTGCTGGTAAGTATGATGATGGTGTAGATTGTTTCCCTTTGTACTTTACTTCAGACGACGAAGGTCCTAAGGATTACCTTGAGCGTCTGTGGTTTGGTTCAGAGTCTAAAGTGGATGACTTCCCTGTCATTGTAGATTCGGTGGAACTGGATCCTTCGGTGGCTGAAGCTAAGTTTATTCCCAACTGGGATTTAAAGAATGGGGACAAGATACTTGATGCTTTGACAGCGCGAACCATGCTTCTGAATATCAATACCCCAGCCGAAGAACACAGGTTTCGGAATGCAGCTCCTTTGGCTTTAGCTGATGCTTTGATGATCAATCAAGCACAATCAAACGGTATTGTGGTGGAGGTGTATCGGCGATGGGTGGATCTTGAGATAGAGAAGGAGAAACTAAGTTCGATGCTTGGAGGTGAAGATGTTACTGCTTGGGGCAAGAAGTATGAGGCTCTGTTGGGTGAGAAGCGTTCTTTTGAAGAGAAACTGAACCAGACGTTGCTTCAGGTTAAGTCACACAATGCTGCTATGGCTTCAGCTTCGGAGGAGAGAGACAAAGCTCAGAAGGAGGCCGAAGCGCTGAAGGTTGAGAGGGACGAGGCTTTGCGGGGTAGTAGTTTCCTATCCCTTTCATTCGTTGACTGGATTATATTGTTGGTTCGGTTTGTTTTGTTTTTTATTGACATTTTCTTTCTTTTTCAGAAAAAATGTTGTTCGAGAAGGAGGCGTCCCAGTTTCGAGCCCAGCTAGAGGAGATGGAGATTAGGATGGAAGGGCAGGTTTCGGCTTTAACAGAATCAAATTCTAAGTTGTCTGATCAAGTTAAGGAGCTGATGGAGACTAAAAGGTGGCTTTTGACCGAAGGAATGCTTCTTGTGGCTAGGAGGATTCATACAGGAGAGGAGCTTCGATCGGCCGTGGGGGCTATTAATAATGCCATGAATGCTTGTGGCGTTAATGTTGGTATTAAGGCTGGGTACCACTATTCGTCGAAGGCTGTTCCTGTCGAGAAGGTGCCGAAACTGAAGCCGAATGCTGAAGAAATGTTGAATGGTGCGTTGGATAAGTTTGATACTTTGGAATTTCCATTTCTTCAACACGTTGGGCGCCTTATCTCCGAGCCTCTTGAATCGATCAAAGCCGCTGGTCTTTCTGGTGACATGTTTAATCCTCCTTCGAGTTAATATCCATATGCCGTAACGGCCTTGAATATCTTTTTTGCTTTATGAACTGATGACCGAACCGCTTTGGTTCGGCTTGCTTTGTTGTGTATTTTGTTGGAACAATGCATCTTAGTTCTTTTATCAATGTTTATATGTTTGAATATATTATAATCTTGTGTTTAGGGGGTTTGTGTTGGCCCCCAAGTTATATATTTGAATTTTGCTGTTCGGTCCGTGCCTCGAAAGAAATCCCTGCTTCGGCGTAACAAAGAACTAGAAGGGGAATAGCTTCGAACAGCCTTAACATAGACTAAGGGTTTGTTTAACCCCTTTTTTTTTTTTAAAAAAAGGTCGAACCGCGATATGCGTCCATATACTTCGGTTCGGTATGAATATACTTGCAAGTTTTTTTTTTTATATATATATAAGATCATTTGTTGATCCTTGATATGCTTAGTTAAGGCATCGGCGTTTGTCATGCCCGTTCGCCGAAACCCTGTCTTTAGCGTTTTATAAGTAGAAGGGAAACTTATAGTTTTCGACGTCGATGTGATGTTTGTTTGCATGCTATATGTGTTTGATACATTCTTAATGTATATGAGATAGACAAGATTTTATAGTCCCTTTCTTTTTTTTTTATGAGGCAATTTTGATCTTTTTCGTGTCGTATCTCGTTGGCACGTGGGTTCCATATTGACCAATTATGCCCGTCACTATGGGTTCCGCTATGTATTAGTTTTTTTTTTTTTTTTTTTTTTTTTTTGGAATGCTTAGAGGATAATCTTGTCCTGACCGTTCCACGATTTTTCTTCTTTTTTTTATGATGGATCGGTGATTGTTTCCCCTAGCTTCGGTGCCCTTTTAGTTTTGAGTGTGAGGTAACAATATTGTGAACAAATTGTAATAAGAAGAAAGAAATTTATTGTAGGTGGGGTAAACACATCCCACTTTTGACTAGAGGGAGCCGGGGTAATCGTCATCCCGGAGTACAAGTGAAAAATAAGTGAAAGTGGTTCGGGGCATGACACATCCCGATTAACAATTTGAAATTATTGAAAAAGAAACAAAAACTTGAACAGCAGCTTTCGAGCTTAGGTGTTTCACATGTAGCATTTCTTTAGGTGAACTCCGTTCCATGTTCTGGGAACGGGGGTGCCATCTATCTTTGCCAGAGTGTACGACCCTTTTTCTCCAACGGAGGTTACCTGGTATGGCCCTTCCCACCTTGATGATAGTTTGCCTGAAGGTTCAGCTCGGCTTGCTTCATTGCTGCGGAAGACATAGTCTCCGACTTTGAATGTTTGCTTTTTTACCTTGGCATTGTAATACCTTTCCAGCTCTTTCTTGTATCGTGACTCTTTGATGGAAGCCATCTCCCTTCTCTCTTCCAGGAGATCTAGGTTTAAGCGGAGGGATTGATCGTTGTCAGATGTATTCATTCTTCGTGAGCTGACGATGCCGATCTCTACTGGGATCATTGCCTCGGTGCCGTAGGTTAAGCTGAAAGGCGACTCTCCGGTGCTGGTTTTTGGCATTGTTCGGTGGGCCCATAAGACGTTAGGTAGCTCGTCTGCCCAACCGGCCTTTTTGCCTCCCAACCGTCGTTGAATCCCGTCCACAATGCTTCGGTTGGCCCTCTCTACCTGGCCGTTGGCCTGAGGATGGGCAACTGATGAAAATAGCTGCGTGATATGTAAGTCCGAACACCACTTTTTGAAGGGATTTTCAGCGAACTGCTTCCCGTTGTCACTGATGATATAAAGTGGTAACCCAAATCGGCAGACGATGTTCTCCCATACGAACCTTTTCACTTGGTGACCTGTAATCTCTCCCATTGGTTTAGCTTCGACCCATTTTGTAAAATAGTCGATAGCTACCAACAAGTACTTGACTCCCCCTGTGGACTTAGGGAATGGCCCGACGATGTCGATCCCCCATTTCTGGAATGGCCAGGCCGCTGTTACGGGGATTAAATCGTTTTTTGCTCGGAGACTGACCGGGGCGTTCCTCTGACATTCCTGGCAGCTTCGAAGTTCTTGGATAGCACTTTGGTGCATATTGGGCCAATAGTATCCGGCATTCATTGCCTTAGTAACAACCATCTTCGGTCCGGCGTGAATGCCGCATATGCCGAAATGGATTTCTTTAATGACGTATGCTGCCTCGCTTGGGGAAAGGCACCGTAGGAGCGGGCCCAAGAACGTTCTTCGGTACAGCTGACCATGTTGGACTTGGTATTGTAGGGATTTAACTTTGAGCTTTCGAGCCTCAGCCCTGTCATCCGGAACCCAACCTTCGGTGATGTGTCTGACGATGGGAGTCATCCATGTGTCTTCTTGGACTTCGACTTGCAAGACTTCGTTTTCTTCTATTGATGGTCTCGCTATTGTTTCAATCTTTATGCCTTGAGTTGAGGTGTCAATGCTGGCCGATGCCATTTTGCTAAGAGCATCGGCTTGTGTGTTTTCTTCTCTTGGGACATGGAAGATTTTGTATGTTTGGAATGATGTTACAAGCTCTTGTGCTTTTTGAAGATACTTTATCATTTTTGTCTCTCTTGCTTCATACTCGCCTCGAAGCTGATTAGCCACGAGTAACGAGTCGGTATGGATTTTGAGATTTCGTACCCCAAACTTTTGTGCTATTCGTAGGCCAGCCAACAGTGCTTCGTACTCGGCTTCATTGTTCGAGCTCGGAAACTCGAGTCGGAGGGCGTAAGCAAATTTGGTGTCATCCGGGCTTATTAATATAAGGCCTGCTCCAGAACCTTCGGCGCAAGATGCCCCGTCTGTGTATAGAGACCATGCTTCTGTTTGTTCTTTATCTTCTAGATCCTTCTCTTCTGATTGGTCTTCTTCGCTTGGCAGCTCAGCTATGAAGTCTGCTACGGCCTGTCCCTTCATGGCACCTCTTGTTTTGAAAGTGAGGTCGAAGGCCCCTAGCTCAATGGCCCATTTGGCCAATCGACCCGAGACCTCCGGTTTTCGGAGCACATGTTGGATGCTTTTATCGGTTTGGACTTCTATCTCGTGTGCTTGAAAGTATCTTCTTAATCTTCTCGAAGCATGAACCAGGGCCAAGGCCAACTTCTCCAACATGGGGTATCTTGTTTCGTAGTCCCGAAGGGCTCTGCTGACATAATAAATTGGCACTTGGGCTAGGTGCCTTTGTACCATGAGGACTGCACTAATGGCACCCTGGGATGATGCTAAATAGACAGTAAGTACCTCGCCAGGTTTCGGCGCGGTGAGCGTTGGCAGCAGGCTGAGGCATTGCTTCAATTCGCCGAATGCTTGCTCAGCTTCGGTGGTCCACTTAAAATCATTCTTGCCGAAGCTACTCTTTAGCACGGTCATGAAAGGCAATGTCCGTTCGGCTGCCTTAGAGAGAAAACGATGTAATGCTACTAGTCTCCCATTCAGCGATTGGATTTCTTTGACCGTTTTTGGAGACTTCAGTTCCATCACTGCCTTGACTTTTTCGGGATTTGCTTGGATCCCGTCTCGTGCGACCATAACACCCAGAAACTTCCCAGATTCCATTCCAAAGGAACATTTTGCTGGGTTTAGTTTCATGTTAATACTTCGGAGACAGTTGAATGTCTCTCGGATGTCGGTCATCATGTCTGCTTCATCTTTACTTTTTATTACCACATCATCTACGTACACTTCCATATTTCTACCGATCTGTCTCTTGAATGCCTTATCCATTAACCGCTGATACGTAGCTCCGGCGTTCTTCAGGCCGAAGGGCATTTTCGTGTAACAATATAACCCTTCGGTGGTGATGAAAGCGGTTTTGTCTTCATCTTCGACTGCCATTTGAATCTGATGGTAGCCTTTATATGCATCAAGAAAGCACTTTAGCCGAAAGTCAGCTAATGAATCGACCTTGACATCCATTTCGGGTAACGGGTAACAATCTTTGGGGCATGCGTTATTTAGATCCTTAAAATCAACGCACATTCGCCAGCCTCCGTCTTGCTTTTTTACCATAACTGGGTTCGATACCCAAGTTTGGTACTGCACTTCTCGAACGATATTTGCGTCCAAGAGCTTGCGAACGTCGTCGGTAATGGCTTTGTTCCGATCCAACCCCATGCTTCTTTTCTTTTGTTGCACTGGTCGAACCGTTGGGTATACATTCAGCTTATGTTCGGCCAAATGCCTGGGTACTCCTGTCATGTCCGAATGTTGCCATGCAAAAGAATCTAGAGATTCGGCTAAAAGGTTCCATAAGGCAATTTTGCAATCGGGTGGGAGCTGTGCCCCGATAGTTACCTGTTAATTTATTTTGAGAGATTTAGTCAAAGAGCTTCATAAGGTTATTCAAAACCCTATAATTGATCGACTACCTTTTGTTCCGGAAAACATGGGTTGATCGACCATTTCTCTGATAATTCTTGGGTGACTGGTGCGACTTGAGAGCTCGAAGCTTGTCGGATTTCGGCTACATGGTGCGCTGGTTCGGTATGCACCGTTGCTATGCCATCTTCTGTTGGGAATTTGATGGCTCCATGGATGGAAGAAGCAACCATTCCAAAAGCACACATACTGGGTCGCCCAAGTATGACGTTGTGTACAGAATGTGCTCCGACCACCAGGAAGGTTAGCATCTCCGTTCGACTTTGCTTTTCGGTGCCTAATGTTACCGGGAGAGTGATTCGTCCCATGGGCTGAATTACTTCTCCTGAAAAACTGACCAACGGCATGGAGACCTGTTGTCATTTGAAATTGTCGTTATGTCAAAAGGTGAAGGATGCTTTTCTAGTTAAGACGTTTATGTAACTTGGAGTTGGTTTTTGGTAAGTACCTGTACCATCCTTCTTTGAGTTTCGGGTGCCAATCGTTGGAAACAATGGTAATACATTATTTCCGAAGCACTACCGTTGTCAACGTAAACTCGTTGGACTTTATGCCCGGCGATGACAGCCGAGATGATTATTGGTCCTTCCAGAAACTGGTCTGGTGTTATCTCGGGGAACGAGATTGCCTGTCATATAAACAAGTGGTTTTAGTGACAAAAGTGATCATATACTTCTGATCTTGGAGATTCTTTGCTGAAAACATCAATTTAAAATGTACAATTTTGCTTAGCAACCTGACTCATGAATGGAGCAAGGTGGAAACCGGAGCATTTAATGCCATGTGGCGCGACGGCTTGAATCATGTTGATCCCTGCTTGGTTGTTGGTGTTAGCAATTGCTGCGGGTTTGCCTTCTTTTACCTCTTTGATAAGGTGAGAAAGCTTCCCGGAACGAACAGCTTTTTCTATTTCTTGCCGAAGGGACCAGCAATCATCGGTGTTATGCCCTTTGGCTCGGTGATACTCGCAATACTTTTTGGAATTTCGATCAGCAGATGGTCGTTGTTTAGCTGGTGCGGGCAATTGTAAATTTTCTGTTAACAGAATGTCTCGAGGGGTTTTGGTTAGATCGGTTGTACTACCGGTCCTTCCGGAACCTTGAGACTTAGAAGGATGTCCCCGGTCTGTCCGGTCATACGGTTGTTGCCTGTTCTTGTTCCAGTGGCTATTACGATCTGTATTATGGGAACCCTTCTTCCATGTGTTACGTCCTCCGGAGCTTTTGTAGTCTCCTTCGGTGGATTGTCCACAAGCACTCTTTCCTCTGGCGAAGGCTCTGGCCCTCTCTATGAGTACTTCCATTGTCTTCGGTAGGTCTTCATGCAGTTTCTCCACTAACTGGTTGTTTCGAACTCCGTGACAGAAGCCCGAAACCCGGAGCTGGTCCACTGCTCCATGAATCTGCATGCTCTCTTTGCTGAAGCGATCTATAAAGACCTCCAAGGATTCACCATCCTTTCTTCGGATGTTGTGTACCTCCGTGATATCCTTGGAGCACCGTCTTTGATTTGCAAAGTTTAGTTTAAACAACCTTCGGAATTCTATCCAGTTAGTGATTTCTCCAGAGGATAGGCCGTCGAACCATATCCTTGCTGCTCCGGTGAGGGTTTGAGCAAACATGTGGCACCACGCTGGCATGGGCCATAATTCGATTTCAGCTGCGCCTTCAAATGCGAAGATGTGGTCGTCTGGATCTGACGTCCCCGCATATGTTTTGATAGTGGCTGGCATTTTCAGCTTGGCCGGGAGGCGTGCTGTTGCAATTCTTTGAGAAAATTTGGAGAATGATGTCATATGGGCTGGGCGGTACGGTGCCGTAAGTTCATCATCCTCCGGTGGTGCAGTTAATGTTTTTTCCGAGGTGGGCTTGTCAATTTGCATCGGTCCGGTATGACCCAATGATGCTAGTTGCCTTTGTGGAGTTTGAGTCTGCATAGTGGTGACTACTGTGGAGTAGGTAGCGAGAGATCCTAGGTCGGTGCTTGTTTCTGCCGAAGCAGTAAGCCCTTCAGTGGCGAATAAGTTAGCTTTTACGCTTTGCATTACGGCCTCCCTACTCTGCTGTTCCTTTAGTCGGAGCAATAACTCTCGATTTTTCTGGAGGAAAGTGTCATCGAACTCTACTAGTGGAGCACTTGCTTTCACAGCCGAAGCACCAACAGAAAGAGATGACTGTTGGATGCTTCCTTGTGCTCCTGTGGGGGGCAGCAGCTGGTGCTGACGACATGATGACCATTTGATCATCACCTGTCTCTGTTGCTGTCACGTCTTCGATCGTGAATCCCTCAGATCGTGCCGTCATGGGTAGAGATTACTCTGTTCCAAAGAAAAGAAACACAGCAAATGCACGGATGGCGCCAATTGAAGAGGAAAAACCTCAAATAGCTTTATCTCTAATAGCTTTATTGACAGAATAACCTCAAATTCTAACATTCTTCACTACTATAGTTAACAAAATGCTATAATACAAACTCCATTAATATATACCAATTTAACACAAATCTCCACAGCCAACAACAATTCAACAAACATCATATAACATAATAATTTAGAACACAAAATATGCTAGGATATTTCTAAATGCCCGATGGAAATATTTGTTACAAATTATAAACTCACATCGCAAGTAACAAAATCAGTTGAATAAAAAAGGGAAATGGGCCCAACCCAAAAACAATTGAACAAATAAACATTAACCCGAGGGGAGGAGAAGGCGGCGAGAGAAGGGGGGGGGGGGGAGGAGAAGGTAGCGACGACAAAAGGTGGAGAGAAGAGGGGGGAAGAAGGCCACAGCAGAGGGGGAAGGGGAGGGAAGGAGAAGGGGGAGGGGGGGAGAATGTGACGGTGGAAGGTGGAGGGAGGGAGGGAGGAAGGAGGAGGAGGAGGAGAAGAAGGAAGAATGTCTGATGGTGTGGGTGAGCAGAAGAAGATGAGAAGAGGTGGGAAGACATTGGTATGTATCTGCACCAAAAAGATATCGGGAAGACCTTTTTAGTGAAAGGTCTTCCAAAAAACAAACGGGCTGCAGGAGCTCAACGTCTGCATAAACAGAAGAGCCCAATAAGCACTTCTGGGGAAAAAACAAACACCACCTCAAACATTGGTATCGGTTTACTTTCTATAACTGAAAAAAAAAGGAAAAATAACTTTGAGGTTTATGTTGGATATAACTAAAATTATTTACGTTGGTTGATTAGGGTTAAAAACACTTAAAAACATACATAGTTAGGTGTCATGTAGCTAATTTCCATTAATCCTTAAAACCCATTTATCTTTCTTTATCCTTTCAAAACATCTTTACATTTCCACATTATCATCATGAGTAAAATTATGGTGTTTAATATGTTGTTATTATACTTTTTGCGGGTGTTTATCTTTTTAGGTCTTGACATGTTAACAATTTGTTTTAGATATGCAGTTGGATGAAAGTTCATGGACTGGAATTGCAAAATATGAAAAATGGAAATGTTGGAGAGAAATCAAGACATAGCGTATTGTATGTCGGGTGTGAACGTATGATACACAAAGGCGTAAGAGGTTGGCCATTTGTTCCAGCATTAAGTCCATTCACATAAAGAAGGCAGCCTAGCAGTTTGAAGTTGGTCATATCATACGCCTAGGGTTAGCATTTCATATGTTGAAATTCGGCAAAACACAAATTTCCAAATTGTGTTGCCTTTATAAACCTGAATTTAAGTGTTTCAGAACTTAACTTCCTATAGACAATTTTTAGACAAGAAGAGAGGAGTTTAGGTGATTATGTTGGCTTCAAATCATCCCAAGTTCAATTCCATTCATGTTTTTGCAAATCAAATAAAGATTTGAATACATGCTTGTGATGATGCAAGGCTAAATCATTTGAGGTCATTTCCAGGTGTAGGGGTTATAGCAATTATGTTAAATATTTACCTACTTTTGAATATGAATTTCACTTAATATTCATATTAGTTGGATTTATATGTTTATTTCTTTGATTAAACAATTTGCTATTAATCAACTTATTGTTGGAAATCTAGGTACCGATTTAAATTTTAATATCATACGTTAATTTACAAAAACAGAAGCATGAACAAAAACCGAAAATTCCCCCAATGATCCAATTGCAATTCGTATAAATAATTATAAACCAAGCGTAAGGGGTTTAGGGATTATACCTCAACAAAATACCAAAAACCAGCACGATAAATTGATAGACGGGTCCGCTAGAAACTGAAAACATGAGATCTCCCAAACACAGTGACCCGAATCACTGGCGTAGCTTTTAAAGGGCCGGGAGGGGCGGCCGACCCCCCCCCCCCCCGAATTTTCCCTCAGAAGTTCCGATTATATAATATTCGTATAGAAATTTTTTGGTATATACGGTTTCGACCCCCGAAACTGGTTTTCGACCCCCCGAAACAAGTGATTTCCGACCCCCGGTGACTTCCGACCCCCCCGAAGTCTCGGGTCAAGCTTCGCCACTAACCCGAATCAAAACCTTGATCCGATCACAAAACCTGAGGTGGCGAGTGCGGGAGTCGATGAGCGTGAGACCGATGTACGAAGGCGGAGTGGGGGCGGTGGGTAGGGCTGTAAACGAACCAAACGAACACGAACAAGGCTTTGTTCGTGTTTGTTCGTTAAGGTTTATTGGACAAACGAACCGTTCACGAACACACTAACGAACATAATTCTATGTTTGTGTTTGTTTGTTAAGAAGTTTGGTTGTTTGCGAACTGTTCGTGAACACGGGTCTTGAACACAAACAAACAAAAACAAACATTTATTATGCAACTAACTAAAAAAATATTGTTAATATTAACCGTTAGACAAAGTACATCTACTAAACAATGTCGATAAGTCAAATTGTACTAACTTAGACATAATTATCTAAAATTACTTAGGCATAGGCATGAATACATGATATTCCTAATTCAAAAGTTCATAATTATCCCAAGTTTTAACTAGTGATCGAACATAAACAAACATACACAAACGGATATAAATAAACGAACGTAAACAAACACATTGCCGAACGTTCACGAACACAGTCGAACGAACGAGACACATGTTTGTGTTTGTTTGTTTAGTTAATCAAACGGAATTTTTTGTTCGTGTTCGTTCATTTATTAAACAAACGGACACAAACGAACTTCCCGCCGAACGGTTTACGAACTGTTCACCGAACGTTTGGTTTGTTTACAGCCCTAGCGGTGGGTGACTCTCGGTCGGTGGTGATCGAAGGGATGGGAGGGATGGTGTGCGATGGAATGGTGTGGGGTTATTGTGATTAGGGTTTAGGCTTGAGAGTTAAGGATGATTAAGTAACCAAATTATTTATACATGCAATCCCTAAACTATTATTTTGTCTTACAGGATAATTACCTTATAATTAATACTTAATTAAAATTAATCCTATCAAGTTTTATTATCTAATAATAAAATACATAGCAACCAAAATTCATGTTTTATATTTGACAGTAAAATATATATTGTTTTCTTCTATCCTTCAAAATGTAACTTTTTAGATCATACTTAGATAGTAACGTTAAATTTAAATAGTTGAGTATCGGACATATTAATCCAAGACTTATTTCAATCAATTCTTGGTTTTGATCATTAACAATTAGGGTTATTGATCTATCCCTCTAAGATAAAAACCCAGTTGTTACATTATTCGGTCAAGAATCATGAATCTTCATAATCTGGTAATTGAATCTTTAGTTATTTACAAGTAGTTTAGCAAACCATTTCTATGTGGTTTACAACTAATAAACTTAGGCTACGTACACGATCAACTTCATTACCTAAAACCTGAGAGTGATCCTTTTTCCCCAGTATTGTTTTATAAACCAAATTCAGTTGTCCTTAAGTTCTACGACAACCTAACCATATCAAATCATAATTCTAATTTTAATGGCAAGCTTAATTAGTAATAGTAATTTAGTTGATTACACTTTCCATTAATTCTATGTGGTTTGACACCATATTTTCTTTTACTAGCTAGTCATTGATCTATTAATTTATAAGAGGTTGAGCTCGAGTTTGGCTCGGTTCGATTCGAGCTTTGTTTTTAAAACTTGAGCTCGGCTCGTTGGTAGTTCCTCAAGCTCGGGCTCCGCTCATTTAGTGTTTATTAGTTAATATATTAAATTAAATAATATAAATAATAGGCTCGATAGCTCGATAAGTCAAAAGCTACGCTCGTTAATTAAACAATATTAAATGTGGGGGTAAATAGTATAAAATATTAATAAAACTAATATTATACTAAGGCTCGACGAGCCTGGTGAACTTCATATGCCAGGGCCCAGGCTCGAGCTCGGGCTCGATAAGTAAACGAGCTTTGTTTTAGGCTCAAGCTTGGTTCGAGCTCGATAAGACTCGGCTCGTTTCGAGCTTTTTATCGAGCCGATCTCGAGTAGCTCGCGAGCTGATCGGCTCATTTGCACCCCTAATTTTTAGCAATCCTTCGATCTCGATCACACCACTTTTTTCATGTATATTTAATATCTAAATTGTTTTTATAATAAATTAACTTTGTATATTTGTTATTTTACCTAATAACTACGATAAAAATGTTTAAATTAAAAATAAAAGTGATGAACAAGTCAATAAAGAATGTGGTGTATATGTTACAAATGCATAATAATAATAATAATAATAATAATAATAATAATAATAATAATAATAATAATAATAATAATAATAATAATAATAATAATAATAATAATAATAATAATAATAATAATAATAATAATTCAAGTTAATTTATAAATCAAATATAAAAAAATAAGAAAAAAAAATAAAACAAAACAAAAACAAAAAACTTACATTCGGCTCCACCATCACCTACGGATTTCCTCCTTACATACATGCAGCTCCAAATGAACCAGATAGAGACAATCTAAAAAAAAAATGATAAAACCATATCTTTATTGTCAATAATTTATCTTTAGTGTTAGCATGCAATTCAGCAAAGAGAGAAATGTGAAGTGAAGCCGTTGTTTCTTCCTGTCAATGGTCGATGTAAAAGCATCGTAAAATATAAATGAAAAAAGTAGATGATAGATGAATAACTAGTAATACACCCTATGCTTCGCGGCAGAAACGATGTCGATAATGAGAAAGTCAATATTCCCGTCTAAAAATAATCACTCACGTCTAAAAATAATCATTCTATCTTGTGCGAAGATGCCAATGATGAAGAAGCTGATGATGATGGAAACGGGATGGCAAAAAAAACCCTAACCCCACGGGTATAATTGAAACCTGAAATATTTGGGACGAGTATACCCGATATCTGATGGGTACGGATCTAAGTTTGGGTTTAAAATTTTATTGTTTTTCGGGTTTGGGTGTGGTATATAGCGATACCCTACCCGATTACCCGATATATGGATATTCAATTACCCGCAAAAATACCCGATATAATTTACTTATAATATATATTTTTATAGTATTACTATAAGTCTGTCTATTTGTATTTCTAAAATATCATTTTCTTATATATTTAATATTTCCAAACTTCTTCCAATCTCATTAATTACTATCATAGAAGAATGTAACGTCAAAACTTTATGAGTATTTTTTACTACAAATCCCAACATGCATTTTTTTAACAAAATAATGGGTATACCCAATACCCGACGGGTATTTACCCGACAATGCCCAACGGGTATCGAGTCGGGTTTGGTATTCCCAATACCCTACCCGAACTTGACCCATTGCCATCCCTAAACGGCGATGATATGGATATGATGTAAAACAATTTGTGACAATATTGTAACTTATGGTTAAAACGATTTGGACTGTGACGTACGATTGTAGTGAATTTATGATTAAACACGTTGTTGATGTTAGCATTTATGTTTATGTTGGTTTTGATGTATCATGAATGAGCGGGTTTAAAATAGGAAAAACTGAGAAAAAAAAGAACAAAAAAAACACTTTTAGCGATGACATTGTCGTCGCTAATGGTAAGAAGCTTTAGCAACGAATTCTAAATAGCGACATCATATCTTTGGCGACAAAAAATGACCAATAGCGAAGAGTCATTAGCGGATGATATGGCGTCGCTAAAGCTCCCTCTTCTTGTAATGCATGAATCATGGATGTAATGGATTAGGTTACCAAAATTTGTGTAGGCAATCAGAATTGTAATTTCCTATACATTATGTGAATGAAATAATAGAAGACAGACAATTCTCTTATCTTACATGATATATACGTCTCGAACACCCGACATTGATCTTTTACGTTCTTTAAAATCTTGTGTAAGTTCTTGTTTTCATTCGATTAAGAATTCCAATATTTGTCAATAGTGTGTTTTTGAAAAACAAATACAATTTTCATTTAATATCGTTCATAGCGATATGTGGACGTCTCCCATTTTGTCTTCAAATGGATGTCGTTATTACATACTATTTTTGGATGAAAAACCCATATTTTTGTGGACATATGCCATTGCAAATAAATAATCACAAGTTTCCTCAAAATTTCTTGAATTCGAGAAACTCATCACAAATCAATTTTCCACCTCAACTAAGTGTTTTCAATGTGATAATGGTCGGGAGTATAATAACAACTAATTTCATCAATTTTTCAAATCAAATGTCATGACCTTTAGATTTTCTGGCCCCCACACCTCCTTCCAAAATAACAAAGCGAAACGCAAAATCCACTCCATAAACAACATTATGCGGACCATTCTATCTCACTCGTCCGTTCCTTAAACATTTTGGCACCATGATCTCGATTACGCGACCTACCTTCTAAACATCTTACCAACCAAAGTCTTGAATAAATCTACTCCCCAACTTTTCAACTTTACAATTGCATCCCGACATACGACCACCTTGAGTATTTGGATGTCTTTTTTTATCCTATCCTTCCCTCTTCTACAATCCATAAACTAGCCGACTTGTCTAAACAATGTGTATTCCTTGGTTACCCATCCACACACCGAGGGTACAAATGCTACAACTTGAACGCTAACCAACTTGTAATCTCACGGGATGTCTTTTTCAACGAAACTGTTTTTCCATTTGCTACACCAACCCCCAACACTTCCACTTATGATTTCCTCACAAATAATATTAATCCATACATATGGACCTCATCTAATTCTACAACAAATAATCCAACCCCACCACCTATCCGGCTATCCCTACTGGCCAATCCTCACCATCCATACCTTTTGATCCCATCCCTCCCTCCCTCCACAACAACTTCCCCTTCCACCAGTCCACTGCATGTAAACATACAGACTCACGTTTCTGATTTTACAAACAACTCAAAAACCCCAACCCCGCCACCCCCTCCTCAATCTGCCCCCTCTCGGACCGTACCACTCGTCCGATGTCTGGAACTTTCAAGCTTAAACACCCTTTAAATATATAGGGTAGAGATCCTAAATTAACAATAGGCTAATTGAGAACTGTGAGAACTATTCCGAACCACATATTTCTTCAAGGCATATTTATTTATTTAGCTAAATCGCACCCTTTCCTGCAAGGATTTTTTTTTTTTTTTTTTTTTTTTTTTGTATTTATACATATGTGTGTAGGATTTGGTTCAAATGAGAACCTTTTCCCAAATTGAGAACTGAGAGAACCATTATGGACCACAAATTTTCTTTAAGGCAATTTTTTTTTTTGCTTTAATCGCTGCTTTATATGCAGGGAATTTTTTTTTTTTTTGTATTTCTTTTCAATATACACATGTGTATAATTGCAATATACACATATGTATAATCCAATAGGGGAGGGTTATCTTGAGAACGCTAAATATTGTGAGAAACGTGAGAACAAGTAAAAAAATCAGTCAAAATCAATTTTTTAATACAAACATCATTATAATCAAAATACAACATTAATAAATGAATTTTCTTTCCAAATAATTCATCTTTTCTTACAAAAACACTTTCAAATTAACTTTTTACACATGTATAAATGAAACAGTTTACACATGTATAAACAGTTAATTTACACATGTGTAAAAACAATTTATTTCCGTATACGTTTGAATTTTTACGCGTAAATTGTGTTTTTGAGATTGTATTTTAGTAATAAAGATAAATGTAAAAATAAATTTTGAATTTGAGTAGTTTTAGATGTCGTTCTCGTGGTTCGCACGAAATACAAGTGTTCTCAAATTAACTTTCCCCTAATCCAATATACACATGTATAAATGAAAAAAAAAATACAAAAAAAATAAAAAAAAAATTCCTTGCATAAAAACGTGCATGCGACTAAAAAAATTTGCCATTATAAGAAATGTGTGGCCCATAATGGTTCTCTCAGTTCTCAAATAAGAGTTGGTTCTCTTAGGATTCCTACCCTATGTGTGTATTATCAATTTTTGATTATACATATATGTATATTGTCAAACATATATGTAAAATATTTATTTTTCAAATTCATACACGTATACACACGTATATCTATTAGAAAAAGATGCTCTTACCCATAATCTTCGTTTCTATACATGTATATGCAATCATTTCTATACATTTGCATAAATATGTACGTTTGCATATATATATATATATATGTATGTACGTTGTCTAAACATGTATGTCCATATATGTGCAATACTTTTTTTGTAGTTTTAAACATGCACTACAACAAAAATTGGTTTTTAGTACGCACAAAAGCGTCCTAAAATGTTATTTTATAGGACCTTTTATTTAATAGGACTAACGGTAAAAGCGTTTCATGTAAGGGGGTCGTAATAAGTCACGAAACTTAAAAAGCGTCCTAATATCTCAAATAAGATTATGAAACCAATTTTATGGTCGCATATTATGTCCCAAAAAAACTCCTAATAAAACATATTAGAACACTTTTACAAAGTTTTAACATGTGCTTACCTAGTTTTAATCTTTTAATACACATACAAGAGTCCTAAAAAATTAATTTATAGGACCCTTATGATGTAACATTATAGGAGCATTAGTACCCAAAAAAAGGGGTCCTAATATCTCAAATAAGATTATGAAACCAATTTTATGGTCGTATAATATGTCAATAAACAAACTATATAGCGTCCTAAGAAAAGCATATTCAAACACTTTTACAATGCTCTAACAAGTTTAATAGGACAAAATTTTAAAGTCATATGATACAACTTTTTTTGAAACATACACACACACAATTTTATGATATACTGTATATAACATCAACTAATGAAAGAAAAAAAACTTTATTATATTTCAAATAAGCATATTCATAACAAAAACACTAAACATAAATAAGTTATAGCAGTATCCAACATAAAGTCTTGTAACATTTGACAAAGAAATTAAAAGCAATGAAAGAAACAAGCAGCATAGAATCATGAGTCATCATGCGTCCTCAATCCTCGCGGACTACCTACAAATAAACCATCCATGTATAAGCATTAAGTTCCAGATTATTAAAATTATTTGTATCACAAGATTAATAAATACATACCGAGATGAAAGGACAAGGCCATGCAATGGAGGCACCAATACAATCTTGAATTGTGGAAAATAACCCATATGGTCTCACCAACTTTTCATCTATTTTTATTGCTACTTGAACGTTTACCTTACACCATTCTGGTCCAATCTCTGTACCACCAACTAGCTCATTTGGGTCCAAGCTTTTCAGCCATCCTCTTGCTACAATCTCGGTAGAGTTTAGAATGCTTTTGGGGACAACTTCATCTCCGATCTAGATTTTAGTTTTCAACGAACATGTACCAACTTGACCCATTTCCATCCCTAAACGGCGATGATATGGATATGAAGTAAAACAATTTGTGACAATATTGTAACTTATGGTTAAAACGATTTGGATTAATTGTGACGTACGATTGTAGTGAATTTATGATTAAGCACGTGGTTGATGTTAGCATTTATGTTTATGTTGGTTTTGATGTGTTGTGAATGAGCGGGTTTAAAACAGGAAAAACTGAGAAAAAAATAAAGAACAATAGCGACGAGAAAAATATATGTTGGTTTTGATGTGTTCTAAATAGCGACATCATATCTTTGGCGACGAAAAAATACCAATAGCGACGAGTCATTAGCGATGATATGTAGTCTAAAGCTCCCTTTTCTTGTAATGGATGAATCATGGATGTAATGGATTAGGTTGCCAAAATTTGTGTAGGCAATCAGAATTGTAATTTCCTATACATTATGTGAATGAAATAATAGAAGGCAGACAATTCTCTTATCTTACATGATGTTAACGTCTTGGACACCCGATATTGATGTTTTACGTTCTTTAAAATCTTGTTTAAGTTCTTGTTTTCATTCGATTAAGACTTCCAATATTTGTCAATAGTGTGTTTTTGAAAAACAAATACAATTTCCATTTAATATCGTTCACAGCAATTTGTGGACGTCTCCCGTTTTGTCTTCAAATAGATGTCGTTATTACATCCTATTTTTGGATATGAGAAAACCATATTTTTGTGGACATATGCCATTGCAAATAAATAATCACAAGTTTTCTCGAAATTTCTTAAATTCGAGAAACTCACCACAAATCAAGTTTCCACCTTAACTAAGTGTTTTCAATGTGATAATGGCCGGGAGTATAATAACAACTATTTTCATCAATTTTTCAAATCAAATGTCATGACATTTAGATTTTCTGGCCCCACACCTCCTTCCGAAATGGCAAAGAGGAACTCCAAATCCACTCCATAAACAACATCACGCAGACCATTCTATCTCACTCGCCCGTTCCTTAAACATTTTGGCACCATGATCTCGATTACGTGACCTACCTACTAAACTTCTTACCAACCAAAGTCTTGAATAAATCTACTCCCCGACTTTTCAACTTTACAATTGCATCCCGACATATGGCCACCTTGAGCATTTGGATGTCTTTGTTACCCTATCTTTCCCTCTTCTATAATCCATAAACTAGCCGACTTGTCTAAACAATGTGTATTCCTTGGTTACCCATCCACACACCGAGGGTACAAATGCTACAACTTGAACACTAACCCCCAACACTTCCACTTATGATTTCCTCACAAACAATATTAATCCATACATATGGTGTTAGTCAAAGGTCAAAGTCAGCACAATGTTAGTCAAATACAATTAGTATGTTTCCTTATTTCTGTATGTATCCTTGTACTATATATACTTATGTAAATCAATGGAATGATCATCAATTGAGAAACTCACATGGTATCAGAGCGTTCCCCCGGGCTTCGGCCCACTTCCTAACCCACCACATCAACCTCCCCATCCGCCCACTCCTCCTCCGGATCTCCGACCATCTCACCCCACTCCTGGCCCACCAAATCCTCCACCACCTTCCGCACCTCAACAGCCTCCTCCTACGTCATCCATCACTCACTCCACTCACCCTATGACGACTTGTGCACGGGCATGTATATCTAATCCCCGTGTCCCACTTAACCTTTCTACTTTCACTTCCACCAGTGTTAAGCATTGCTTTGTCCCGTTCTTGGCCAATTCACCAGCTTGATGTCAAAAACGCTTTTCTTAATGGAAACTTAAAGGAAACGGTTTATATGCACCAACTGTAAGACCAAACCCGAGTAAACGGGTTTAGTTCACTTAATCACATGATTTAGACTGTAAATATTGGGGTTAAATTCAAGATTTTTAGTCACATTTGCCCGTAGGCTTTCATGGATTTATTACAAGTCAAGTTTAAGTATAACTTAACTTTGAGCTTAGCCCGAATCTTGGCTTTCATTTTACCTCAGTACGGGGTTCATGTTGGAATACGGGTTGGTCCTCGAGTGCGGTTTGGACTCGTTAAAACTTTACCCTTTAGATAGACGAGGTTCAGATCGGTTTATGATTTAACCTTTTATTAAGGTTCGACTTTTATTGCTTGATTGACCTTTCATTCAAGTTCGAGTTTAACTATGTCTTAACCTACGATTAAGGTTCAAGTCTCCTTATGGTTTAACCTCTGCTCATGGTTCAAATGCGATTATGACTTGATCCTTTGATTAAAGTTCAAGTCTACTTACGAGTAATTTCTCAATTAAGTTTCAAAGGTGATCGTGATTTAACCTTTTAGGGTTCAAATCCATTTGGGAATTTACCTTCGGTTATAGTTTGAACGCATTTATGGCTTAACCTTGGATTAAGGTTCAAGCTCTTTTATGGATTAACCTTTATTGAGGTCCGAATGTGATTATGACTCAACCTTTAATTAAGGTTGAAGTCTCTTTTACGAATTTAACCTTCTATAAAGGTTCGAGTTTCATTATGACTTAACCTTGATTAAGGTTCAAGTTTATTTTCGAATTTAACCTTCTATAAAGGTTCGAGTTTTATTATGACTTAACCTTGATTAAGGTTCAAGTCTATTTCCGAATTGAATCTGTTTATGACCAAACCTTGATTAAGGTTCAAGTCTATTTACGGGTTAACCTTCTATTAAGGTTCAATCTTAGCTTGGTCCGTGTAACCGTTTTGGTAATACCCTTGGCTCTAAGGCCCCGCGGGTCGTTTATGCATTGGTTTCACATACCCGGCTTCTTAAAATGTTTGGCAATACCTCACGAGTTTTATATATATATATATATATATATATTTTGAAGGGGTTCATATGCCTTCCTCCCCTGACCTAGTCCTTGTCACGGGAAAAGTAGGCATGTAGATCACGAGAAGTCCACCGCACCATGTGTTTAACACTTACCTGGCCAGGGTAAGCAATCCGCACATGACACAGTGACCTTATCGCGATCACCACGGTACTCTCCAGGTGAGAAATTTCTGGTCATGCATCTTGTTTAATGAAAACATTCTTAACTGTTTGTCTAATGCATTTTTGTAAATACACGTTATTACGCTATTTGCATTTTAACCGATCGTACAGTCTTGACGATACGACCATGTATTCCAATCCTCGGGTCGGCTGAGCCTTGACACTCCATGACCGTGTAATTGGTGTGTTTCCTCGGCGTTAGTGTTTAGTACACTATTCCCTTAGTTCGTTCCTAATTGACTCGTGTTCAATCATAATATAGATCATTTTCGACAAGATTATTACATTTTGGAAATGAATTCCTTACCGGATTGATGATCAAGCTTGAACCAACGCATATCTCATTTTAACCTTGGGTTCTGATTACCACTTGTAAGACCCAACCCGAGTAAGCGGGTTTAGTTCACTTAATCACATGATTTAGACTGCAAATATTGGGGTTAAATTCAAGATTTTTAGCTTATACGTCATTCCCAAAGGTTTGACCAAATAAAATGAAATTTGCAAGTGAGTGTCTATGGTTCCATGCGCTCACAAGTTAGTTTCAAACCCCGTTACCATACAATGTTTATAAACACGAATTATGCGGAAGCGTTTCATGAGATATGCGCGTTCGGTTCTTCGAATAGCTTAATCATCTTCCGGAATCAATGACCTTCATACCTAGGGTTTAAACAAGGCCAAAGAACCCGTTAATCGATAATAGGATTGGTTAGAACTCAAAATCAACTAAAACAAGAAAAACGGCAGCCAGCGTCCAGACCAGCGTCTGGGATGCCCAGGGCCGAAATTGAGCAGCGTCTGGGATGCCCAGACCAGCGTCTGGGACGTCCAGACCAGCGTCCGGGACGCCGGTATCAGATACGACTCGTAAATTTTGGTTTTTGGCCCGTTTTTAACGCATTTCTTAAGGGGTTTTATGCTCCTTTTGACCCTTGACTTGGGAGGAACAACCAAGAATAAACTTTTGGGGAAATTCTAAGATTTCAAGAGTTTATCAAGTTGTCTATTTGACCCATTCACTTATAATGTATGCATACTAACATGTTATGGATTCAAGGTATGCATATACATATATGCATATACATATATATAAAGTCATGGTGATGACTTACCTTAATTCACGTCCTTTTCGCTTATAGACTAGCTTGAGATTGATAACATGGAGTCTACGAATATACTCAATCAAATAACAAAATCAATATCGGCATAATGTTGACCCTTAGCTTAGGTCCTTGACTAACTAGTGTTTTACCAAATTGACCTGTTAGCCTAATTTGGGATATTGACAACCTTCATCTAAGGCCGTTTTCTATGAATTATGAGTCTCGTTTAAGCTTCTTTTATGACACTTCAATGTCTAGATCCTAAATGCATATGCAAAGTTATAACTAAACATATGAACATACTAGGAATATATCAATATTTAAGCCATCGAGTGGCTTACCTTATGCGTGCTTCCTCTTTACCTCATACCAGGATTCCTTGGCTATCCAAAGTTTCCTGTATCCGCACCTTGGTGTGTATCATGCTTGGATGATCCATTTTAGGGCTAAAGCACTCAAAAACCCTTTGATTCCACATTGATTTAGGCTTGTTTATGAGTTTTAGGGTTTGGTTGTAGGAGGGTGTTTGGGATCGTGAGTTTTGAGCAAGGGAAGATGCATTCCCTGCATCTTTTCCATGTTATAAAGCCAAGGTTCATCACTTGGCATGTTTAGTCCCTCAATTTATGGATGTTGGTTAACTTCTTCTAACCCAGTCAGCTTTTATAAAGCGTTTTATATTGTTATTCACCAAACGTGACTAACGAGGTTAGTTCACAACTATTGTTAATCCGAGATTATCTAGTATTATTAATTGGGATTTTAAGCCGGTTATTACCCTTATTAGCATAAACACTAATTATCAAATTTTGGGGTGTTACACCAACCCCCCGGTTTTTCTAACAAAGATCACCCAGGTTTTGTTTGCAGGTTAAATAAGTCACTTTATGGTCTGAAGCAAGCTCCCCGTGCGTGGTACCAACGGTTTGCTTCTTTCATACTCCGATGTGGGTTCAAAAGTAGCATTTGCGATACGTCGCTCTTTGTCTACAATTTAGGAGGTCAAACGGCGTACCTTCTCCTTTATGTGGACGACATTATTTTAACTGCATCCACTACTACTCTGCTTCACCATTTTATCAAAGTTCTGAAATCCGAATTTGCCATGACTGACCTAGGTTCAATTCATCATTTATTGGGACTTAAAGTTGAACAAAAGAACGGGGGCCTGTTTCTGTCTCAGTTGTAACATTTCGCATTAAATTCCTTGTACGTTACGATTATTATTAATAAAACGTCGAAATTCATCATTTATCGTCCTCTTAAAAATGTTTCGTGACGCATTTGGACCCCTTATACCATACTATATACATATAACATCAATATACTATTGATAATATTGTAAAAAAATAAAGGCATGGGCCGAGATTCGAACCCGAGCCCATGGCCGATTCAACATACACAAACAACAAACCAGCTGGTTTACAACTTCTTTTGGTTTAATCCTGATAGATATTATATATATATTAAGTTTAGAGGTGCAGTTGACTTGTGAGAAGTCAACTGCGACGAACACACTCCATTTCAAACCCAAAATACCGCGTTTTTGATCCCAAATAAAGTAAACTATGATATGGTTGACTGATTCGCGTCCATTACACAACCAATTATCATCAAAACTTTCCAAATTATTGTCAATTAACGCGTCATAGACTTTAAACGAGTCAAACATTCCAATTCGCTTAACCCGAACCCCACACTATAAATTGAACCCTCCATTATACTCTTAACTCGCCGATAATACTTTCCTCACCCTCAATTTCTGTTATAAATCATCCTTTCAAGCTTTTGCTCGTGCGTTTGACTTTTCTGTTGACCGTTCTTAAACCACGATTAAGCTTGGTAAGTTATAATGTTTTTATACGGTTTTATTCATCGGCCATTTCACAACAATAACCCTATGATCAATTGGGTTATTGTTGTGCAAATCAGATTATTGTTAACCTAGGGTTCGTTCGAACGATTTTGGGGAAGAAACTTCTGCAGACTTTGTACTTTTATTTAAAACAGAGGCAAGACAAACACAACCACTGATCTAGATCAAGTGGTCGTGTCTGTCTGTTTGTGAACAAAGGGACGCGGGTTCGAGTCCCGTATCCCACAATCTTTTATTTTCATTTTAAAAACGATTATAATTTAGTTTCTGATACAACTATATAATTAAATTCAAACCTAGTTTATTCGTTCTCAGGGTCTAGCCCAGTTGGTGGCTAGGCTTGTGATTAAAACACGAACCGGTCCCAGACCCGGGTTCGAATCCTACCTTGAGCAAAACATTTTTTTTACCTTTTAGCTTTATATATTTCCACTAATATTTTTAAAATTGGTTTTAAAATACTAAAACTCCTTTATAAATTCTACAAAAATTATTTTATGTTATACTAATAGGAAAGTTTATTATACAATTTTTAGTTTTCCAAAAATTATTTATTTAATATATATATATAATAAATATTTCAAGTTTATTCTATTTTAATTATAAAATTCTATAAAAATATCAAAACGATTATATAAATTCCCACAAAAATTATTCTGAGTTTATATAACATTAAACATTTCTGAAATGATTTTTATTTCTGAAAAATCATTTATATAATATTTTTAATCAATTTTTGTTATTTTTAATCATAAATAAATCATAATAAATTCATTTTTCAATATTTTTGCACCAAAATTTTATATAAATTATTTCTGCCCATTTAGAACTGAAATACAAATTTTAATTTAAAAATTCTTTAATTTTAATATTTTTAGATATTAAAGTTGTATTTTGACAAATTGAAATAAATAGATTAAATATTCTATTTTTAAGAAAATAATTTTATAAAAATTATTTTCATACTTAAAACTTTATATTGTGACCACCTTTAATCTAAAGTTTACAAAAAGACTCTTGTTTATTTATTTATCGAATTTCTCTTATTTATTAAACAATTTAATTATTAATCAAACGAATACTTATCCCCAAATTCGAAACCCTAGAAAATACTTGTAGACTAGAAAGACTTAGACTTATTTATTACCTTATACATAGGGTAATACTTGGCAACTTTGGGGCTACACATATTCTATTTCTCGAGACTTAATACTTTGCTAAGGTGAATTTACGTAACCATGTTTGCAATTCTTTATACTTGCAACATTATACTTAAGCAATTCTACATACATGTCTAGTTGTAAACTTTAATGCCTCATGACTTAGACAACTACAGTTAGACTTAAACTTCAACATACATAATCATTAGCTATGGCCAAGCCGGCGATACTCAATAATAGATCTATTGGATTGACAATCCCACCTAGATTCGTTGACCATCTTTTATGGGGAGCGCGGGTGATTGTTATCGTTCCAACGTGATATTAAGGTGAACCGTGGATGACGGGATGGACCTAAACTAGTCGGAGGTTTGATTATGTGCATACAACACATCATGTTTATTCATGTAGACTTAAACTTACAATAGACATATGAATTGCTAAACTTTTATTCTTAAACTTAATTGCTTGACATGGCTTATGTATTCTCACCAACTTCTATTTGCCCCCCCCCCCCCATTTTTACAACTCAACAGGTAATAATGATGCTTGAAGTCTAGAGAGTTAGCATGAGGAGACAATTTGAAGTTTATGCTTTGTTTGGCTTTTGATGTATTAGAATTTCATTCAAGACTTGTTATGTATTTTCAATTTTGGATATTTTTACTTTAAATAAATTTCAATTAAAACTTGAATACCATGTGCTAATGTATACTCATTCTTACGTGACACCTCGATGTTTCTGCCATCGGTTGGGGTGTTACATCAGTCCACCTATGCCAGTGATATTTTGTCACGTGCTAAGATGACAAATTGCAAACCTTGTACAACCCCTGTTGATATTGGCTCCAAGCTCAGTGCTTCTAGTCTCTCCGGCTGTTGACGGTACTTTATACCGCAGCCTTGCAGGTGCATTACAGTACCTCACAATCACACGCCCTGATATTGCATATGTTGTTCAACAACTTTGTCTTTTTATGCATGACCCTCGGGAGACCCATTTTCAGTTCCTTAAACGGGTGTTGCGTTATGTTTGTGGCACTATTGATTTTGGTCTTCAGTTCATGCCCTCGAAGTCTACTTCTCTTACGGCCTATTCTGATGCTGATTGGGGCGGGTGCCCTGACTCTAAGTGCTCAACATCTGGTTTATGCATATTCTTGGGTGACAACCCTATCTCTTGGAGTTCCAAGCGTCAACCCACCATTGCACGTTCTAGCTCCGAAGCAGAATATCGGGGTGTAGCCAACGCCGTTGCTGAGACTAGCTGGATTCGTAACCTCCTATTGGAACTCGGACTGCATGTTAAACAAGCTACCATTGTCTACTGTGATAATATTTCGGTTGTTTATCTTTCTCAAAATCCTGTCCAATATCAACGTACTAAACATGTGGAACTGGACATTCACTTTGTTCGTGAGAAAGTTAATATTGGACAGGTTCACGTTCTTCATGTCCTAGCAGGGTATCAATATGCCGACATTTTTACCAAGGGTTTATCAAAACAGTTATTTACCCGATTTAGGTCCAGTTTGTGCATTCGTCTGGCTACAGCTCAAACTGCGGGAGCCTGTTAGTCAAAGGTCAAAGTCAGCGTTAGTCAACGGTCAAAGTCAACACAATGTTAGTCAAAGTCAGCGTTAGTCAAAGGTCAAAGTCAGCACAAATGTTAGTCAAATACAACTAGTATGTTTCCTTATTTCTGTATGTATCCTTGTACTATCTATACTATATTATAATGCAAGAGGGAGGGGTATTTTAAGATATCCAAAATTTAAGAACTAATTTTTCATTAACAACCCTAAAATGAGGGTAAAATAGTCATTCATACATTATTTACACTTTAATACCCTATCTTAATTACACTTTAATTCCCTAATTTTTAGTTAGTAATTACATTTTCCTCCCCTCCCCTACAAAATTATAATTTCTTTTATTTAATTATATCATAACTTTAAAACTATTATATTTTAAAAACATTCGAATATACCATGACGACCGGCTCATTTTTGTCGACATGTCGGTGTTTGTCGTAATCAATACCGATGTGTGATTGAAATGTACAAGAAAGAATGCCTTATGTACAAGTGATTATTGCATTTTGTGTTTTAAATACTAACTAGATGAAATATAATATGGATTTATTGTTAATATGGATGTTGAATCATAACACCATTTCATGATCAAGTAAAACTCAAAATTGTAAAATTGAATTTGGTGTTAAATACTATTCAACCCAATAGTGAGAAATTCACATAAATCAAATGCAACGATTTAAAAAACCAAACAGGGCACTCGAAATCTACATATCAGCTTTGGCAATTCTTAAAATATAATAATGTTGTTAAACATTATGGTTCATCCTTGCTTTAACAGACAAATAATTTGTCACACGGTAACAAAACTGCAACACAAGACTGGGCTCTAAGAATGCTTTATCCCGTTTGTTACTGATAGCTTCAATTGTAGTACCCTATTTAAATAATCAACATTAACAATATGTGCATATGTATATGGGTATGCATGCATATATTAATAGGTATACACATATATATAATTAACTAAAAGAAATCTCATTAAACTTTTAAATATACATAATATAAAAATGCATTGTAGATATTAATTGTAGGTAAATTTCTTTTAAAAACCTCAGTTGCATCAATTTGGTAGAAAACACATGATGCATATTATATATCCATGTGATATGAACATCTATGTTAACAACAACAAAACTCCCTAATTTGAAGGGGTTCTTTTTAACAAAGTTAAAAAAAACGAAGATAAATGCACTGAATTCGGTATTCACAAAAAAAAACACAATATTTTTTTACACTTTAGTCAAAGATAAACAAAATTTCCTAATTTAAAGGGGTGGGAAAATCATCAATTTCAAAATTTAAACCATGTGCTAACCTACTAAAGTTTAACAAAATTTCATAATTTAAAGGGGTGGGAAAATCATGAATTTGAAAATTAAGCGATGTGCTAACCTACTAAAGTTTATTTTATAAATACATACTAATGCACACCTATTTCACTTGCTAAAATACGTAGGCATGGATACTGAATTCAAAAGTTGAAGCTTCTAATGTTGGTTATTTGTTAGTTTATGGTTTATAGTTTTCATTCGTCCAATTTTACTAATTATACCTTTTTATACATATCTTAATCATTTAAGTGTTAACTTCTTGGTTTTGCAGATTCATTTAGATGAAAAACATATGGAGATAAACAAACCAATAGTCATACAAGCGTCTAAAGTAGTGTCTAAGGTTGTATTTATTAATGTTTAATTTTTTAATATTAACATGGCTGTTATTTTATGTGGTATATTGTATGTGTTTTATTGCAGGATAATGGTGATAATAGTGTTGAGATTATTTCCTATGGTGTAATGTTTAGTCCTACAAATCTGATCTTCAACATGAATTTAGTGAATAGGTAATATCAACATTTATTTCATCTTCTATTAACTTGTGTATTAAATATTTTTAATTTATTTTAAGGATCAAATGCATGAAATTAATAGGAAGATATCCAAAAGGCTCTCTTAATGGAAATGGAGTCAAGTTATTGATCTAGACAGTTCTGATGAAAATGACAAAGAAGACATTTTTTATGACACTTTAGATAGGAGAAAATGGAGGAAACTCATCCTCACCAAAAGATGTAATAATCAAACATTGAGATATACAAGAAATTTCAGTGATCGTTCTTGATGACGAATGGTGGGCAGACAATATAGATGAGATCATGCAGACTTGGAACATGTATGACTAAATTGATCTCATGATTCAAGTAGTTCACTAGCTTTTATTTTTCTCAACTTTTATGTTTATTAATACTTATTTTTCCTTTTGTATGTTACTTTATTTTATCAAATGTTTCTTAAAAGTACTTTACAATTTAAATGTTAAATCTTTTTAGTTACTAGACATGTGTAACGCTTATGACGTATATTCACCGCAATGATGCTACAACAAATACTAGAAGAATTTGAAATAAGTACCGAGATAAAAAGTGTCACTCCCGCCGCATCGCGCAGGTTTCCTACTAGTATATACTTATGTAAATTAATGGAATGATCATCAATTGAGAAACTCACATATGGAACTCACCTTCTACAACAAATAATCCAACCCCACCACCTATCCCTATTACCCAATCCTCACCATCCATACCTTTTGATCCCATCCCTCCCTCCACACCAACTTCCCCATGTAAACATACAGACTCACGTTTCCGATTTTACAAACAACTCAAAAACCTCAGCCCCGCCACCCCCTCCTCAATATGCCCCTCTCGGATCGTCACCACTCGTCCGATGTTTGGAACTTTCAAGCCTAAACACCCTTTAAGTATATAGGGTAGAGATCCTAAAATAACACTAGGCTCATTGAGAATAGGGAGAACCATTTGAACCACAAATTTCTTCAAGGCATATTTATTTATTTGAATCATTTGCAAAAGTAAGTGACTTATTTTTTTTTTAAGAGTGCAACTAAGTGGTGCAATAAAAAAACTACAATTGGTGAAGCCACTGATTGAATCAGCGACTTCTACCATAGATTCTTACACACCTGCCAAATGTCTTACACGCCCCTGTGCATGTTTGTGAAGCCGTTAATCCAAACAGCGACTTCCTGTTGAAACCTTTTATCCAAACAGCGACTTCCTGATGAAACCTCTAATCCAAACAGCGACTTCAATGAAGCCGCTGACCCAAACAGCGACTTCAATGAAGTCGCTGATTCAATATGCCATTTCTTCCTTCTCATAGCTTGAGTAGGTGCCATAAGGAAACAAGAATGAAGTAACATCACCGGAGCTTTTTCCCGGCCAAAAACGATGAAGACGAAGGAAGTTTCAGCGTTTGGGTTCGACATCAGAAAGAACAAATCCCGGCCAAATCTCGATCATCACCGTTGATCACCACCCACCACCACAACCCTTGTCTATCTTTGTCTCTGAAAGAACAAATCCTAGCGAATATGTGAATGTGTGACATTGATGATGATGAAGGTGGGTTACGACGTTGATGATGAGTGTGATGGTTGTGTGATAGGCGTAACCGGTTACTTTTTCACTCGCTTCTCTCTCTCTCTCTCTCTCTCTCTCTCTCTCTCTCTCTTCTGTCTCTCTCTACTTGTTAATGATGGCGGTGTGTGGCGGTGGTCATAGGGTGGTGGTTGAACGGTCGTAACCGGTGATGGTGACTGTAGTGGTGGTGGTGGGATGATTTGGATGTCAGAGAAGCAGAGGGATGATATGGATCTGTTTCTTGGGAAAAACCACGAAAAAAAAAGAAATAAAATAAAAGGAAGGAAAAATCAGATGTGTGGCCTAATAACACTGGAACACGTTGCCCAATACAAAACCAGTGAACATGAAGCTGATGAATATAGAATATAAAATAAAAAATAGGAAAGTCAGTGAACATGAAGCTGTCAAATCTGTCATTTTGCACATGAACATGTATGTATGTATGTATGTATGTATGCATGTATGCATGCATGCATGCATGCATGCATGCATGCATGCATGCATGCATGCATGTATGTATGTATGTATGTATGTATGTATGTATGTATGTAAGTATGTATGCATGTATGTAATGTCACTGAATTTGGCAGGTGTTTAAGAATCTATGGTAGAAGTTGCTGATTCAATCAGTGGCTTCACCAATTATGTTTTTTTTTATTGCACCACTTAGTTGTACTCTTCAAAAAAAAAAAATAAGACACTTCTGCAAATGATTCTTATTTATTTAGCTAAATCTCACTCTTTCCTGCAAGGATTTTTTTTTTTTTTTTTTGTGTTCTTATACATATGTGTGTATTATCAATTTTCGATCATACATATATGTATATTGTCAAACATATATATATATATATATATATATATATATATATGATACTTATTTTTTAAATTCAAACACATATACACACGTATGTATATTAGAAAAACATGCTCTTACCCATAATCTTCATTTCTATACATGTATGTGCGATCATTTCTATACATTTGCATATATATGTACATTGTCAAATGATGTATGTCCATATATGTGCAATACTTTTTTTGTAGTTTTTTTATACATATATGTATAAATGTAAAATAATAATAATAATAATAATAATAATAATAATAATAATAATAATAATAATAATAATAATAATAATAATAATAATAAAGGCATGCAAACCCTATAACGAAGTAACAAGTTCAGAACACTAAGGCATGCAAGTTGACAACTTGTAAATTAGTTTATACACATAACTATAGTATCTATCGAATATTAAACAAACCCTATATCAAGTACTAAAAAAACAAGTTCCAGGCATACACTAGAACTGGTTTCGGATATTAAACGGATAAAAATTAGTTACAGTTCTGGGTATTGAGATCAGATTGCATACCTTATTAATACCCCATGGGCAAGGTCCGTTCCGTTTTTGGGTATAGAATACCCTGGTACTAAAAAACAAGGTCCTAGTTTTTCTACCGAATCAACAACTCGGTACGGTTTTTTATGCACCTCTATTTTAAAGCTTGTTCATTTGGGCTTAATATACACTAGATATTTGCCCGCGTTGACACGCAGTTCAACAACGTACGATTATTTGGAGTAGTATAACGTATAAGAAAAATAAAGTAGAAACATTTTATTAAAATTTAAAAGCAACGAATACACATCTATTCAAATATCGCTGAAAATTTCCTTATAAACCACATTTTTTGTTTTAGTCATCATTTTCCCACCAGCATCAAGTATAAGCAACTTCACGCCTGCCCTGCTTTTAACTCTTGACAATGCGACAGAAAGCTGGCCATGTGAGAATACAGGGTTTCTTAAATACAATCCAACCTGAATAAGGCGACTTAACTGGTATGTGTTAAAAATAGACTTATGGCATATTCAACAATAAGAAAGTAATAAAAATAAAAATAAGAAACTAACTAACACCTAAATTTCACAATTTAATTTGACACGTCTGAGAAGATGAGCATTACACATATCGACCCGCTAAAAAAGCTTCGAGCATATTTTATTCTATTTGACACATTTGAAAAGGCAAACATTACCCAAATCGACCCGTTAAGAAAAGGGAAGATTGCCCCAATTCACCTATGGCCTATGTAAAACATTTAATAACTATTCTATTTTTAAAATTCAAAAAAAAAGTCATTATTGTTTTTATAAATGTTTTTTATTTTTTAAAAATCGAAATCATTCATTAATGTTTGGGTCAACGTGTTTAATAACTTTCCTAAACACTGTAATCTAGATTTTTAATTTTCTTAAAATAAAAAAAATTTAATGAGTATTCTATTTTTAAAATTCAAAAAAGAGTTATTAATGTTTTTATAAAATTTTTTATTTTACATCAACGAAAATTATTCATTAATGTTTCGGTCAAAGTGTTTAATAACTTTCCTAAACACTATAATCCAGATTTTTATTTTTTTTTAAATAAAAAACATTTAATGACTATTCTATTTTTAAAATTCAAAAAAGAGTCATGTTTTTATAAAAGAATTTATTTTTTAAAAATCGAAAATCATTCATTAATGTTTCGGTCAACGTGTTTAATAACTTTCCTAAACAATATAATCCACATTTTTTGTTTTTTTAAAATAAAAAACATTTAATAACTATTCTATTTTTAAAATTCAAAAAAGAGTTATTAATGTTTTTATAAAAAAATTTATTTTTTAAAAATCGAAATCATTCATTAATGTTTGGGTCAACGTGTTTAATAACTTTCCTAAACACTGTAATCCATATTTTTAATTTTCTTAAAATAAAAAACATTTAATGACTATTCTATTTTTAAAATTCAAAAAAGAGTCATTAATGTTTTTATAAAATTTTTTATTTTTTAATAATCGAAAATTATTCATTAATGTTTCGGTCAAAGTGTTTAATAACTTTCCTAAACACTATAATCTAGATTTTTAATTTTTTTTAAAATAAAAAACATTTAATGACTATTATATTTTTAAAATTAAAAAAAGAGTCATGTTTTTATAAAAGAATTTATTTTTTAAAAATCGAAAATCATTCATTAATGTTTCGGTCAACGTGTTTAATAACTTTCCTAAACACTATAATCCAAATTTTTACTTTTTTTAAAATAAAAAACATTTAATGACTATTCTATTTTTAAAAGTCAAAAAAGAGTCATTAATGTTTTTATAAAAATAAATATTTTTTAAAATCGAAAATCATTCATTAATGTTTCGGTCAAAGTGTTTAATAACTTTCCTAAACACTATAATCCAGATTTTTAATTTTTTTAAAATAAAAAACATTTAATGACTATTCTATTTTTAAAATTCAAAAAATAGTCATTAATGTTTTTATAAAAAAAATAATTTTTTAAAAATCGAAAATCATTCATTAATGTTTCGGTCAAAGTGTTTAATAACTTGCGTAACATTGTAATCCCGATTTTTAATTTTTTTTAAAATAAAAAACATTTAAATTATACTAAATTTAGGAAGTGAGTAATTTGAATGTAGTAAGGAAATTTAATGAGTTCCTAATTTACGTCAGTTTCCTTTCTCATTCTCATTTTTTTGCTTTTTTTTAAAAAAAGAAGTAAAAAGACTAAAACGTGAAAACGTGACATATCTTCAATTTATCAATATCTCTATCATACAAAGCATGAACATAAAAAACAGCCTTGGAATATGACACATTTAACAAATTGCCACTAACGCCGTTTTAACAACACCTTTTAAAAACGACCCAAATTGAAGACTTTGTTTTCCAAACCATTTTTTTCTTTATAAATTTACGCATAAATCCAAAAACAATACATTATTATTATCTATAACTGAACCTAATAATCGTTTTAGAGGTAAATTGAATGTAATTCATAACATGAGCATGGGAAATATTGATGAACAACTAAATAAAGAAGATTAGAAACTCTTACCGTGAGGTGAACCGTCTCTGGGATTGAAGCTAATAATTGCCCGTCCTGTATATCGAGATGAAAAAACTCGTGTATTAAAAGCCGCCTAATCAAACACCGAATGATCCCAAATGCAAACCCGAGCAGTCTAAACAACCAAAAAATATGTTGATAAAAAAAACAAATTTGTTGATAAAAAAACAAAAACAAATCAGAAAAAAAAAATTTAAAATTATCAACAAAAGTGAGCAAATTTATTGTTCACACTTTGTATCGTTGTCCATTCAACAATTAACCTAAGAAAAAGAAAAAAACATATGATAATTAACCTGGGAATTCATCGCTGCGCATATGTATCCTTAAGAGCACTCGAGAATTCATCCTAACTCAAGAACACATTTGTATAAGTAGAACATACCTACTGAAATTAACTCTTCGGTTTTTGTATATGAAGAAGATCATTCATCGCTGCGCATATGTATCAATAACAAAACATAATCGAAAACAACCAGATTCTAAACATCCTTATCATAACATTTATTGCTATACTCAACCATCACATACGATTTAATAATATCACAACCAACACGTGGAGGCTTTGTATCGTAACGAATCATTGTACCATAACCCACAACTCTTTGTTCTAGTAAAATAAACAATCACAAAATAGATAATGAACATACGCCTCATTCACTAATATTCCTAACTTTCTATTAGTATCAGCAATCCTAAAAAATAAAAAAATTGAAATCGAAAAACCATTAACACATAATTTTTTTATTGGCTTCTTCAATGATTTTTGGGTTGCAGACATGAATACGATTAACCAAACTAAAATTGAAAGGCATACCAATCAACTTGACTTTATCCATTACGATCGATAACAACATCCGCAATATAATCAGTGATCTCAAACAAAACGGAGACGTGTGACTATGCATCGAGTAACCGAACAACTTCATCCTTCGTGACCCGCCGCCGTCTCCTTCATCCTTCAGGTCCTCTCTCTCTCTCTCTCTCTCTTTCCCTCCCTCCGTCACTTTCTCTCTCTAGATCTCTGCGTGTCTCTCTCTCTGTATTATGTTCTCTATGAATTTTGAGTTTAAATTGTTTTAGGGAAGTTAATTAATTGAATGAGAAGTTTTGACCAAATCATATTGAATTACCTAAAAATTTAATATAATTACCTAATTTAATATAATTAATGAATTTTGATTTTTAGAAAAAAGAAAAATTTTATAAATTCTCACAATGGGGACACTTGGCATTAGTTGATTGGCTATGTAATTGGAGGATGAATGTGGGAGTGCCAAGTGTCCTCATGGACTTTGTTTTATTAGATGTATAGATATAGTATTGTTGGTGGTGAAATCATCAAGATGGTTTTACCTCATATATTTTGTATGACATCCTCAGGATACTGAAAGACTAAGCAGGGTTCAGGATGTAACTGTGTTTTACCTTATGTCCATCCTAAGGATAGACTAACGAATTATCTTATTATGATATTATTGCAGGTACACTTAATCAATATTAAGCTTTGTAACTGTTCTCTAACGGCTATATTGTCTCACTCAAGTCAAAGAAGTAGATTATTGAAGAGCTATACGTGTGAAGCAAGTCCATTGCTAAAGACTAGGTCAAGGGTGTAACCGACGAGCATTAATACTAGGCGTAAATCATGGAAACTGTTATACCAATGTCTAGCTTGGTTAAAGTTGTTCCAACGTTCACCTGAAACAGTCAAGGAGCAAAACTAAGCAGCGGATATCATGGGATCTCTTATTTAATTCATGTGTAATTATAAATAGGGGATGGATGAACGAAATAGGACACTTAGCTACTTCCAAATCACTTGATACTAGCTTACTCGTGATAGAACACCTGATACTCACACACACAACATAACATTGTAACCTTAGTACTTCGTTCATCACTCTTCCAAAGTTGTAAAACATTTTTCTTATTAATATTAACAAACAAGGCAGGGGCTTAGCCTCCTCCCAAGGTTTTGTGCCGGCAATCATCAAGTGATCAAGGGCTTTCCTCGTATATCGAGTGTTGTTGGCTTGCTTTCTTTCATTTACATTCACTTACAATAATTCTGTGTCAGACAATTACATCCTCAGGATATAACTGTCCATCCTGAACACTTTCTTTGCCATCCTGAGCATAGTTGTCAAAACTGTTGTTTCTTTGTTATCTTAAACTGCTATCTTGAAAATAACACTAAGCTTTTGTCATATTTCATACATTTAGCACTCTACCTCACTTTTACTAATTTGGAATACAAAGTTAATTTTATGAAGTAATTTTTGACCAAAACAAGTATATATTAGAAAAAAATGAAAAATTAGTGGCCTTAGGCCATGCATAGCCTGAAAAGCCCATTGGGTCGGCCATGGCACCAATCAAAATAGAGATGTCAACATCTTTTACAGACACATACTCCTTTGACAATCACATTGACCTCATGCAAATCAAGTCATTCACTCTGACATATGCTAACTCTCACGTTGAATGGTGGTTACAAGAAGAGTTCCCTACTTTTTTAACGGCTAATGCCAACCCCACTATTGGTGGTGAAATCCTCATGATGGATTTACCTCGAATATTATGTGTAACATCCTCAGGATAGTGAATGACTAAGCAGACTTCAGGATGTAACAACATTCTGACCTATGTGCATCCTGATGATAGACTAACAGAATATCTTGTTTTAATATTATTGCAGGTATATTAATCAATCAATAAAGAATAATTGTAACTAGAAAAATTTGTTGATTAGAATCATATAATCCAAGAACGAATGAATACACCAACACAACACAATGGTGATATCTCATATCATAAAATTAACTTTTTACGTTTTATAATAAATTAAACTTTTCCACCAATATGAGAAGTTGAATCTTGCGATATACACATCCCTCTGTCCCCATGTATGTATGCTAAAAGATATCTCATCTCGTTTGCATAAATTAGCTTCCATTCTCTTGGTGTATATTCTTCAAAATCAACAATGTCAACTTCTACTAAAAAACACGATTATGGCATGTTTTATCACATGGGTATGGACAGTCTATCTTCTGAAATGTACCCCTCTCATAGTACCAGTCTCCAACCGCTTTTGCAATTGTCTGATATAAAGGTTAACAACATAACATTAGATCCAAAAATGTAACTTTAAATGGAAACTTGTGTTATTATACTACATACCGTGTTGCTCAACAGTGGAGAATCATTTCTTAACCATGTTTCTTGAGTTCCAGTTTGACAATGGGAATAACAAGAATTGATGAACATTCCTCTCGATGGAGAATTATCGAAACCAGTCAATGCCTTTAAGAACTCTTGTCTGTATCCTATGAAATTTGCCAGAAACATGCGCTATTTTTAATTATATAGTTTTACTAAAGATTTAGATTACTATTGCTAATAAGATTGTTTTTAAGCATAATTAACTCAATATTTTCTTAAAGAAAAAAGTCGCAATAAGAGAATTTAACAATGTCTTGTTTCATCCCATACTATATATGACTTGTTTTAACTTGACATGTTACCCAACACATCCATCTTTTGCGCTAAAGGTATTGTAAGAAGAGTGAACCTTGGAGGATATTGAGTTGAGAAGATGAACACTTTGTTATATCAAGTTTGCATTCACGCCATGTGCCTTTTCTATCAGCAACCCCTGGAGCTAATATATTCTTTACCTGTAAGATAATATAAATCACCATTAAATCAAAGAATCAATATACTATAGAAGCCATTTATGCTTATATTACTATTGTTCATATGGGGTTTTCCTAACCTGCCATGAATCATAAGCCGCGTTTATCAAGAAAAGTGGTGTTTTAATATATTGCACCATGTTTTGTGGAAAAAAACACTGCAAAAACAAGAAATGTTAGTTTTGACCGAAAAAAATCAACTTTTAAACTAATGTCTCACGACATCCTCTCTTACCAAGCCAGGACTCATTTTCGAAGTGCAAGCTGGAGACAAAACATTAGCCGAACCCTACATATTGATAGTTACTAGAAAAAGTTAGAAAATATAATGACAAATGAATAACAAGTTAGAAAATTTAACGAGAAATCAAGAAGGTGTTAGAAGGGTACATGCGTGCTAACAACATCCGCATAAAAGCCTTCAATATGACTTGTTCCAATAATCGTCTTTCTGTTTATCAACAAATAATGCCATTTTTTACAATCAAGTTGAATATGAAGTGAAAACGAAGAAATAATTAAACATTTGAATAAAGCTTACGCGTTAATGAAAAAACCAGCATCGGAGAGGCATTTCACTTTAGTGGTTGCAGGTAAAAGCGATCTAAAGTTATCACACTGCAGTATGGAAGTAAGTCCACCAGCTGAACAGCCAGCAAGCATGGCCTAAAAATTTAAATGTTAAGTTAGAAACTAAAGACAAAATATATATCTTTAAACAAAGAGAATAAATGGTTGAAATTGAAAAATGAGTTTACATTCTTTGCGTTCTTCATTCCTTTAGCTAATAAATCTTCAATAACAGCACGAAAAATCCTTGCTCCTCTAAAGTGAAGATTGGTTTTCTAAAAAATAAGGATATGAAACAGGTTGGTTAGATGGGTAAGGAAATGTGTCGAAACAAAAAACTTTTTAGTAAAAATTGGGTTAGGGTGACCCACATACACTTATTTTGTTTTCTTTATAAGTAATTAGGGCATGTTTGGTAGTCTCTTAATGGGGCTTTAAATTATTCAGCTCTGAATGGTTCAGCATTCAGACTGTTTGTTTCAACCTAAAAATGGCTCTGAATGGAATGATTAAGAGCTGAATCATTCAGACTTGGTGCATAGCTGAACCATTCAGCACTTAATCATTCAGAGGCTCTTAACCATTCAGCACTTAATCAACCAAACAGCCCCTTAATATGACGCATATCATTAGAAAACAAATATAATTACAACAAGCATGTTAACTTTATAAATTGAACAATTTAGCAGGCCTTTAGTAACTTATATATTTGTTCTAAAATCATGATATTATGACTTACAGGATCAACTTCTTCCACATCACCGGTAAAAGAGGCTCCATCACAATACCGAACCTTAATTCTATTCCAATCATAAAAATCTAAAAATAAATAGAAATTAGTAAAATTAATAGAAACAACTTGTTGCTTTAGTGACTATTAAACAAGATAAGAACGTACCAGGGTTATATTTTGGCTTGTTGTGGAACATCCCTGAGAAGGTCTCGGTTGTTAACATTTGCTTAGAGGAACCTAAACGAGTATCTCTTCGGGCAAGGCAATTAGTGACATTGTTGCACCAACCTCCTCCCTGATTAAACATTATGGATTGTTATACATGATTTTAGTAAAAAAAAAATAATAATAAATAAATAAACAAATATGTTTACAAATAATATATAAAATCAAAATAAGGAGCATATTTTTTTTTGAATGGCCAACAAAATTAATCAATAACTCCTTTCGGAGTCCCGACTCAGTCAAATCAGGACCCCTTCCACCCGGTATAGCCAGACATGTAAGGGAGCTCCTGGTTTCACCAAGTTCACCAGTTCTGGGGAAAACCCGACTATCCACCCGCCCGAAAGCACGACAATGGAATAATCGGTAAAACTTAGCGCTCTCAAAAATCGAACCCATAACCTTTTAGCCATGGGTCTTCTATCCTTGCACCTCCATACCATTCAGCATCCATATCACTCCACTATAAGGTGGTTGGTAAAAAATAATTAAGGATCATATTGAAGGCATTATTATAGTTGACAATGATGGACCAACCTCAAAGAAAACCAACCAGTTGTCGATTCCTTCACCGAATCCCTTGTCCATATGATATGCAGGGGCACTTCCATCCAAACAAACTGATTAAAATGATCATGAATTTAGATTCAACAAGTGCATGTCAATTAAATATAACAAAATATTAAATATAATATTAAATCAAATATTTAATAGTGGAAAGATAAAGGTAGTATACCAGCTCCTTGAGCAACGGCACTGTCCAGAAAAGTGAGTCCAACTTCATAAGCTTCAATGCTCAAAAGGCTTAATAAGCCCACCAAAATTATGCATACCCTCATCATGCCTTCAATTGCTTAAAGGTTTCAAAACAAAATATATATATATATATGTGTTAATATGTTAAATTGAATCAAATATATATATAGTTATACACTGAATTAAATATACATTCTGACAACCACCTACCAAGGTAAAATTGACGTATCCCCAGATCTCTTAATTAGAATTTAGAAGTATTGACTTTTGTGCTCATAGTAGTCAAATTGTTTAAAAACCGACTAATAATAAATGCTATAAGTTATATTTAAAATTAATTAAGGATGATGGAGAGATATATAAAAAAGATGTAACGGCTTTCACTTTTTAACTTTTTCCATCTACATCAAAAGCTACATAAACTGACCACATGAGGTCAACAACATCCACATAAAGTTTACTTGAATTCAAATGATTTTTAATTTTTAATTTTAAATTTTAAATTTTAAATTTTGGGGTATCAACCCATTGCATGCATTACAAGGGGTATTCTCTTGGTATTGTTTCACAAAAGGGTCGTCGCCATTGCTAGTGGGAACCTCTTGACCTTAAAATGCGTGAACTAGCTTAGTCAAAAGAGAAGTTCGAGGTGAGGAGACTCAAAGGCGGTCTCTCCAAAAAACAGAAGGCATTGCCTTTTCATCGGTGATTTCCTGCTACCTCATACTTCTTATTTGACTCGGCTAGTGCACGAACTTAATGTCAATAGGTCTCTTATGAACTCCTTGTGAAACAAATCAACAATACCAATAGGGCTATGAACGAATAAAATCGAACCAAACTTAAGCTTGTATGAGCTTAGTTCGTTTATTATTTATCAATTATTTAACTTTTTTTTTACTTTTTACATGTATATTATAATATTTATAATCACAATATTTATATAAAATATAATATGTATTATTTAAATACTTTTAAAATAATTTTGTATATAAAAATAATTATTATACAAATACATGTTTAATATATTTCATAAAATTATATTAAAAAAAAAAGACTCGATAAGGCTCGCAAGTCTGTTGAAGCTTGATATGTGAAGCTAAGGCTCGAGCAATTTTATAAAATGAACCTTAATGAAAACTTGAGCTTGTTTAAGGTCGGCCCGGTTTGAGTATTTAGCAAGCCAGTCTCAACCAGCTCAAGTACCGTCCCACGTATTCACAAATGATAGAAGCGTACCTTAATCAGAGATGAACAGTTACTTTAGAAAATTAACTTGACCGAAAATGCAAGTCCGGATCGAAAAATTGAACGGGAGATTTCAATGAAGTAAAAATGGAGTAACAAATGTTTGGTTTTATACTAGTAGCACGTAGCTACTTACTGACAAAGACAAAGTGAAAGAAATATGATGGAAGTTGCGTCTCGACGCGTAATCAACGGGCACCGACAAAGACAAGGATTCGCGGACCATGCATTGCATGCAACCAAAAAACTATAAATAAAATCCAAGAAAGACAGCTTGGAATTGGAACATATTATTATTATTATTATTATTATTATTATTATTATTATTATTATTATTATTATTATTATTATTATTATTATTATTATTATTATTATTATTATTATTATTATTATTATTATTATTATTATTATTATTATTATTATTATTATTATTATTATTATTATTATTATTATTATTATTATTATTATTATTATTATTATTATTATTATTATTATTATTATTATTATTATTATTATTATTATTTGATTTACCAACCAGACAATAATATGGGCAGAAGAACGTTGTATTATTTTATATACTATTTGTTTTTTTTTCAAAGATGACTGCTTCCCATGTTCATATCTACTAAAATCTAATTTTAAAATATATCTAGAAATATAGAAATATTGGGTCTTTAAGGTTCGGTTTAAAACTGTAAAATTGTCTAAACTGGTTTTTTTTTTTTTTTTTTTTTGCATTTAGTCGGTCTGTTTAAATTTTCAAACCGTAGTGAATAATTTGGTTTACGGTTTATATACCGAAAATCAACCGTATAAAACTGAACCGGGCCGTAAAATATACTGGAAACCAACTGTATAAAGCCTAAACCGTGAAACCAAATAAGAACAAAACCGTTAGTAACAATTCGGTTTGGTTCGGTTTTGTTTTTTAATTATAATAAAAAAAAATCATTGTCAACGGTTTGATTTACGGTTTGACATATATAAAAATCGTTAAACCCAAACTGTAAACACTTCTGAATATGGCTAACCTATTTTTATATAAAAATAAATATTTTCAAGTTTGTGTTGGATGATGAAATTTTAATTTTTTATTAGTCAACTAGTTGCATCTGCGTTACGAGTTATAAAGAAAGTTGTATAGGTGGTCTTTCATTTTATATTTTATTAACAATTAATTAACAATTAATTTCTTCTGCAAACTAAAAACCGAAGACTTTTAAAACTTATTCTTGAAATTTGGTTATCACGCATTTTCTATTATACTATGTTTACTTAATTTGACGTATCAAAAAAATCAATTACATTCGTTTTATTTAATTGTAAAATTTTATATGTAAAAAACAACACTGGGGATCGAAAATATATTTCTGACATTTGACGTCACATAAAACATCCGTAGGTATTTCACTATTCCATCCCAAAATTTTATCTCTTTTTTTTAAACAAATAATATTTTTTTTATTTTTATCATTACATTTTTTTTTTCTCACTCACAACCACTTACAAAAAATATTAAAATATTTATAGGGGTCAACAATCTCCCCTAAATATAGGGGTGAAGAGTGTTTTTACCAAATATTTTATCTCTCGTCTACTCACAACTACTTACACCCATCCCATTTAATTTAAGAGGCATACTCATATACATTTAGTGGACCGAATGTGAATGCTCTAAGGGTGGCAAAGTTAGCTTGGGTTCATCTACCTCTTTGTCTATTTTGACACATTTTGCCTTCTAGTACTATCCTTGTTAACCAATACGGTTTATATAGGCTTAAAGGTTAAAAGCCAAAGTTGCAGATATCAGTTCTTGTTTGATGGCTAACCAATACACCTGGTATAAGCCAATACCAAGCATATAGCCATATATATGACTCGTATAGGCCAACATTGAGTGTATTGAAATGTTTTTTTCAAAGAAAAAACAAAAAAAAAATACAATATCTATCATTTTAACGAACTATAAAAAAATAAATAGCAATTTTTAAAATAATAAACTTTATATAAGAAGACTAGCTTATATCCCGGGAGCGTCCCGGGTTGAGAAATCTAAGTAAAGTGAATAAAATTAGAAGTATCTAAACTATAAAAATGGCATCTATGTATCAACTTACATAAGATACTTTTAAAAAAAAATTATACCAAAAGATCCATTTCACCTTACAACATCAACACTTAAAACAGAATATTAAGATCCCAAGCACTTCAAGGGGACAAAGATTGTTTAGCACCAATACATTCAGTCAAAGGTCTTTAACTGCATACAGTAAGATTTGAGCTATTTCAGAATATAGTAGAAAAAAAACATAGCAATTACTTGTTGGAGAGCGTCCCGGGTTGAAATATCTAATATGACATAATAAAATATCTAATATAACAACAAAATTAATGACTTGCCAATATATGACTAATGATTATGATTATTATTATTATTATTATTTTAAACAAATTTCTGCTATAAGTTATCGTATTCTAATATAAAAAAAGGGTAATTGGGTCGGGTATCACCTAATCCCAGGCCCGACCCAAACCCACAATTTTTTTTTTAAACTAATATATCCCGGGAGCATCCCGGGTTGAGAAATCTAATTTGAAATATCAATTTTACAATTGAAATAGACTGATGCGTTTTACAGTTACATGCAGGAAAGCTTCGGATAGCACTTAACCTAAAACAATTAACAATGCATATTCAATGTTTGTGCATAACCTTAAACACTGTATAACTCTAATATTAAAACCTAACCTAAAACAATGTACAACTCCAATGCTAACACATGTTGTAAATAAAAATTATATTTACTGGTTTGAACATAACTAATGACTTGCCTATGCATGATTAATGAATAACCTGAACACTTTGTGTTTTTTTCCTGTAGGAACAAAACCACACAAAAAAATAGTCGTTTTTTTCTTCATTTTTTATATAGCACTATGGTACCCGTTGGAAAGATAATAAAACGCTTGTTAATTTGGTGTAATTTTTTTTCTTTAAAAAATCTCGTATATAAAAGATATTAACGTTTAAAAGTTATGAGAGAAAACATTAGAGATAAACATCTAATTTTGTTTTTAAGTTTTAAATTATTATTTTCCTAAAATAAAGCCCTTGCCACATGGGATGACACATGACACACTTAATGAAGAAAATACCCTATTTGAGTGTCATGTCATTAAAATGTCTTTTGCTTTATTATATGTATAGATTAGATATACTACTACATATATGCTATGATATGCTATGTTGTACGATACAATATGATATTATAAATTATGATACTATTCGATACGATGTGATAGGATACGCTGTAATATTATATTATATTATTAAAGGTTGGAATATTTTATGCTATGTTGTACGATACGATATGATACGATATAATAAAATACAATGTTATATGATACGATGTGATACGGTACAATAATATATTATATTACGGAAGCTAATTGGAGTGTAATGACGTAGTAATTAGGAATAAGTGAACCAGGCTATATAACTGTGATCTTTACTGGACGTGGAAACTAAAAACAAGAGAGAGTAAACAACAGAAGATACAATATCTATTATTTTATCAAACAATAAAAAAATAAGTAATATTTTTAAAATAAAAAAAGTTAAATGCAAATTTAGTTCTTGAGGTTTGACAAAAATTGCCGCTTTCATTCAAATCTTTTTTTTTTTTTGGTCAATTTAGTCCATGTGGTTTCATTTTTTGTCATTTTAGTCCCTGTGGACTAACAAGATTTAGATGAAAGTGGCAATTTTTGACAAACCTCATGGACTAAAATGACAAAAAATTAAAACCACAGTGAGTAAATTGACCAAAAAAAAAAAATTTGGATGAAAGTAATAATTTTTAACAAACCTCAAGGACTAAATTGGTAATAAACTCAAATAAAAAACATTGTTAAATAAACAAGCCTTTTCTCGCCCTTTCTAATATCCTAGGCGAAGGCAGTGCAGTTGAAAGCCCAATAGATCCTATTTTTTTATGGCTCCACATAACTCACGACTCAAGAACCATAATCTTTTCTAGAAACAGCTTCTACGACGATAGATAGATAGGAGTCCCAAACCTGGTATGAGGATGACTTGTGCCTAATAAACAACTTTATAGTAGAAGATTGGATTTAGTACTAATCTAGGATATGCTATGTTGTATGGTACAATATAATAAAATATGATGTTATACGATACGATACAATACTATATTATATAATACTTTAGTATACAATGCTCGGGTTATGATTAAATAAAAAGATGATTTTGCCTAAGTATGATGAGAAGTCATCTTCACCATTTATTTTTTAAATCAATGGTTAAGATGAAAGTGTAGAGAAAAAAAGGTGTAAGGGTATTTTTTAAATACCCTATTTGTTGGATTTCTCTATCTACATGCAAGTCACATGCATATTCCCTTATTTTTTAAACGGTCATAACCTTTTTATACGGCTTTATTTTTTTGAAAAAAAAATTGCACCATAAAATCGAGTGTCTTTTCATCTATCATTTGAGTACCAGATTGTTATATAAAAACTTCAATTAAAAAAATTCAAAAAAAATGGGTTGTATTTGTTTGTTGTGTGACATTTTTATGCTAGATTTGTGCTTAGGGCTGTAAACAAACCAAACGTTCGGCGAACAGTTTGTGAACTGTTTGGCGGGAAGTTCATTTGTGTTCGTTCATTTAATAAATGAATTAACACAAACAAAAAATTCCGTTCGTTTAGCTAAACAAACGAACATGAACAGAGGCCGCGTTCGTTCGTTTATGTTCGTGAATGTTCGGTAACGTGTTCGTTTATGTTTGTTTGTGTTCGATAGTTCATTAGGCTTTTTAATTTTTTATATTTACTTTAAGTACTTCAAATTTCTCAGTGGTAGATTATTTAACATATATTAGTGTATCACATGTTAACATTACTTTAACTATTTTGATTAACTATTATTTTTGGTGGATTAAACGATGATTTCAAGTTTAATATGATACCTCTGTGTTTTTATAAGACATTATTTGATCAAGATTATGTTACGTATATTTGGGTAATTGAATTAGTATATTCTGGGCGGACAATGTTAGCGATGAAAAATGCAATTTTTTTGAATTTAATGTGTTGGTTTGTGCTCGATTTTGTTCAGTAATGCCTATTTGTGTTCGTTTACATTCATTTGTGTTTGTTTGTATTCGTTTTTGTCCGACACATAAATTTAGCAAATAAATATAAACGAACACGAACAAAAACTCGTTCGGTAAGTGTTCACGAACAGTTCGTGAACACATTATTTCCTTAACAAACGAACACGAACAAAAAATCTCGTTCAGTAAGTGTTCGTGAACAGTTCGCGAACACGTTAATTCTTTAACAAACGAACACGAACAAGGCCTTGTTCGTGTTCGTTTGGTTCATTTACAGCCCTATTTGTGCTAATTTTTTTGTGAAAATTGTTTTGTATTGAATTCTTTTTGTGTTTTATTTTTTATTACATTTTTGTGCTAGATTTTTCATACAACATTTTTTTATGTTAGATTTTGTATACTATCTTTTTTACTAGATTTTTGTGTTGAACTTTAAGAAAACAAAAGCTTTGTATGTTTAGTTAATTCTCATGCTATGTACAGGGTGTTGTTAATTAGAAACACAGATACTTAATAGACAAAATTACACATATTGTCTTTTATTTATTATTCAAATTGCACCTTCTGTCCTTTGTCTTTCATTTGCACTCATCCTTTCCTTTATTACATAATAATAATACACCTTAGAGTTTAAACAGTAAATTTGCCATTATTGTGATTCTTACTGTTTACAAGGGCATTTAAGTCATCTAACTATAATATATATTATATTTTTAGCGGTTATCATCTCATCACCCAAATAAAACACACGTCTTTATCTCAGCAGCCTCATCACCCAAATAAAACACGCGTCAATCTTTAACCACTTCAATATGTTATCACTGTATTCTTTATCTCTCTTGCTCTCTCACCTCTTCATTCTTTCCTCACTTTTTAGAAACAATCTAACGAGAGAGAGAGAGAGAGATGGGAGTGGGTACCGGTCATGAAGTCCGGCCGGCCATCGTAACTCAAATATTCTATTTCCATCTACATCCAGGGCTCTATTGTTCTGTAAATCGTGTGGCATCATTTGTAAGAAACGAACGCCTAGATCTCGCCGGTGGCCGTCTCAGGCCGCTTTGGTAGTGTCTCTGTTGCGGCATTTTCTGCATGTATGTTTGCCTCCGATTTTCAGATCTGGACGCTGGTTCAGTTATGTTGGTTTTCATTTTTGGAGAACCCTAGGTTGTGGTGGTTTGGTAGTGGTTGTATTTTGTGGGCCAGTAGTGGTGGTGATAATCACTCAATTTTATTATTATTATTGCTGCATTGTGCCAAGAGTAAGGTTAATCAATACCTTGCTTTTGATTCTTAATTTTGTTATGTTTTTTTTTCTTTTTGGTTTGATTAGGGAATAGAGGGTTCGGGGTTGTTCTTCGCTAATCTATTTGGATTTTGCGGGTTGTATGTAGTGGTTGAAGAAAACGAATCGCAAGCCGTTTCAGGCTCTTCTTTCAAGATTTCTGTTAACTCTGTGGCTAAAAGCTGTGTTAAGAAGCAAAAGGCTGATGTAGTTAGAATGTCTTGGGATGGGCCTCTCTCATCTGTTAAGTTGATCCTTCAGGGAAGGAATCTTGAGGTGATCTTGCATTTTTATTCATATGGGTATTTGAATTTCGTTATAAAAATGTGTTATTTTATTATATATATATATATATATATATATATATATATATTCTGTGTTTTCTAGATCTTTGAGGCAGTTTCTTGATTTGTTTGATGTTAGTTGTTCAAATGGGTATTTAGAAATTTAGCAAATAGTTATAAAAATGGCTTTTTTTAATCTCTGAGGTAGTTTCTTAATTTGTTTAATTTTAGGTATTCAAATGGGTATTTAGATATTTATAAATAGTTATGAAAATGGTTTTTTTTTCTTGAAATATGGAATTTCTTGATTGTGTGGTTTTAATCTATGAAGAATGATATGAGTTTTTAGAGAATAGTTATAAAAATGTTTCTTTCTTTATAAATAAAAAAATTTGGAATCTGAAGGCTGAAGTAGTTTGTTGATTTGTTTGAAACAGTTGTCTGAACCTGTGAAGAATCATGTGGAAGATAAGGTCACGAAGGCCATACAAAAGCATATACAAAATTTGTTTAAGAAAGGTTAATGATTTATATGGCATTTGTTATTCTCATCATCAAGTTTTGGTTGTTTGTGTGCAGAGTTGATGCTTCTTGGATTCACATCGCTCCTTCTTACAGCCACTTCTAGCTTTATATCGGATATTTGTATCCCCTCAAAGTAGTATGACAGTGCATTTGCGATGATTTACTTTTTTAAATGATACACTATTCTGTTCGCGTTAAAATACTTATTTGGTTTGCGTTTTGCTTTATCGTTAGTATGATGGCTGACCCTTCGTTGCTGAAAGTGCAAACCGAAACAACGTTTGCAGCAGCGATGCAAATAGTGATATTGGGCTATGATGTTTGCGTATGTGATGTAATGTCGACTGTGATGGCACAACTATTGCGCAACCGATCGACATACCACCATACGCCTAAGCCTTTGTTTTTACACATTAAACCTGTCTTGATGGTTTCTGAATGCAATCTGCGGTATGTTTGGACGACTTTGTAGACTTTAGAACAAGGCGAATTGTATTCTTACATAAAATATATATTTAATAATATTCGGCACAAGTTTTTATTGTTGTTTGGCTGACCCTTCGTTGCTGAAAGCGCAAACCGAAACAACGTTTGCGGCTGCGATGCAATTAGTGATATTGAGCTATTGTGTTTGCGTGCGTGATGTAATGTCGACTGTGATGGCGCAACTATTGCGCAACCGATCGACATACCACCGTACGCCTGAGCCTTTACATAAAATATATATTTACTAATATTCGGCACAAGTCTTTGTTGTTGTCTATGCATTAGCTTGATGCCTTTGTAATATCTATTCTGTTCGTTGTTAGGTTTTTATACAAGCGATTTATAAAATATATGTCGTAGATATGATGTTTTGAAATCTTGATTGGTACACCAAATTTACTGTTTTGTGCTTGATTTTGCAGTAAGCTACAAAGTAAAACCCTGCGGGAGCCAATTATTCAGATCACCACTGATGCGAAAGAAAAGAAACGTTATTTCACTGAAACCATTGACCTCCAAATTGGTTTGACTCCATCACTTTGCATGTAATTCTTTCTTTTTGTTAAAAATCTATATACTTTAATCTTAAATACATCCTAAATATATAAAATTTCAAGATGGAACTTCTCACTACCCTAAATATATAAGGTTTGGTTCTTTTGTTATGCTACATTGTTATCAGCGAGTTTTTTAATCACGAATTTGCCATTTGGTAAACTTTTACAACACAACTTTTAATTCTTTAATCAGTTTTTTATATTCTAAATGTCAAAATCTTATAAATTTGTTTCTTGATATTATTTGCTAGACATTACAAAGAACAATTCGGATGCGAGACCTCAATCATCAAATCAACAGATGTTATGATTTTGCAGGCCAGGTAAAATTTTATAAAAGGGTTGATTTTGATTATGCTATATTTTTAATGGGTCAACCGGTTAGGCAAAAAGATCTTAACTAAATTGGATTCGGGTCAACGGGGTCCAAAGTCATTTGGAAGTGTATTAAACCTCGAAAATAACATTATAAAAAAAGGGTTAAGTTTATCTAAATAAACTGTCAAAATACAAAAAAAAAATAGTTAAGAAAACTGTTGATCCATTTGGACCTGCAGTTAAAAATTACATGTTTCGACCCGAACTCTATTTGACATGTAACTCAACCAGTTGACCCGCCATATTGCCAATGAAATGATAGTTGACAAACGAAAAATTTTCTTTCTAATTTCAGTTGTTACTTTTTGCAGGGTATGAGTTTCTTGGGAGATCAATTTAGCAATTCCTTGCATGAAGATTAAGATGCATCTCTTAACTCTTAGTCTTTGATTAGGTTCAATAGCTTAACTAGCTTATGTATCTTGGAGATGCAATTGTAATTTTGGATTGGCATATTATTTCTGTATATAATTAAAAGTTTACTTAAAACTACTTGATTTTATAACGTAACGCGTTTTGAATATCTTGGATCACCGCCCTTCATTTTAAAATGAGGGCGCGCAGCGCGCGCCCACGTATAAAACCACTAGTTTTCTTAATTTGCTACACCCTCTGTCCTTTATCCTAACTAAGTTAAAAAGTTGGTTAAGTTTATTTTCTAACTTTACACTTTTAGCCCTTGTTGTTTTGATTCAAACCCTAACCCATTTTGATTGACCTCGAATTCGACCACGGTAATTAACGAAATCATAGGGCTATTATAGAACATCAAAATCCAATCAAAACCATATATAACATGATACTTACTTGTCTGTTTTAGAGGTGTAATCGACCTATTAAAGTTGCGACTGGGTTGTTCTTGTTATTCAAAATGTGAACGATTTAGTGGATGTTGTTTATATGTTTTTGAAGTATGAATCTATACAAGTTTCCAATTTATAGTATAATCGACTGGCTTTACAAGTGGGTTCACTAAAGTTTTAAATTCGGATTTTTTTGCGCGTGATTTTGCAAATGTTAGTGCGGATTTCCCGATGTTAGTGCGATTTGGATCCAGAAACAGGTGGGTGTGCTCAGATCTGAGTTTGGGTGCGATTTGAATGAGTAGGATCTGTTTTTGTTAACGCGGGTCAAGTTCGGTTCGGGTTTTGACCCGTTTTTTATCCGGTTTGTATTGGTTGGATTCGATATAAGTTTTTAACAAGTTTCATGTTTGTCGGGTTATGTTTGATGTGAATTCGCTTAACTTCGGTTATATATATGTGTATATATAAAATGAGTTTTTGTAAAAACCATATATGTTTTTCATCAATCGTTTTACATCAGAATTATGGTTTTGATCAGAATTTGATGTAGTTTAAAAGCCCTATGATTTCGTTCATGTCGTGCCTTAGTTTTGTCGTTTTATTTGGAGTTAAGGCCTAGGAAAACTACATAGGCTAAAAGTGTAAAGTTAGAAAATAAACTTAACCAACTTTTTTAACTTAGTTAGGTTAAAGGACAGATGGTGTAGCAAATTGAGAAAATAAAGGACAGAATAAGTGCAAATGAAAGAAAAAGGACAGAATATGCAGTTTAGATAATAAATAAAGGAAAATCTGTGTAATTTTGTCTACTTAATAATTATCAAATATCAACCAACCAAAATTTTTAAGTTCTTTTTCTAATTTAATTCTTATTAGAAAGTTAATAACGTTCTAATATGTATAGAGTAGTGATTTTAAGAGAACACTTGGCTAATTGAGAAATGTGACATTTATTTAAGGCAAAAAAAAAAAAAATTAATTCCAGCTTTTCTTGCAAGTTTTTTTTATGCATTTATATGTATGTGTATATTATCAACTTTTATTATACATATATGTATATTGTCAAACCTATATGTATGATACTTATTTTTCAAATTCAAACACGTATACATACGTATATACATTAGAAAAACATTTTCTTACCCACAATCTTACTTTCTATAAAAGTAGTCATGACTTGTAAAAAAATGTTAAAGAACAAAAATAATTTTTAAGTTTTAACAGAACGTTTGCTTTAGGAGAAATGATTATAATCATTACGCGGTTTCGTCTCATATATTTATCAGGTTTATTTATATAAATTGAAAGATATACACAACTCCCTATCAAATTAATAAGGTTATTTTCTAAGCACCAATTATTTACAAAAACACCACACATATGTAACAATTAGTTACAAAAGCACTCTATACACGTCACCTTTGTTTGTTTTTTCTTTTTCCCTAGACCACTTTTTAAAAGCTACGTTTGAAGTCTTATGTCGTGTTGTTTCATGTGACAACTTTATCGATCTATTTTAGTGAACTTTTACTTGAACGAGAAAATTGTGCTAAAGTTTAGTGGAATTGGGTTTGTAACGTCTTTGCCAAACTTGTTTTCATATATCAACTTTTTCAAAGATATTAGGTAGATATGTAAATTGTGACAATAGGTCACTTCTATACCAAATTCTTTTTCTAATATCTTTTTTAGCAAACTTATCAAAAGTAATAACCCAAGTTGACATGAGTTACTATACTTGGAAAAAACATATATATAATTATCTTTTAATATGATTTAGTTTTTTAGAATGAGTTATATAATATTTTCACGCATCAAAGAGGACCAAGTTTGTACTAAAGAAACCGGGATAGAAGTTGAAATTTTTGTTAAGTTTAGTAACATGTAGCTCGATGTACTAGAGGTTCTAAGTTGCTCCAAAGTAAACGCGGTTCGTTCTATAATTAAAAATGGTTTCTATATCAGTAAACAAAGCGATCTCCATTTGTCCCTAAAAAAAGTATCTTTAGAAAACAGAACAGGGTAAGTTAACAACCAAGTTCTATTTGTTCGCCAAACATGTACTCGTCGAATAGAGTTCAACGGGTGGTCCACACAAACTTTTCGATTCCCAGGGGCGTGGATTTGTTTTCAGTAAATTAGGGTTCTATATCCAGAAAAGGAAAGCGGCGCAGCTTGTTGCCCGCCTACCCGCTATCATTATGTAATTTGACCCATGTTTCTTTGAAAAATATATAATCTACATATCTAAATTTGGCGATCTTTTGTCTCAAATTTGCTTTATCTTTTTTTCTCACATACATCGTTTATTTTCTCACATACATCATTTATTAGTTGTTCTTCTTTTGAAAAACATGACATGCTATCTACGTCCTTTTATTTTCAATTTAACTTATCTTATCTTATGACTATGCACGCACATATATTGTAGTGCCCTTGAGACTATATACATTAAATTTGCTTGGTATCGGTTTCATATTGTAGATAGGAGAATGAATGTTGTTAGTGTTCCTGGCATGTGAGTCTAAGTTTCCTAATGTTACGAAAAAGTTTGTAATGCATGTTTGTACCGAGTTTCTTTGTTGTAGAAAAAAAGAATGATACAAAAATAGGGGCGGTATCAATGTATCATACTAAAAAAAGAAATGAGGTGACTCTAAGTTTCCTATGTTTCTCTTTCACAACATGTTCAGCTTCCGCACAAGCTTTTGTAGGACAACATTATTTGTTACGGTTAAAAGCTTGTGTGGAAATTTGACATGTTGAGAAGGAAAACCATATGAAGTTCATCTAGATACTCATGGTCAGGTCTCGTTCAACAATAAATGATTTTGTATGAAAAAGAGTTGAGTAAACTCATAGTCATTTATATGTTTGATAAACAAAGCAACTGAAGTTTGTTTCCTCTCCTCTTTCTTCCATTTTAGAAATGGAAGAATTACGCGTGTCAAGTAGGTAAAATCGAAGTTCAATCGGGTGAGGATTGATCCGATCATATATCATTAGCTATTAAAACTTTGATATGCAATGATTTTATTGCCACTCTTCAAAAAAATTAACAATGTTCAAATAGAACCAATCCATCTTAAAAATGAGGTTAGATTAAAAGTAACAATGTTCAGTTTCTGTTGATAAAACAGCTACATGAAGAAGAATAGTGTCGTCCGGTTCCATCTTACAAATCGGCTTATATGCGTTGCAGATTCGTGTTGAGCAACAGGGTAATGTTAGTTACAGATTCTGTTTCTTTTGATATGTGTGACATTATCTTATGGCGCCATTAGAACAAAAAAAAAAACTACGTGATTTTATAGCAGGATTTAAACACAAATACAGAATTGATACAATCTTATTTATACATATATTCATATACATTATAACTTCATTTAAGTATGACTTTTTAGCAAAGTCAATTATGATACTTAATTGCTTTACATTTGCTATTATAAGCTACATTGAAACCAGGTTTGGATGAGAAAGAATGGAACATAGTCAAATAAGAAGAATGGTTGTAGTCAGGTAACCGAAACAGCTAAATGAGACAACAAAAAAGGACATGAATCGGGCTTCAACAATGTAAATAGGTATCCTAAGAATCGTTAATGTAAATTACATGATCAATAAAGAATACAGCAACCACACGTTGTATCAGCCTTGGTTTAGTAACTTTCAAACTAAACAAACCTTTTGTTTTCTTGCACGTTTTCCGGATTCAAAATGTGTTGTATTCGTATGTGTGATTGTTGTTCCAAAGAATGGGTATGTTTCTAATGGACGTGATTATTGTTAAAAAATACGATTATGACATGTTTTGTCACACGGATAAGGACAGTCTATCTCTTCAAATGCACTTCTGTCATAAAACCAGTCCCCAACCGCTTCTGCAATAGTCTATAGTAACGTTTGTGGTATCAATTAGTTCCAAAAGCATATTTGAACAAACGCTTTTAGTCATGCATATCGGGTAACGGGCCTAAAAAGACTTTAAATGATTCTGCTAGAGTTGACCCGCAAACATTTTTTATTAATGGTAGATGGGTTGAAATATGATTCCAAAAACTGTTACTATGATAATATTATGTAATTTAAAAAATGACTTGTTTACCTTTTAGCTAATTGTTCTTGTTTGACCCGTTAGCGATAAAAATAACTCAAATGGATACAGCAGGAAACGGTCGGCCCACTTTACCTTGTTACTCAACATGGGTGAATCACTCATAAACCATGTCTCTTGTATTTCAGTTTGGCAGTGGGCATAGCAAGAGTTGATAAACATCCCTCTTGGTGAAGAAGTGCCAAAAAATCCATCCAAAGCATGTATAAACTCCAACCTGAATTCTGCAAATTAAAAGTAAAACCATTAGAGTCAATGTGTGATTTTTTTAACAGGGTCAAGATACAGCGGGAAAGTTTGATTGACCCGAAACAAAAACAGTAATTATTTTTCTTAGGGTGATTAGTGACCTTGTATAATCTCAATTTGATCTGATGAACACTGCTCAATATCCATTTTACAGTCGTGCCATTTACCATGCGGATCAACTATACCAGGAGCCACTGCATTCTTTATCTGTAGAATGTTAACCGCAATTGTATCAAGAAAACATCACAAACAAACTTTGAGATAGACCTATAGAATAGTATAATGCTTAATTATGTCTTCATGGGTAACTGTTTATATAATGTCCTGAACGCTGCAAAAATATCTGAACGGTTTGTCTAACCTGCCATGAATCATAGGCCGCATTTATTATAAAAAGTGGCGTTTCTATTTCTTGGACCACGTTTTCAGGAAAAAAGCACTGCGAAAACCGAAAAATATTTAAAACTTGAGAAAGTATAAATGTTGGAAATTTTATAAACACATTCTTTCTTACCAAACTATTTTTCAACTTGGAAGTGCAAGATGAGGGCAAACTGTGGACTGATCCCTACAACAGAAGCAAAAGAAAATGTTAACAATTAGAAGACGAAATAAAGTACTAACATCAAACTCAATAACGCTAAATGTGTAAAATGTTTAGTGCTTCTACTTCTATAAAGGGTGTAAGGGAGTACATGTATATTGACCACATCATCATAAAATGCCTCGAGGCGTCTTTCTCCAAAAAGATCCTTCCTGTTTATAAATAATTATGTTATAACTATCCTAAAAAATAAGTAACTTAAGGCAAAGAAAAGAATTTGTGATTATATCTTACGAATTAATAAAATAACCGGCATCAGCAAGGCATTTCACTGTGGTGCTTGCAGGAAAAAATGCTTTAAATTTATCACAGTGCAATATAGATGTCAGTCCACCAGCTGAACATCCAGAGAGAATGGCCTATCATATTCATCTACTGATTAAGTAGCTATCAAGCAAATAAAGTAGTGCTTGGGTGCAATAAGGGAAGTGGCAAAGGGGTTATGAATCGCTGTATCATACATTTTTAGCATTGCTCATTCCCTTTGCTAACAAATCCTCAATGACAGTACTGAATATCCTTGCTCCTCTAAAGTGAAGATTAGTTTCCTAAATATTTAAGAAAAAGGAAAATATTCATACATTTTGTTAGAACAAAATATAAGTTTGTAGAGAAAATAAAGCCAATACTAGTACTAGAACTTACTGGATTGACTGTTTCCACATCACCCGTAAAGGATGCACCATCGCAGTATCTGACCTTAATCTTATTCCAATTGTAGAAATCTGTTAACATTTATAAAACAAATAACCAATGAAAGCATATTGACGTTTGATATCTCACTAAATATGACATAATTTTTTTTACCAGGGTTGTATTCAGCCTGATCATGTAGAATCCCTGAGAAAGCAACTTGTTCCATCATTTGTTTGGAGGAGCCAAGACGAGTCAAGCTACGTGCTAGACAAGTAGTGACATTGTTGCACCATCCTCCTCCCTTGTAAACATTCACAAAAGGGCACCTATGTTACTTCTATATATAATCATAAAAAATAATATACAAACCATTCTTAGCACCATTTCATCAAGAATCATTATCAATTCCGGACAACTATTAATGCATTCTGGTCAATTCATTCGGGACCTCTACATACACATGCTTAAATGAGTCAAATGACAAATAAACACTGGAAACACTGAGTACGCACAATTTTCTCTTAATTTCGGCTTACACGCAATAAGAAACTAACCTCAATGTGTACTAACCAATTGTTAATTCCTGCACCAGATCCCATGGCCCAGTGATATGCAGGTGGGCTCCCATCCAAACAAACTGCAGAAAATCATGTGCCAAATACAAATAATAAACATACTGCTATCCTAACTTTTTACAACAGAATAAAGGATAAATTTAAGTTTTAGTCACTATACCAGCTCCTATATCCACTGCGCTTTCAAGATAAGTAATATTAACGAAAAAACCATACGTTCTCATCACGCTTAACGAACCTATCAGTACTACACATAACCATTGACATATCCTTTTTATCATCATCTTCATCACCCTGCCAATTGATCAAATATACAAGAACAAAGCATTTTTAACTTTCATAAACAAATTGAATAAACTAATGCACCTTTTTATCCAAACTGAATGATTTTACTTTTACTTGTAGTTGAAGACAACTAATATTCACAATAAAGTGCACACCAACAAAAAAAAGACATAATTAAAGCTGTAGTGAAATAATATCATTCTAACAGTAAGTTGCTAGCACCTACATTCATCATAATATGCAACATTTGTTTGTTAACATCTAGATCTTAAATCTTAATAATAACTAGTTTAACTACACAATTCTAGCTGTATCATTACTGTTCTAATCTATAAACAATTATAAACTACATTTAAGTATATACGTCACGAATTTAACGTGTTTCCGTAACAATCTGACGGAATGAACTGCATAAACAGGTGATTTACATGAAAATGATGAACAGAGTGTGAAAATGAGTAAATAAACAGTTTAATGACGTAAATGATGAAAATAAACAGATTAAGATGATATTATAGGATAAATGAGTTGGAATTGGTACCTGTTAGGGATGGAAACAGATTACATCGAAAGGAATAATAATAATAAAAAAAAAGGATTAGATGCAGCAATGGCAGCGTAGTAGTAGAGTATGGTTGCTGCTTTATCTTGTTTATTATCGCTCTCTTTTTATAGTGGAAAGAGAATAATATAATAAAATATTATATTCAAATAAATTGTTCTCGAATACGGTTCGCCGCTGTTACTGGTCAAGAATGTTTTTTACTTTATAGTTTTTTATTAACAAAAATTAAACGTTTTGTTTACTTTTGTAACTTTTTACCATTGTTGTTGTTTTGAAACCGGAACGAACCGGCTGGTTGGATAACAATAAAAGCCGTGATATCTCACAAGTGGTGTTTTTTTAATAAAGCTTTGATTCCCCTAAGAATAGAGGGGTATCTAAAGGATGCGAGCATGATGGAGGTTGTGGCACTGTGGTACCACGGGGAACACCACCACCCATGTGATATGGTGGTACTTGAAGGATCCCTAGTGAGCATGTGTTGCGGGTTGATAGCGTGTTTGTACAATCATAACAGCTTAATGTACAACCCAAGAACAATATCAAAAAACAGTTTCCATTTTTTTAATAGGTACGGATTTTATTTTCATTTGTTTAACTTTTACTTTTTACTTTTTTTTATTTTTCATTTTTATTTAATCAGTTTTCATTTATATTACATTTTTGTATTTTTATGAAATGCAATTTGATCTTTAGTTTTGTAATATTTTAAATTGATAAGATTTAGGTTTTTATGTAATGTTTAATAGTTTTGATTTAATTTAAATGTTGTATAAAAAAAAAGATTGAAGGATCGGAAGGAGTTACTTGGTTTCCTATTGACAAAAAAGTTGTTTACTTCTGATTGTGAAGTGAAGAAGGCGAAACCCAATCAAATTCAATAAAGCAGAAGCCTAGTCGTATTACAAAGCCCAATAATTCTTAGATGGATCAAAGCCTGATAATTCTTTAGCGTTTGTATGTGATATATGGGCCATATGGCTAGAGTTGGCCGAAAGTCGGTTTGGGCCGGTATACAAACCGGTTATGCCTTGTACAGTTGTAGCAGTTTTGGACAAACCGGTTTGGCTACCGGTTTTGGTTCGGTTTAGCATGTTTGAGCGTCGGTTTCTCGACCCGATTCCGATTTGGTTTCTGTTTCGGTTCCAAACCAGTTCGTGTTTTTTTCTGCAGATTTTGTAGTCGACAAAAAAATAAACACAAAATTTTCGTTTATTAATTTATTTATTTTGGTTTTGCAAAGCAAGAAAAATGCAATAATAATAATCATGCATTTTATTCAATAACTACTGCGCGTTTATTCTTCGTCCTCGGTTAGTGGTTCACTTAATCCTTTATCAACTTCTTCGTCATGTATTGGTCCATCAACTATTGCTTCGACTTTGAGACTCGAATTGTATTTGGTAAGCCTTTTTGCATTTTTCATATGAGTTTTTTGCATATTAACATGGAATGGCAAAGTGGTGATTTGGGGTGAGAGTCCAGAACGGCTAGAAATCTTAAAAAAACGGTAATACTACTGAAGGGGTAGGGACCCAAATTTACATGGGCCCCTACCCGGGCCTTGGGCCCAAAGATCGGAATAGGGCCAGTAAGCCCAAAAGAAACCAGTAGATTAATCAAAAGCGGGTCCATCACAGCGGAGCGTGCCCGTCATCAAGGCGGGCATGCTACCAGTGATGGCTTCACCTCAAAGGATGAAGCCGGAAAGGGGACACGTGGTGATACCAAACACGTCCGTACAATATGGTACGAGCCAATCAAAATACAACGACGTGTGGCAAGGAACATGCTGCACGATCAACAAGCAGGAGGATTACACGTGTACCGGATAAACCCGTAGGAGACAAAAAGTACAATCCCTGCACGCGGCAGCCAATAAAAGGGCAGGGGACCACCTCAGCAAAGATCTCCACTAACGAGAGGCTATAGAGGGGACAACCGTACACTCAGCAGCCAATCATATTCGACCAGACCTGTGACTAATCATACGATGCCACGTCGGAGGAAACGGTACGAACACTCTCTATGATTTACTACCTGTCGGGCATATTGTCATATTGGGCCTAATCTTGGGCCGATGTGGAGGCAAACCCTTAACTGGGTCCAGGCCCATTGGGTAAGTTAAGGGTAGATGTTGAGGCCCGTGTGGAACCTATTTAAGGAGCACTTCGTCTCCTTAGATGGGCCATTCAGAAACCCATGAAGAACACACTAGAGGCCGATAACGTTTTTGTGTCTGCTAAGTAGATTCCTTCGGGATTCGAGGCGGTCACCCCACGTCGGTATATTGTGTGTTTCAGGTCTCCCATCACCAGGAGGTCATTCATTCTAGCGAAGGATCAGACTTGTGGAAACAGGTCCAACCCCCACACCATAAGGTTAGACTTTTGTTTCTTCATTGGCGCCATCCGTACCGGCTAAAACAAGAATTTTCCAATCTTTCAGCTAGAAAAATGACGAACGAAGAGGCTTCGCAAAAGAACCAAGACGAACCTGTCATGGAAGAAGATGACGAGGCACAATCGGAGGGAACCCCTCCAGCCACCGTCACAAAGATAGCACACAAACCAGTGAGAAGGGTTGGTGTCGGTCAAGCCACTAACCAAAACACCGTTGACCTAGAGGATGACGAGGCCAACGAGGAAGAAGACCCAGATGATTGGCTCTTCAAACAACAAGCACAGCTCACTGCAGGATATGAGAAACGAGTAATGCAGCAAGCACAACAGCGAGTACAAAAGACACTTAACTTCGACACCAACAACAAGATTCAAGGGGCAACAAATAAGAACAAAACAGCGAGTCGTTCTCAGAAAGACAATACAGTGGGGAGTCGTAGTGGAGGCCGCGGTAAGGGCTCCCGCAGCCAGGGCCACGCTCCCACTGATGAGGAAGACGGTTATGAATCCAGCTCGCAGGCGGAGGGCGATGACGACTTAGTCAAACCCTACAGGCCAAAAGATCTTGCAGAAAAATCCAAATTATGCGCCCGCGTTGCTCTAGCACCGATACCCGCAAAAGCTAAACTACCAAGCAGCATTGGTAAATATGACGGAATACGTGACCCAGACGATCACGTGCGTGACTTCCGAACTGCAGCTCACAGTCAGAACTGGCCAACGCCAGTATGGTGCCATCTCTTCGCGCAAACTATAATGGGTGCGGCTAGAGTATGGTTCGACAATCTCCCGGCGGGTAGTATCCTAGACTTTGATGACTTGCTATCCAAATTTTCTCTGCATTTTTCTCACCAAAGGAAACACAAAAAGGACAAAGCCCACATCCTACTTTGCGCCTGGAGGGATACCGAAGCGGTTGAGGACTATATCACCCGCTACACGCGGGAAGCAATGCAAATAGGGTGCGGCAAGGAGCTCACGCGCGCGGCTTTTATCCACGGGGTCAACCACTATGACCTTATGAAATGCCTCACAGGAAAGGACGGAATTCCCGAGTCATGGGACGAGGTCATCAAGGCGGCCAAAATTTACGCTTCGTCAGAAAAATCTTTCCGTCATTCCCGCCAGCATCAGTATTCCAACAACCACGACGGCCGTAGGGATAAGGGTAAGCAATCCGTCTAGTCACGCATTTCCGGCTCCGCAGAGGAAGGCAAGTATTCCGCGCAGCAAGACGCCCGTCACATCATCAATAACAAACATACCCGCGACGCGCGGGGAGGATCTAAGAAAAATACAGAGTGGACGCCATTAACAAAAACGCCGTCACAAGTGCTCGCCACCGAACAGCACAACTTCAAAGAGCCTCGCCCACTCGGCAAGCGGAGACATGTGGACACAAGCAAACGGTGTGACTACCACAATGACTTCGGGCACAACATGGATAATTGCTATAGCTTGAAAATGGAGATTGAGTCAGCTTTAAAATCTGGGCAGTTAGGACATCTAGTCAAAAACGTACAGCGCAACGGTCGCGGGCGCGAAAACGACGATCGCGAGGAAGGACCGAACAAGCGAATACGCAACCTACAAACGCACCTGATTGAGCGCGTCCCCAGACATAACTGCCATATGACAAACAAAGGAACCAGCGGGCATCGGCGAAACAAACGACCATTGACAGAAGCAAGGGGCGACTCATGGAAGGAACAACCGGTTATCTTGCCTACCATCAAGGGAAGAGCCTCATCCATATCCCCGCTAATCATCACGGGGGTCTTCGGTCATTACCGCACTCCATACATGTTCCTAGATCCAGGAAGCAGTGCGGACATCATGTACGACCAATGTTTCAATCAGCTCGATGAGTCGGATAAGAAACGCCTGGTGGCAGTAACCGAACCAATATCAGGATTCATCCACGAATCGATAATGCCTCGCGGTGTCATCACATTCCCGGTCACCTGGTCGGATGGTAAGTTGTCTAGAACAGAAGAATGCGAGTTCATGGTGCTCCCAGTCACCTCGTCACACGACTTATTAATAGGAAGGGAGGGCTTAGCCAAATTCAACAGCAACGCCTCCACGCCACATCAAATGGTCGGGTTCCCAACCCGCAACGGAGTAGCATTCATCCGAGGCAACCGCCAGTGCCATGCGGCGGAGGCCCCTAAGCCAGCCAAGTCTGCCAAGAGGCCAAGCCATACGGAACCAGAGAAGTGGATACTCAACCCCAGTTTCCCAGAGCAAACAGTCACCATTGGACCCGCACTATCAGACACAGTGCGAACCCATCTGAAACAGCTACTCATTAAGAACATGGACGTCTTTGTATGGAAACCCGCGGACATGGTAGGTGTAACATCGCAAAATTTTTCCTAAATTTTTTTAGGTAAAAACCACTACTTTATTTGTATTAAACAACTTTCGTAACCATGTCAAATTTATATCAAAACATTTTATATATATATATATATATAATAATAATAATAATAATAATCTTTAGAAGTTAGTTTTAAAACATGAAACTAAATCAAAAGCCCAACCCCCTTTATCTTTTAAAACCAGCAGCCCACCAAACCCAACCCAACACCTTGAGCCCAACAGCTGACTGGCCCAACTCCCTCTTCCCCTTTTCTGTTAAAAATGAAAAAAAGGGATGCTCCTGCTGTGGCTCGAACCGGATCCGGGCCTGCAAACCCCACGCGCCAACACCATCTGGTCTACACCTCACATTTGATTAAATCCTAACTCTAATTGTATAAAAGCCCACCCTCCTTCTCCTTTGTTTCCTTCTGTTCGTCGCGTAGCAGCTCAAGCAGAGTTGACCAAGAAGTTTCCCCCTTTGACCAACTAATTGACTTAATTTTAGGGATGATTAAATCAATTAACTGCTGTTGACTTGTTTGCCTGATTATCCCGCGTCCAAAAACAGCGATTAAAGGCACAATTAACAGCCATGAATTTCGCTCGTCTTTGACCACCACGGGTCAAATATTGAACCCTTCCAATTATACATTCTTATTATAAATTAAGCACTCCTTTCTGTCCTAAACCCACCGAAATTAAGAAAAACACTGTCTAATCCCACCCTATAACTCTCTAAATCGTCGAATTCATCCTATATTGACTTTTGGTTGACCGCGAATCTGAGAAGCTTCGTGTCTGGTAAGATCTAATTCATTTTATGATTATACTAGTCGCATGATACTAAGCAAAACCCCTATAATTAATTCTGTTATTATTGCGTTTTTATCCATGTTCTAGATCTAGGGTTCATAACTCTTGAAATGGGGAAGATGACTAATGGTCATAGCTGGTTATATTTAAAACAAAAGGAAACAAAACACAATCTGTTAGCTAGAACAGTTGGTTGTGGGGATGTTGGTTAAGACTGTGGGCCGGATTAGGCCCCTGGTTCGATCCCCTTCCACAACAAACCTTTTTTTTTAAAACATTTCCTTTTTATTTTTTTACTATTAATCTTTTAAAATCATTTAAAAATACCAAATGAGGCTTTTAAGTTCTATAAAAATTATCATATGATATTATGATAATAAGGCTTATCATACAATTTTTAATTTTTCAAAAATCTTTTATTTATTATATATAATAAATATTACAAATTTATTCAATTATAATTATAAAATTTTATAAAAATATCAAAACGATTATATAAATTTCCACAAAAATTATTCTGAGTTTTTATAACATTAAACCTTTCTGAAATGATTTTTATTTCTGAAAAATCATTTATTTAATATTTTTAATCAATTTTTGTTAGTTTTAATCATAAATAAATCATAATAAATTCAATTTTCAATATTTTTGCCCCAAAGATTTATAGTAATTATTTCTATTTATTTGGAACAGAAATACAATTTTTAATTTAATAATTCTTTAATTTTAATATTTTTAAATATTAAAGTTATAATTTGACAATTTGAAATAAATAGATTTAATATTCTATTTTTAAGAAAATAATTTTATAAAAATTATTTTCATACTTAAAACTTTATATTGTGACCATCTTTAATTTAAAATTTACAAAAATATTCTTGTTTATTTATTTATCAAATTTCTCGTATTTATTAAGCATTTTATTTATTAATCAAACAAACACTTATCCCCAAATTCGAAACCCTAGAATATATTTGTAGACTAGAAAGACTTAGACATATTTATTACCTTAATTATAGGGTAATACTTGGCATCGTTGGCAACACATATTCTATTTTCACGAGACATAACATTTTGCTAAGGTGAGTTTACATAGCCCCTTTACTCTATTTTCACTATTTTTGGGGTGAAACATGTTTAAACATTTTTATACTATCATTTAATCATATTTACTTGTGATTCAATTACAACATCATTCTATCATTTGACTGTAACAAAAAGACACGGTACAATCATTAACAATGATCAAGCCGTCTGTTTAGATTATAGCGCTATAGGTCTGACAAACCCATCCCCCCGCATAAATTCAGGGATGATCGATAACAGTAACAACATTTAACTAACTTGCGAGTTAGTCATCAGTCGACACAAGGTTTGGTTGTACAAAGACGCATTGTTACATGTCGGAATCATACTCTATCATCATACAACTGTGATTGTTGTACAAACTATTGTTATCAATTATATTCAAAAACCTATGTATTCTCACCAACTTTTGTTGATCCAAAATATTTTCAAACTTAACATGTTTCAGGTTCTACTTGCTTGAAGATTTGAGTTAATGCTTGAAGATGTGTGCATAGTATTATTCATTTTGATGTACGAATTCTTGTAGAACAACTGTATGTAATTTATTTAAATCATTTAATGAAATTTATTATTCACCATGAGCTACTGAACAATCATCACTACGTGACATCCCGATGTTTCCGCCATCGGTTGGGGTGTTACAGATTGGTATCAGAGCAATGGTTATAGGGAATTAGGTTATTAGAAAAATAATCTAGTCTATAACCATAGGATTATAACCAGTATCTGCTCCTTTTACTTGCTATTCTTTATCTCCCTCCTACTTCTTATCCCTACTTTCATCCTTACAAGAAGGTTGCTCTCCATCACTGGATCCACTCTTAGACTAATAAGACAAAATCCTCAGGTTTAACCTGAACCACCTTGAGATCTCGTCGAAGTTCTAGATTTTAATAACGAACACGTGCAATCTGGAAGGGTGAACGCCTGTATTCTGAGTCTTCTGTCTAGGCTGGCATTGCGCATATATCCCAATCAGACGAGGGACCCGGATGCCTACCTGGGAATTCTCGGGATGAGTGTTCACTTATAGGCTAAAGCATGTCTTCATATGTTATTAGAATCTAGAATCTTTGATAAGTCAATGTTTTCGTTTATTCGTTTTAATTAATGAATAAATGATTACATTCCTTATATAACCACATTCATTTCATTGTGTCTCTTACAGATCATGCCTCCACGTCGCAGCACTCGCAATAACAATGGTGGTAATCATGAGGAAGGAAATAGCAACAACAACAACCACAACACTAACCACAACAACAACAACAACAACAACAACAACAACAACAATGGTGTTGATGCCCAACTGGCTGCGATCATTTCCCAACAAATGGCACAGCAGATCGCGACTCTGGTTCCTAACTTACTGGCTCAAGTCATCCAGATGAACGGCAACGGAAACGGTAATGGAAACGGAAACGGCAATGGAAACCACAATGGGAACGGGAATGGAAACGGGAATGGTCTCCCAGCCTGCACCCTCAAACACTTTAATACCTGTAATCCCCCTAAGTTCAGTGGAGATGAAGGAGCTACGGGTCTTCTGCAATGGTTCGAGGGTATTGAGAATACCTTCATTAACAGTGAGTGTCCCGATAACTTTAAGGTCCGTTATGCCATGAGTGTTCTTCACAAACGAGCACTCACTTGGTGGAATGAGGAAAAGCGTACCCGAGGAGCTGAAGTTGCACTTACTATGACCTGGGATCAAGTTAAGGAGATAATGAAAGATGAATTTTGCCCACGTAACGAGGTCAAGAAATTAGAGGACGAGTTCCACACCCTTGCTCAGGATAGTGGGGAAAACCTTGCTTATAATACCCGCTTCCATGAGCTCAGTCTGTTATTGCCCCATAAGGTCACTCCGCTACCTGTAGCCATCGAAAAGTATATCGGCGGTTTGCCCATGCAGATTCAAGACACGGTATGGGGAAGGAACCCTGCTACCCTTGAAGAGGCCAAGCGTTTAGCAGCTACCTTAACTGATAATCACGTAAAGAACGGTACCTTAGTTCGGAAAAGCGGGAAAGCAAGTATTGTAGCCGCGGTAACTACTGAGAACCAGAAGCGTAAGGCCAGGGATCCTGATGTCAACCTCACAACACAAGCTTCTAACAAGAAACACTATATAGGAAACTATCCATTGTGTAACACATGCAACCGACATCATCCCACTGCTTCAGCGTGTCGCTTGTGCACCAATTGTGGAAAGTATGGCCATCTGGTCAACACGTGTCGTGAGACCCCAAATCCTAATGCCAACCAACCCACCAACCCTGCTCAGACTACTAATCCTAATCGATACAACTATGGTCAATGCTATGAATGTGGAGACCCAAATCACTTCCGTAACCGATGCCCTAAACTAAACAGAGATCAAGACCCTCCAGCTACCTAACAGAAAGTCTCACCATTTGACTATTGGTTGCTTTTATTCTATGTATTGACGCTATTTGATTCAAGTAATAAATTCTAGTATTGAATTTTTTTTTCTGAGAGTTGTTTACATGGTGCATGATTGTTTGAATGTGAACTAATTATATAAATCTATACAACTACAACTCATATACTGTGCTTGTTATACTTGCTTGCATAAACATGCTATCAATTTGCAATCTATGTGTGTAATAAATGCTGCACTTAATAGAGGTCATCATGCCTTTTCAACAGTCGGGAGAGGCCCTACAACCTGCTCCACGACTGGTGAAGGCTATCGAACCTACTCAACGATTGGTAGAGGTCATTATGCCTTTTCAACAGTCGGGAGAGGCCCTACAACCTACTCCACGACTGGTGGAGGCTATCGTACCTGCTCAACAATCGGTGGAGTCATAGAAGGACGCAAAACTTTAATGTAAGGTAAATTGGTGATTGCGGTCCGGAACGTAATCATGAATTTACAGGTACATTAAGGTAGTGTGAAATTCTATCAAGGTTATAAACTCTAGTTGTCTGGTAATTCATCAACCCACACAAAACACGAGACAGATTATTCTATTCATGTCGTGCCTTAACACAAGATTTTCCAGGTCACACTTGTCCTAATCCCCTTCTACCCTGTGTTTTCAATAAACTTCGGGACGAAGTTTCTAAAAGTAGGGGAGACTGTAACATCGCAAAAATTTTCCTAAATTTTTTTAGGTAAAAACCACTACTTTATTTGTATTAAACAACTTTCGTAACCATGTCAAATTTATATCAAAACATTTTTTATATATAATAATAATAATAATAATAATAATAATAATAATAATAATAATAATAATAATAATAATCTTTAGAAGTTAGTTTTAAAACATGAAACTAAATCAAAAGCCCAACCCCCTTTATCTTTTAAAACCTGCAGCCCACCAAACCCAACCCAACACCTTGAGCCCAACAGCTGACCGGCCCAACTCCCTCCTCCCCTTTTCTGTTAAAAAAGAAAAAAAGGGATGCTCCTGCTGTGGCTCGAACCGGAGCCGGGCCTGCAAACCCCACGCGCCAACACCATCTGGTCTACACCTCACATTTGATTAAATCCTAACTCTAATTGTATAAAAGCCCACCCTCCTTCTCCTTTGTTTCCTTCTGTTCGTCGCGCAACAGCTCAAGCAGAGTTGACCAAGAAGTTTCCCCCTTTGACCAACTAATTGACTTAATTTTAGGGATGATTAAATCAATTAACGGCTGTTGACTTGTTTGCCTGATTATCCCGCGTCCAAAAACAGCGATTAAAGGCACGATTAACAGCCATGAATTTCGCTCGTCTTTGACCACCACGGGTCAAAGATTGAACCCTTCCAATTATACATTCTTATCATAAATTAAGCACTCCTTTCTGTCCTAAACCCACCGAAATTAAGAAAAACACTGTCTAATCCCACCCTATAACTCTCTAAATCGTCGAATTCATCCTATATTGACTTTTGGTTGACCGCGAATCTGAGAAGCTTCGTGTCTGGTAAGATCTAATTCATTTTATGATTATACTAGTCGCATGATACTAAGCAAAACCCCTATAATTAATTCTGTTATTATTGCGTTTTTATCCATGTTCTAGATCTAGGGTTCATAACTCTTGAAATGGGGAAGATGACTAATGGTCATAGCTGGTTATATTTAAAACAAAAGGAAACAAAACACAATCTGTTAGCTAGAACAGTTGGTTGTGGGGATGTTGGTTAAGACTGTGGGCCGGATTAGGCCCCTGGTTCGATCCCCTTCCACAACAAACCTTTTTTTTAAAACATTTCCTTTTTATTTTTTTACTATTAATCTTTTAAAATCATTTAAAAATACCAAATGAGGCTTTTAAGTTCTATAAAAATTATCATATGATATTATGATAATAAGGCTTATCATACAATTTTTAATTTTTCAAAAATCTTTTATTTATTATATATAATAAATATTACAAATTTATTCAATTATAATTATAAAATTTTATAAAAATATCAAAACGATTATATAAATTTCCACAAAAATTATTCTGAGTTTTTATAACATTAAACCTTTCTGAAATGATTTTTATTTCTGAAAAATCATTTATTTAATATTTTTAATCAATTTTTGTTAGTTTTAATCATAAATAAATCATAATAAATTCAATTTTCAATATTTTTGCCCCAAAGATTTATAGTAATTATTTCTATTTATTTGGAACAGAAATACAATTTTTAATTTAATAATTCTTTAATTTTAATATTTTTAAATATTAAAGTTATAATTTGACAATTTGAAATAAATAGATTTAATATTCTATTTTTAAGAAAATAATTTTATAAAAATTATTTTCATACTTAAAACTTTATATTGTGACCATCTTTAATTTAAAATTTACAAAAATATTCTTGTTTATTTATTTATCAAATTTCTCGTATTTATTAAGCATTTTATTTATTAATCAAACAAACACTTATCCCCAAATTCGAAACCCTAGAATATATTTGTAGACTAGAAAGACTTAGACATATTTATTACCTTAATTATAGGGTAATACTTGGCATCGTTGGCAACACATATTCTATTTTCACGAGACATAACATTTTGCTAAGGTGAGTTTACATAGCCCCTTTACTCTATTTTCACTATTTTTGGGGTGAAACATGTTTAAACATTTTTATACTATCATTTAATCATATTTACTTGTGATTCAATTACAACATCATTCTATCATTTGACTGTAACAAAAAGACACAGTACAATCATTAACAATGATCAAGCCGTCTGTTTAGATTATAGCGCTATAGGTCTGACAAACCCATCCCCCGCATAAATTCAGGGATGATCGATAACAGTAACAACATTTAACTAACTTGCGAGTTAGTCATCAGTCGACACAAGGTTTGGTTGTACAAAGACGCATTGTTACATGTCGGAATCATACTCTATCATCATACAACTGTGATTGTTGTACAAACTATTGTTATCAATTATATTAAAAAACCTATGTATTCTCACCAACTTTTGTTGATCCAAAATATTTTCAAACTTAACATGTTTCAGGTTCTACTTGCTTGAAGATTTGAGTTAATGCTTGAAGATGTGTGCATAGTATTATTCATTTTGATGTACGAATTCTTGTAGAACAACTGTATGTAATTTATTTAAATCATTTAATGAAATTTATTATTCACCATGAGCTACTGAACAATCATCACTACGTGACATCCCGATGTTTCCGCCATTAGTTGGGGTGTTACAGTAGGGGTCCCCCGTGAGATAGCAGAGCACAGACTGGCCACATATAAGTCAGTCAAACCGGTGGTACAATAGAAAAGGAGCATGGGTCCAGAAAAAATCAGGGCAATGAATGAGCAGTCACAGAGCTTTTGAACGCGGGTATACTCCGCCCCGTGAAATACCAAACATGGGTAGCCAACCCCGTCATGGTAGGCAAGGCCAACGGCGGATGGTGGATGCGTGTCGATTACACGGACCTGAACAAGGCCTGCCCAAAGGATTGTTACCCGCTCCCCGAAATAGATTTGAAAGTCGACTCTTTGGCTCCTTTCCGATTCAAATTCTTTCTTGATGCCTACAAAGGATATCACCAAATCCAAATGGCGAAAGGGGATGAGGATAAAACAGCGTTCAGAACGGACATGGGCACCTTTTGCTACACCAAGATGCCCTTCGGACTCAAAAACGCAGGAGCCACGTACCAGCGCCTCATGGACTCAGTGTTCGCAGAACAGATCGGCGTAAATCTTGAGGTATACGTGGATGACCTCGTAATCAAAAGTGTAGAGGAGGACCAAATGTTGGCTGACATACAGAAAACATTTGAACAATTGCGAAATGTTCGCATGAAGCTAAACCCAAGCAAATGCTCATTCGGCATGGAAGAAGGCAAATTCTTGGGTGTCATAGTAATAAAGGATTGTTTCCGAGCAAACCCTGAAAAGGGCCGCCTCGTAGCCTTGAACCGCTTCTTATCAAATTATACATCCAAGTCATTTCCCTTCGTCAGCACCCTCAGAAACTGCTTAAAGAAAACAAGTTTCCGATGGACATCTGAAGCAGAAACCGCGTTTCAGGACATGAAGCAGTGCCTCATGAACTTACCAACGTTAACAGCACCGCGCCCCAAGGAGCCGCTAACGTTGTACTTGGCAGTATCAGATAAGGCAGTTGGTGCGGTCTTACTAGTCGACCGAAGAGGCGTTCAAACACCCATTTACTACGTCAGTCGCACGCTCCTGGACGCAGAGATGCGCCACTCAGTCATGGAGAAACTGGTCTTAGCCTTAGTTCATGCTTCACGATGTCTACGACAATACTTCCATGGACACCCGATAAATGTGCTCACGGATTACCGCATAAGCGACGTGCTGAAAAAGCCAGAGCTTTCGGGAAGGCTAGCAAAATAGGCAATAGAGTTGGGAGAGCATGAGATTTTCTAGAAACCAAGACCAGCCATCAAGGGACAAGTCTTAGTGGACTTCGCCACAGAGGTCCCCACAGACAAGGTAGCAGAATGTCTAGTGGAACAAGACCCACCGCCTCCAACGGTCGAGAAAGACAAATGGTTGCTATACACAGACGGCGCTAAAAGCGACGACGGAGCGGGAGCGGGCCTGCGGCTAATCAGTCCCGACGGCGCAGAATTTACATACGCCATCCGCTTGAACTTTGAAAGTACAAACAACAAGGCGGAGTACGAGGCGTTGCTCGCGTGCCTTCGGATCGCCAACAAAATGGGTGCCCGCTTCCTCGAATCATATGTGGAGTCCATGCTCATCGCAGCCCAAGTGAATGGCAAATATGAAGCGAGAGATAACAAAATGGCCCTGTATCTTGAGCAAATCAAAAGGCTCATATAGCGGTTCGAACATTGCAAAATCCTCCACATCAATAGAAGCGAGAACAAACCCGCTGACGCTTTAAGCAAAATGGTAGCAACCGTCTTCGAGCATATGGCAAAAGAAGTCAGGGTCGAGGTCTTGAGCACACCGTCTGTACCCGCTCATCAAGTAAACGTTGTTCAAACAAGCGCATCATTCTGGATGACTCCAATACTCGCTTACTTAATGAGCGGCACTCTTCCTACAGACAAGCTAGAAGCACGGAAAATCCAACATAAGGCCATGCATTACCAAGTTTCAGAAGGTACATTATACAGGCGATCGTACTTGGGACCCCTTTTGAGATGTGTCGACGCAGAGAATGCAACAATCCTGGTCAAAGAGGTACACGAAGGAATTTGCGGCCTACACTCGGGCCCACGAATGGTGGTGGCGAAGCTCATGAACGCGGTGTAACATTTCGCATTTAATACTTGTACGTTACGATTATTTTGAATAAAACGTCAAGTTTCATCATTTACCGCTTTTTTTTTTTAAAAATTATTTGTGACGCATTTGGACCCCTAATACTATGTTATATATATATATATAGTATACATATATATAAGAAATATTTATCAAAAAAAAATATAGGCTGGGGCCGGGATTCGAACCCAAGCCCTCAGTCGGGTCAACGACACAGACAACATAACTAGCTAGTCTACACAACATCTTGGTTAAACTTCAACACAACTTAATTATATTATGTGATGGTGTACCCACAGTTGACTTAGAAAGTCAACTGTGATGAACGAAGTACCATAATTAACACAATCAGACGCGTCTTTGATCCAGATATGGTATGAATTGATGATGGTTGACTGGGACGCGTCATTTACACGATCAATTATCGTCTAATTATTCCCAAATCGTGCCAATCAACACGTCATCACCATTAAACGAGTCAAACTTACCAATTCGTCAATCCGAACCCTCACCCTATAAATTGAACCTCCCAATTCATTCTAAACTCGCCGAAACATCTCTCCCTATCTTTAAATTCTGTTTCTAAATCATTTTTTGAAGCATTGGGTTCGTGTTTGACTATTCAGTTGACCGGACATCTAAACGCGATTCGTTTTTGTAAGTTCTTTATTATTAATGGGTTTTGTTCATCGGCCTATACACAACAATAACCCTATGTTCAATTGGGTTATTGTTGTGTTAATCGTATAATTGAAAAACTAGGGCACAATCGAGTTTGAATTGGGGAAGAACACAGCTCGGAATTTGGTTATATATTTTAATCAGACACAAACTCAACACAACCACTGATCTAGATCAAGCGGTTGTGTCTGATGTTTGCGAGCCAAAGCACACGAGTTCGAGTCCCACAATCAGCGGCTTTTATCTTTTCTTTTAAAAAGGTTCTAAATCAGATTTCACATATACGATATAATCAATTATAAATCCAGTTTATTCGTTCTCAGGGTCCAGACCAGTTGGTTTGGGCTTGTGATTTAAAACACACGAACCGACCAAGGGCCCGGGTTCGATTCCCAGCATCATCAATCATTTTTTTCATCATTTAAGCTTTATATATATTTACTTGTATTTTTTAAAATTAGTTTTAAAATACTAAAACAACTTTATAAATTCTACAAAAATTATTTTATGTTATTCTAGTAGAAAGGTTTAACATACAATTTTTAGTTTTCCAAAAATTATTTATTTAATATATATAATAAATAATTCAAGTTTATTCTATTTTATTTATAAAATTCTATAAAAATATCAAAACAATTATATAAATTTCCACAAAAATTATTCTGAGTTTATATAACATTAAACTTTTCTGAAATGATTTTTTATTTCTGACAAATCATTTATTTAATATTTTTAATCAATTTTTGTTAGTTTTAATCATAAATAAATCATAATAAATTCATTTTTCAATATTTTTGCACCAAAATTTTATATAAATTATTTCTATTTATTTAGAACAGAAGTACAATTTTTAATTTAAAAATTCTTTAATTTTAATATTTTTAAATATTAAAGTTATATTTTGTCAATTTGAAATAAATAGATTTAATATTCTAGTTTTAAGAAAATAATTTTATAAAAATTATTTTCATACTTAAAACTTTATATTGTGACCATCTTTAATTTAAAATTTATAAAAATACTTTTGTTTATTTAATTATCAAATTTCTCTTATTCGTTAAAAGCTTTTATTTATTAATCCAACGAATGTTTATCCCCAATTCGAAACCCTAGAAAATACTTGTAGACTAGATAGACTTAGACTTATTTGTTACCTTATACATAGGGTAATACTTGGCATCTTTGGGGCTACACTTATACTTTTTCTCGAGACTTAATACTTTGCTAAGGTGAGTTTACGTAACCATGTTTATGCAATTCTTTATACTTGCAACATTATACTTAAGCAATTCTACATACATGTCTAGTGGTAAACTTTAATGCCTCATGATTTAGACAACAACAACAGTTAGACTTAAACTTCAACATGCATAATCATTAGCTATGGCCAAGCCGACGATACTCAATAATAGATCTATTGAATTGACAATCCCACCTAGATTCGTTGACCATCTTTTATGGGGAGCGCGGGTGATTGTTATCGTTCCAACATATTATTAAGGTGAACCGTGGATGACGGGATGGACCTAAACTAGTCGGAGGTTTGATTATGTCGATTCAACATTTCATGTTTATTCATGTAGACTTAAACTTACGATAGACATATGAATTGCTAAACTTTTATTCTTAAACTTAAATGCTTGACATGGCTTATGTATTCTCACCAACTTCCAGTTGACCCCCCCTCCCCCATTTTTACAACTCAACAGGAAATAATGATGCGTGAAGACTAGAGTGTTAGCATGAGAAGACAAACTGAAGTTTATGCTTATTTGGTTATTTTGATGTATTAGATTTCCATTTAAAACTCATTATGTATTTTCACTTTTGGATATTTGCACTTTAAATTATTATCAATTAAAATTTGATTACCATGTGCTACTGTATACTCATTCTTACGTGACACCTCGATGTTTCCGCCATCGGTTGGGGTGTTACACGCGGGATATCATTGGCCGGGCATGCATGTTGATGCCGTCAAAATACTCCGCAAGTGCCATGCATGTCAACGCCATGCCCCAAGCACACTACGATTTAGTACCAGTCACATCCGCATGGTCGTTTCAAAAATGGGCAGTAGACATAGTTGGACCATTCCCCACAGCCCCGGGAAACGTTCGACACCTCATAGTGGTAGTCGATTATTTCACAAAGTGGATAGAAGCGAAGCCACTAGTATCTATCGACGCCCGCGCAGTTAAACGCTTCATCTGGGAATTCATCATATGTCGTTTCGGCTTGCCAATGAACATCGTCAGTGACAACGGCCTCCAATTCACAGATCAAGGGCTTCAAGAATGGTTAGCTAGCATGGGCGTGGAGCAAACTTTCACTTCAGTAGCTCACCCGCAAGCTAACGGACAGGTTGAACGAGCAAACCGCAGCATTGTCGATGGTATCAAGGCGCGCTTGAACACCAGGCGGACAAGATGGGTTGACGAGATACCGAACGTCCTATGAGCGCACCGAACGCTAACAAAATAAAGCAACGGGGAAACGCCATTTAGCCTAACATATGGCACTGAAGCTATGATCCCCGCAGAAATCGGGTGCCCATCCGCACGCGTGCTCCTTGCCTCAAAGACAGACAATGATGCTGAACTACGCCTCAACCTAGATCTCTTAGAGGAACGCAGAGAGCTAGCCGCGTTCAAAGAAGCCAAATACAAGCGACAATTGGAGCGTTATTACAACGCTCGCGTCAAAAAGATGCATTTTGAAGTAGGTGACTTCGTCTTTCGTCTCAACGAGGCCTCAACAGCGGAAGCACCCGGCAAGCTTGCACCAACTTGGGAGGGCCCCTACAAGATACAAGAAGTGCTCGGGAAGGGTGCATGCGCATTGGAGCGCTTGGACGGCACCTCAATCCCAAGATCATGGAACGCGGCTCAGTTACGTGTTTGCTACATGTAGTTATATGAACCGCAGTATTATCATGTACTTGTTCGACACGGCTTTACGCCCTATCAATGTTATATATTTTCCCTTTACTTTCAGTTACATAAGCGAACTTAACAATCTCGCATATAACCACATTTTATGAAGAGGCGCATCAGCGTTTTCACGCGATGACGTCAACTTGGTCCGCGAGTAATGCTTTAGCGAGCAACTCACCGCGGACTAAGCAGACCAGAGACGCATCAGCGTTTTCACGCGATGGCGTCACCTTGGTCCGCGAGTAATGCTTTAGCGAGCAACTCACCGCGGACTAAGCAAACCAGAGACGCATCAGCGTTTTCACGCGATGGCGTCACCTTGGTCCACGAGTAATGCTTTAGCGAGCAACTCACCGCGGACTAAGCAGACCAGAGACGCATCAGCGTTTTCACGTGATGGCGTCACCTTGGTCCGCGAGTAATGCTTTAGCGAGCAACTCACCGCGGACTAAGCAGACCAGAGACACATCAGCGTTTTCACGCGATGGCGTCACCTTGGACCGGGAGTAATGCTTTAGCGAGCAACTCACCGCGGACTAAGCAGACCAGAGACGCATCAGCGTTTTCACGCGATGGCGTCACCTTGGACCGCGAGTAATGCTTTAGCGAGCAACTCACCGCGGACTAAGCAGACCAGAGACGCATCAGCGTTTTCACGCGATGGCGTCACCTTGGTCCGCGAGTAATGCTTTAGCGAGCAACTCACCGCGGACTAAGCAGACCAGAGACGCATCAGCGTTTTCACGCGATGGCGTCACCTTGGTCCGCGAGTAATGCTTTAGCGAGCAACTCACCGCGGACTAAGCTGACCAGACACGCATCAGCGTTTTCACGCGATGGCGTCACCTTGGTCCGCGAGTAATGCTTTAGCGAGCAACTCACCGCGGACTAAGCAGACCAGAGATGCATCAGCGTTTTCGCGCAATGACGTCACCTTGGTCCGCGAGTAAAGCTTTAGCGAGCAACTCACCGCGGACTAAGCAGACCAGAGACGCGTCAGTGTTTTCACGCGATGACGTCACCTTGGTCCGCGAGTAATGCTTTAACAAGCAACTCACCGCGGACTAAGCATATCAGAGACGCATCAGCATTTTCACGCAAGGACGTCACCTTGGTCCGCGAGTAATGCTTTAACAAGCAACTCACCGCGGACTAAGCAGATCATGGACGCGTTAGCGTTTTCACGCGATGGCGTCACCCTGGTCTTGAAGTAATGATCTCAGCGAGCAACTCGCCGCGGACTAAGCAGGTCAACTTCTTAACGTAATAACGTCATGACGATCTGCAAGGAAAGCTCTTAGCAAGCAACTCCTCGCGAACTAACCAACCTAAGAGGTGAAATGATACATCTACACAAGGACACTGGTTACACAAGCAATATACAAGGATTTAAAGCCTTAGCCATAAATACATCTCATAAAAGATCATATCAACAAAAAACCCTAAGCACCCAAATACACATACAAAAACAAGCCCCACAGGAGCACAACATGGATGCCTCAGGGTACTATTACATACATCTTCAAAAAAGGAAAATAGTAAACACCAAAACCTAATCTAAGACAATCAAGTGGGCCCATGAGTCACCATTGCGGCGGAAGCGGACCTTAGGGGTAGGTCGAACCACCGCAAGGCATGCAAGGATAGCGGGCGGCTGACCGCTAGATCCCACCGAGGCTGAACGGTCAGCAGCCACAATCTGCCCACAGACCTCAGCCAAGGTTTTCATCCTCCGTTCAACGTCGCCGGAGCTCTCAACGGTCGCCGAGAAAGAAGTTGCAGCAGCCAACTCGAAGCAAACATCGGCCAGAGCCTTCATCTTCCTCTCCCGGTCATCAGGGGCAACCACAATCACCGGCGGATTGATGGGATGAGCTCTCCCTCGAAGAGCCAAAAGGCTGTCAACCACCAAGGCATCTTCAGCTTCATCACCGGAAAACTTCATGCATGGTCGGAGAGAAGTCATGGCAACGAGGGGGAAATTTTGATAAGAAGGGGAAAGAAGATTAAGTGACTAGAGGGTCACCACAAACACCCCCTTTTATAGGCAATTAAGGGAAAGTAATGATGAGCAACAATCAATGCACGTAGTCATATCAATCGACAATAGTGATAAGTGTCACTGACGGCTGACGTCTAAGCTCCCTAGGAAATCTAGTGCAATTATGACAAGTAATACCAAGAGACATGCATAAATGAAAGGGAAATGAAAGGTCATCACAGCAACAAAGCGTCACAAAAAAACACAAATTATCCAACCAAGTACAACTTCGAATAAAATCGAGAAATGAAACACTCAATCCTCCCCATCAAAGTCTACTGTGTCAAGAAATTCATCCTCGGCATCGCCACCCGGCGGAGCGGATGAGGTTCCTTCACCTCAGAGTGCAACAGCGGCCCGCTCAGCTTTTTCTTGAGCTTCCTTCTCCTTCTCTGCCTGCAGCTCTTTTTCTGCCTCTTCAAATGCAGCATGCAAGAGCTGTACGCCATTAGGAAACTTGGCACACTTAGCAATCACATCCATTACGGGGAAGGTCAACTCATCGTACGCGGCAACCTCCGCATCATACTCTGCCTCTGCGTCAATGTTGCGATAGGGGTTATCCTCCAAAAGGCGCCCGCCAAGACAGAAGTCGAACCCTTGCTTAAAACCATGGACAGCACCAAATTGCTTCGACTTCTCCAACAGGCGGGCAACATATTGAACCATGGTTGGTTCCTCCCATATGCGGGAAAACACCTACAACACAAAGGGTTAAAAGTGTTAGGGATGCAATAATACGACAATAAAGCAAACACAAGGTACGCCAAGCAGACATACCCCTTGGATCCCAGTAGTCATCAGCCAGTTGACATCATTAAGCTTTTCTTCCTGACTTTCCTGGGCAACCCGCAACATCTCCTGGACGCTGTCGCGGGACGCAGAAAGATCCTTGACATCAGCGGAAAGAGCCATCTTCTCGTCACGAAGGATGTCGGTCTCGCGTTTGAGCAGGGTAACATCATTCTCAAGCCCAGAAACACGCGAGGACTGCAACAACACCTCATCCTCCTTCTTGGCCAGGTCCGCACGCGCAGAAGCGGTCTTGGATTTTTCCTCCTCTAGTTCCCGCTCCTTTCCATCCAACGCGGTTTTTAGACGCTCAACCTCACTTTCTAAACCGCGTACGCGGTCTCGCTCCTTGGCAATGACTTGGTTGGTGGTCTCACAAGATGACTTCCATTCCTGAAACGCTTTGGCGTGACGCTCCTCAACTGACTTCGCCTGTACCAATGCATCAGAAAGCGCTTTGGATTGTGCCACGCAATCTTTGTTTTGCTTGTCAAGCACATTCTTGAACGCAGGCTTGCAAGCTGACAATTCTTGCTCGGCGTCCATCAGCGCTTGACACCCGCGTCTCACCTCGCTCTGCGTGGCAGCGGCCATAGACAAACCAGCGGCACCGTCCTGAAGAAGCGCAAGACGATCCCGTTTGGCCGCATACGCTCGCTCAGCGGGAGGAATGGAACCTAACAGCCACTCTTCACATGTATCTATTTGAAAGAATCGGCCATCTTCGCGAACAGACCAATCCGGCCTATAAACAGGCCCGGTAGCAATATCCAACCTGAGCCCGGCGGAGGCTATTCCCGTAGTGTCGGCCTTCTTGGGGTTGCTGCTGCCGGAAGCCATAGTCTCCTTCACCGACCTATCGCCATCACTACCACCCGCTGAGCCACCGCCAGAAGACAAGTTAACGTACTCAGCACTGTAGAACACCGCCTGCAAGCCCGGTGTCGTGAGGATGCTCTCCGCCACCCGGCGATGTAGGCCGCATCCTGAATCCTTCACCCATATCACCACCATCAACACCCTTCCATTTCTCTTGCTCCTTCCTTCTATTCTCCTCCAACACTCTAGCCTGTTGTAACTCCTCTTCACGAGCTTCATCAGCCCTCCTCTCCTCGGCAGCTCGGACGTCCCCCTGTTGTAAAGGCTGTTGGCTCACCTCCGTCACACCCGGCCGCCCACTGCCCTCAACCTGCGTAGAGGTTACGGGCGGGGTAGGACCAATAGGCTGAGAACCAGGCACCTCGGAAAACCTTGGCCCGCCGGGGAAAAGCAGAGGATCACCTATAGCAAGAGAAAAACGCAAGTAAGAGAAACGAGGATACAAATGCAAACACAGAAAATGGTACACAAAAGAGATACCTGGTTGAACCTCTTTCACAATCTTAGAAGCCAAACGGGGACGTTTGTGGGACACTGCCAAACGAACCTTCAAGTTGGACGCCGGAGAATCACCCTCAGGCACCTTCCGTTTGGCAGAGTCCATCATGCTCACCACATCCTTCATCCTCTTACCGGCGCCGTGACCACCTCTCCCTGATTCCCCGCCAGGACGGTTAGACACAGGGGGTGTACTGAATACCTCCACATAATCACCCTTGTCTTTGGCCCCGCCAGACGCAGGCGGCTGGCGAGAGGGACCACCGCCGCTACTAATACCTGCACGAGCCCGACTTCGGTGAGTCAATGAGTAAGACTCATCCTCAGACTCGTCATCAAAAATAAGCATAATATTAGCCCCGCTAGCGGAAACCGCATTCAGCGGGCGAGGGTTAATGGGGACATCACCTGGGATCAAAGTATGTCCAGGAAAGTCCTTCACATTAACAGCAACAAAATTCTTGAGCGTTTGTTCCACCAGAGGCTCCTCATTGGCCCGGAGCGGCTCCCACCTAAACTCGCCATCAACTCCGGGAACAATAGAATAAAAGCAGCTTTTTTCTGCACACGCAACACAGAAGTCAAAAAGAAGACAAACAGAAATCAATAAGGATGACCAGAAGACTGGAGACAGTCATACCTTCACCATTCACGTAGAAGTGCGGATTCTGGTCAGCCCTTCCACCTACGCGGCTAACACCCGCCATCAACAGTGCTTCAGGCTTTACATTCGCCATCTCAATAGAAGTGACTTGCTCCGTAATCTTGTCATACCAATCAAAGTCAGCATAATTGACAACCGAGAAGTCCCTCAGCTTCGCCTTGGCGGACACAGCCAGCCACTGCAGAGGCACTAGAACAACCCCTTGCCGAATGAAAAAGAATTTCGTCTTCCAGTCATGCATGCTGCGCGGCGGCTCGTTGCCCACCGCCTTAATCCTATTTCGTTGAGTAAACGAGAACCATTGCGGACCTCCACGGGTAAGCCGATAAAACGCATTGAACATCTCAAAAGTCGGTTCAACGCCTAGAGACGCCTTGAGAGCAACACACAAATTCGAAATGAACCATGCGGGTCATCCCTAACGGCGTAACTTGAGTCAGGTAAACCCTGTACCGGAGGAGCAGATCACAGACAAACCGCGTGGCCGGCAACCGAAAGCCAGCCAACTGGAAGTGCGCAGCATATAACGCCATCCTCCCAGGGCCGGCATCCAAGAAGGTTTCTCCGTCGGAGGGCAGCGTCGGCTCCCAACTGGCCGGAATCTCATACAACTCCAGAAAACTGCTCGAAGGACTCCTTCCTCCACTTGATCGGAGCGTTAGCCATACAGACCGGATCCTTCTTACCTCTTGTGTCGACGTTAGCCATCTTCGATTAAACATGTTACGGGAAAGTTGACAGAATGGTAAATACACGAGTATCGCCGGCAAAGAGGGAAGGAAGTTTTTGACAGGTTAAAGATAAATAGAATCCCCAAATGGGAGAGAGAGGAGGTATTTATACAACACACATTAATTAGGGTGGGCCAGACAAGCACAACAAGGCCCACCATCCAGCGACACGTAGCCCACTAAAGCGAAAATTCCGCTACGCGCCGCGCGTCGTCACCACGCGCCTGACACAAGCAGTTCAAAAGTCACCCACCTGTAAATGACATGACGGCAAAACAGACGCGGAAGACAGACAGTCAGTCACTTCAACCGTCAGAACAACTGCCACGATAATGACTTTTTGAATTTCCCCCCAAAATAGGGCCACCATCAGCACCTAGCTTCATAGGCCCAGCGGAGAGGTTAATCCGCCTGACGAAAAATGTACCAACCCGCCGAACACAGACAACCCGCCTAGTTGCGCCCGAGGAACCCCTTTTCAATCAGTCCACCGCCCCTCGCGCCTCTGTTTCGCACAGCCAAGAGCGACGCTGGACTAGGGGGACTTGAAGGGGTAGGGACCCAATTTTACATAGGCCCCTACCCGGGCCTTGGGCCCAAAGATCGGAATAGGGCCAGTAAGCCCAAAAGAAACTAGTAGATTAATCAAAAGCGGGTCCATCACAGCGGAGCGTGCCTGTCATCAAGGCGGGCATGCTACCAGTGATGGCTTCACCTCAAAGGATGAAGCTGCAAAGGGGTTCACGTGGTGATACCAAACACGTCCGTACAATATGGTACGAGCCAATCAAAATACAATGACGTGTGGCAAGGAGCATGCTGCACGATCAACAAGCAGGAGGATTACACGTGTCCCGGATAAACCCGCAGGAGACAAAAAGTACAATCCCTGCACGCGGCAGCCAATAAAAGGGCAGGGGACCACCTCAGCAAAGATCTCCACTAACGAGAGGCTGCAGAGGGGACAACCGTACACTCAGCAGCCAATCATATTCGACCAGACCTGTGACTAATCATACAATGCCACGTCGGAGGAAACGGTACGAACACTCTCTATGATTTACTAACCGTCGAGCATATTGTCATATTGGGCCTAATCTTGGGTCGATGTGGAGGCAAACCCTTAACTGGGTCCAGGCCCATTGGGTAAGTTAAGGGTAGATGTTGAGGCCCGTGTGGAACCTATTTAAGGAGCACTTCGTCTCCTTAGATGGGCCATTCAGAAACCTCTGAAGAACACACTAGAGGTTGATAACGTTTTTGTGTCTGCTAAGTAGATTCCTTCGGGATTCGAGGCAGTCGCCCCACATCGGTATATTGTGTGTTTCAGGTCTCCCATCACCAGGAGGTCATTCATTCTAGCGAAGGATCAGACTTGTGGAAACAGGTCCAACCCCCACACCATAAGGTTAGACTTTTGTTTCTTCAACTACCTTTTTCTAACGGCTAGAAAAGTTCCAACAGTCAAACCCATTTCAAACGGGTTTCAACCGGGTTCATTCGGTTCGGAGATTAGTTTGGGTGTGAAACCGGTTTGGGTCAGGTTGTGTGCCCATGAGGTGAAATCGGTGTGGAGCCGCCTTGTTCAATAAGGCTGGGACCATTTTTGCTACCGAGGTCGGGTTTCTGTTTCCGGTTTGAAAACCGGTTTTTTTGCCACCTCTATATATTAGTATGTTATAAAAATTAATGGTGAAAACAAGACTAATAAAAAACAAATAGTATTCAAGCGGGTTTAAATTAATAATAATAATACTAATAGCGGTAGCTAGGGTTGTGAACAAATCAAATGAACACGAACAGGGCTTTGTTCGTGTTCGTTTGTTAAGGAAATAACGTGTTCACGAACCGTTAATAAACACTTACCGAACGAGATTTTTTGTTCGTGTTTGTTTGTTAAGGAAATAACGTTTTCACGAACCACTTATGAACAATTACCAAATGAGGATTTTGTTCGTGTTTGCCTGTTAAGGAAATGAACATGTTCGTGCTCATTTGTCTTTATTTGTTAAATTTAGGTACTGGACAAAAGTGAACACAAAAAAAAACTCCAATGAACATATACAAACACAAACAGACATTAATGAACAAAACCGAGCACACACATATTAGTTCCTTTAGTTCTCACGTTTGTGATTCAACGGTTCGCTGGGAAGATATAGTGATTCATTGTTTTGTCTTTTTTTCATTCATTGTGCATGTTTATATTCTTTTTTTAGCTCTTGGATGTCATATTTCACACACCCTATATTATTATATAATGCTTTGACTTTTAGTTAGACTTTGCTGGCTTAGCCCAAGACCTTGGTAGTTGGAACCAAGCTACAGATAGCATTTGTTGTTCTTGCACAAGTGTTTAGTTGATTGACCAAATATGATCAGTTGGTATCACCAGAATGCCATAAAGTTAGTTGTATTTACAGTAGAAGATTAGATCAAGTTGTATTTAAATTATAAATCTCAATTTCTTGATTTTGCCATGTACCTTGTTAACTTAAAAATATAACTGATCTTTTTGCTGGTTTCTACAGGCTGGCTTTTGAATGTTTTTAACTTATTATAGGTTTTATTGCCATTGTCATATATAACAATCGCTATCGGTGAGTTTAGATCTGGCCACCTGTTAGAGCTTACATAGGTATCCAATCATACTGTGTCGCCTTATGAATCTTGTACCACAAGTTACAAGTGGCAAAATGAGTGGGCTAGACAGGTTGCGGGTTGGGTAATGGGTTAACACAACAATTTTTATCCAAAATTATCAACTTTTTCATGAATGATTAGGTGGTCCAATAATAATGTATTTTTCGTTAAAGAGAGAAGAAAAAGGTTAGGAGGTTTTGTGCTGAATATACATTTTGATCCGTTTGACATGTTTAATTTGTTTTCTTTTAAGCCACTTTCTTTTATATCGCTAGTTAGAGATATGACATAACTCAAACAAACCCATTCATAAATATATGGTTAAATTCGCCACACATTACAACAAAGGATTGTTCATTTAAATAACTTTGGATGTGTTGGTTTGATGATGCATTATGCAGCTATCGGAAACAAGCGGAAGTTCTCTTGGGTAGGTTCAATGTTCGCTTAAATTGCTGAATATTTGATGTCATCTTCTCTGCATGTAGTTGTTATAGTCACTTTGACACGGAATATCTTGGGAACATTATGGAGTTTGCGATGGTAAAATTTGCAGAAGCTTTCAAAAGGAGGCCCACTAGAAGGTTTTTACGTAGCTGGTATACGCCGGGTAGATGATTCCAACCACTCCCTACTATAGCATTAGGTAAGGGCTTGTGTTTTGTCCTGCAACAAATACATGTAGTTATTTTCTACTTGGAGCAAGAAAACGCAATATTGGGTTAAATTTATTTGGTTGTAATGTGAGACGACAAAATGGCAGGTAGGTCAAAGCAACTTATGTTATAGGTTCAATTTGGTGCTTTTGTACAAAGTTAAAATTGCCTCCAACCTTGCTTTTCCAGGTTTTTGGGCATACTAATATATGCATGTACCATTTTTTGTTTAGAAAGTAAATATAGAAAACTTACATTATTATGACATTAAAGTATCCGACTACTGGACGTGTATAAAACTAGTTGATTATTTGTTTTAAAGGGAAATAAAAGACCCCATTGGCCTTTTGTGCAAAATTTATATACAGTTTTTAGTAAATAAAAAATAAATATAGATATGCATTACCAAATAAAAAAGTTACACTTTATTAAGTACGCCGAATCTCTTTTCCGATTCAAATATAGCCTAGCGGACCCTTTGGTGGAGTGGCATCTAGGTGAAGAGCGAATACGGGTGGCGCCGGTTCGACTCGGATGGGAGGCGATTCACTGTCGTGCCTTCGGGCGGATGGAAGTCGGGTTCCTCGCATTTGAGAGAGCCAAATGGCTGGTGACGTTCGAGTAGTCGACCTTGACCACAGTGCTCAGTATCACGGTTGTTGACATGTCATTCCTTGCCGTTTAAAAAAATATAGCCCATATTAATCAAATAAGAACTCATTTCTTTATTTACCCAGTAACTCATTACCCACAAGTTAACCTAAAGTTAAAAAAAAAAAAAAAAAAAAAAAAAAAAATCCGCCCAATTCCAACTTCCAATTAGCAAAAGAGGGAATCGAGCGATTAAAGTGATAGAAAAGTAGCAAATAATCTATTTTTGCAATTGTAGAGTTTGAAATATGAGTAAGAAATAGTACAGAATTCACATTTGCCAAAGTCGATATTTGGACGAATTGTTTTTTTAAGGTGACATCGACTTTGACAAATGTGGTTTGTGCATCTTACAAACGAATAGATATGGCCGACCTGACTCACAAACTTTGACCCCTAGGTATAAATCTAAACACCTAAAAAACTAATACCATAAGGCTGGTGGGTGTAGGGATGGGCCTCCAAAGGAGGACTACCTGCCACCTTAGCGTCACATCACCCGGGAGGGCAATCTTCTATAAGGGGATGGGTCAAGGATGTGAAGGGTAATCCTTTGCTAGTCCTCCCATTTTTATGTGTGTTTTTTTTTAATTCAACCACCAGCATCATCACCTTCTCCGCACAAAAACACCACCACCACCGCCACCACCTTCTCCACACCAAAACACTATTATCTACCACCACCATCGGAAAAAAAATCCGGCAACCTTTTTTCTTCTCCGAGGACCACCACCACCACCAACAGTGGGGTAGAAGTTTTTATGAAAAAAAAAAAAAAGCAATCCAAGAGGCCCGTCCCCAACGTCTTAGTTGGGATGTCGAAGACGGAGATGAAGTGGCGGGACGGTGTGGCCCGTCCCAGACGATCCAAAACAAGTCGGGGACGAGCCCCACACCCATTAGCCTAAGAGCCACCTCTGCTCCCTGCTCCCAGCTTTTCAAATGCCACCGACTGTTGCAACCATCTTCATCGCCAGCTACATCGCCAACCTATCGGATGCCTTATTGTCACTTGGATAATAATTGTCATTGAAAAATGATCTATTCATTTAAAAATTTATGTAAAAGTTAGATTAAACTTTTGTGATCGTTATGTAATGTTAGATGGATTAACATTGGTATTTTATAAAACATTTAAAATTTAACTATGATATGAATTTCTTTTCGAGAATAGAGTAAAAAAATTATGGGACCGGGTCAAGTGCGGTTAAAATAAGTTAGTAAATTTGCAAACCGAGAGGGAGAACCGACAAAGACACATATTCGTCCAAAACCCCAGGACAAGTCCCTTTCAATTTGTTTTTCTCTTTTTTCCCGTAATCATTCAATATTTTTACACAGAAAATATTGCAGTTTAATTAAAACATACCCACAAGTTGCAACCTCATTTTAATGAGCTTGTGATCAAATTTTGTTTGCATAGCATTATGTACTACTTGTCAAATAATTCCCTTTAAACCGTTACTATTTCATAAATATTTTTGATCTATTTGTTACATGGTTTAAATCTGGTGATAAATTTGCAGTTAATGAAACTTTTTATGGTAATCTTGTACATTTTTTTAACGGCAAATTTGGATCACTGACCAAATAGTCCCTAAGCCTTATCTCAACCCTGAGATGCCACTAGGCTATGTCATGTGCGATATTGTACATATAATATTTAGGTGTAGCAGTTGTTACAACATGGGCTGGAACGACAAAAAAAAAAAAAAAAAAAAGTAATACAAACTAGATCTGAAACTCGCTGAATAATACTCCTCCAAGTCGGTCTCTTAGTCACTACCGGATTCTCTGCAAGCATGGTGTGTTATGTGTTCTTGCACTTACACGATCAGATGTAAATATAGTGTTATATTTTGATTGTCTATTTAATATACATTTTTAACGTCTAACCCACGTACTCATTAAACTTACTTCTAAATGTAAAAATAATAAAATACACATCTTGACATCCATCCAGCCAAATTGGCAGGCTTAAGCCACGATAGTAAAATTAACTATGTGCAGTTGAGTCAAATATTAAATGCATTTTATAGCTCAATAACCACATATCACATATGAGATATGTTTAAATAAACCTAGCACATTGGGGGGGCCAAAGTTACTAATACTGGGAGGTGGTAACATGCCAGGTCAATAAAATTCCATTAAATCATTATAAAAGAACAAAAGAAATCAGACATTTTTAAGAGATGTACATAAATCCCTCTAAGATGGTAATGAATTATCAACAGAAAATATTTTGATGATGTAAACAACTCAACATTATCCAAAATAAAGATATGTAGATTTATAATCAAATGAGTGGTTGGACTTCTTTTTAATTGAGGAAAATATTGTAATGTGATTCAGAACACAAATAAGTAAATAATTGGTGATGCTTTTTTTTTCCTTAAACAGAAACTTTTTATAAAATAAATTACCATGATATCTTTTGAGGACAGGAATCTTGGGTATAAGATTAGCTAACTTTTTGATGTATGGATTCAAATATTATGTGATCCGTTAATCAAATGCACAAAACCAATATCATACCTGTTTGCTTACCCCCACTTAAACCATTATATATATTAAATATGTTACGTTAAACTATTCTCTTTTTACTGTGTTGAATTTAGAAATTTAAAGCTATCAAAATCTTTAAATTGTAATTGGGTTTTTATTGTTCCAAGTTGGCAAGTTGTTTTGGATTTAGATGGTTGAAAAATTTTTACTACCCAAAACAAAAATAGGGATTGACAAATTTTTTTTTGAAAAGTAAATAGGGATTGACAAATACCATACCAAATACCTATTGATTAATAAGAATGTGATACAATTTTATAATCAGATATGAGAATTAGAATACCAAAAATCTGTTCAAAAGAACGGCACACTGACATCTCTAGCTAAACATACGCTAAGCCTAAAACAAACTACTAAATTATATAACATACATATAGAGATACGCTAAGCCTAAAACAATCTGATATGAAATCGGATAGATAACTCGTTGAGTAGATCAAGCTCAAAGATATTAGTAGGAAGAACAAGACTTGAGATAACTCTCTATTTTTCATTTATATAGTCTTACAAATAATAAATAGAAACTAACCACTAAACCCACTATCCCATTAGTGCTCCTAAGTCCTAACTAACATACATGAATTAAGAAAATAACATGAAAAATAAACAAAAGGAAATTGCTAAATTATATCACATACAGAGAGATAAACCCTCCCACACAAAATGCACTACCTAGCCAGCTTATCAAACAATGTTGTAAAGTTAGTTAGAAGCAGATCATTCATCATGTGTGCTAAAATCACAGCAAACAAACACTAAATTCAATCAGACAATAAACCAAAACAAATGAAAAAAAAAAAAAAAAACTCAAACCATCTACCATGATAAACCCAAACAAGAACACCAATCAAGTGCTAACATAACTAGTCTCGGAAGCCGTGGTAGATGACCCACGCTGCAACTGATGTAAAACACTCGTTGGTGACGACGAATTCGACACTGAAGACGACCTCAACGCTTCAGCAAGAGGACCACCCATTGAACCCGCATGGTGGGCACCCCACAACATGCCCCAGTTCAACGGACCACGTTCCCGATCACCATTCATTTCCTCTCCACGGTTAGCACCGTCACCATTCCCCGTTGCAAGCTTCAAAGAGAAGTCGGACGCAACATCCCCTGGCACTGAAATCGACAGACTCGTGGCCAGCACTTCTTGTTCTTCAACGGTTCTTGGCCAATCGTTAAAAAATGGTCGAAGAACTCGACCGCTGGATGGTTTTGTGTCATTTTCTGATATCTCCGGGATCCTGTAAACATTTTAAGTTATTATTAGACAAATCGGATTTTACAAGTCACGCGACAAATGGGTTTGATTTCCAAAAGAGACCGTTGTGAGGGTAATAACGGTAATAAATTAACAGCAAGTGAAACGGGTTTGAACCACTACATCATTTGTTGATAAAAATTGACTATACTGACTTGAACAACACATGACAAAAATTCCATTCCACTATTAAAGAGTTAACACTTTATTTTTACTCTCTCTCACAATAAGGATTATGAATAAAATCAAATGTAAATTTATAAAGATTATGCAACAAAACAAATAAAACTTAAGAGTCTAGTTATTTTTTAAGTTCACAAATAAACATGTGTATAATTCTGAAAAAAAAAATATATTATTAGGAAAATAAAAATAGAAGGAAATGACAATGAGTAAATGTGAAGAAAACAGATGGGAAATTAGTAGTTGGGTTGCAGGATTAGGGTACAGTGAGCAGATGAGTGGCTGGGGTGAGTTTGGCACCAGATTGACCCTAGATTCTACGGTCCACACAGCTATATTATATTCCAAACAATTCAAACATGGGACCCAACGTTTTTTTGTCCATATCTCCCACTGTGTTCCACCAATCAAACACATCTATGACAATCAATTTCCACAAAATATAGTAGTCCTTTTTACTTTATTCTTTAAAAAAAAAAATATTTTTTTTTTCATCCATTTTTCATCTACTTGGATAGCCTTATTACACCCATTTTTTCATCTACTTATAAACACAAGGGGTGGGGCCTTCTTACTTTATTCTAATTTACAACCTTTATTTATTCATAAATATCTTTTTAATAAAAATATAAATCCTAAGTGCTAAGATTTTTTTTAACGGTAATAAATGACAGTCCATCTACCCTACCCGTGATAAGTAATGGTACAAGACCATCATTTTCAGTTTCTAGAAAAAACCCGCTACACGAATGCCGAACAAGGTGAAACCTGGTTGGCTCGGATTTAAACTTCACTTTCCATCTCCAATGTCATTAATTTGAGCTATAACTCATGCTCATTCGCAAGTGATAAGATCTTACAGAGTTGATTAAAAATATGGGAAAATGGTCAAAATAGCCCGTTGACCGTGTGTTTTGCAAGAATAACCATCTCCCCCCTCTTTGGAGAGACGGGACACGGCTCCCAACAAGTCTGAGGCGTCTCCCGAGAGGCTTCTCAGATAAACCAATACAAAACCAACACCTCATCAGACACTCTCTCTCCTCGCTTTCTCTCTCCTCTCTCCTCACTCTCTCTCTCCCTTTCTCTCTCCTGAACCGTCTTTCTCTCTCCTCTCAACTGATTCCATTATTATCACTCACTCCCCAATTTTTATAAAACAAAAATAATAATCACATCTTTTCACCACCATTAAAACCGACGATCACAGTTCACAACACTGCCGGAAAAAATGAATACTCCGGCAACAATATTCTTCTTGACCAAACGTATTCTGAACGATCAAGTTCCTGTTCATCGTCGTCACATTCTTCACGAAAAACACTAGAACAAGTTTTGTATTGCATGTTCGTGAAGTTATTCGGTTCTTATTGAGACGAAAGGTATCGATTTTGTTCCTTTGAAGCAGTTTTCTGATCCTCAGATCTGTTAACGTAGTGTTTACTCTGAAGCATCGATTGTCTGTTTTTTTTTCTTGTTCTTCATCTTCACCGGAGACGTCTTTGGAGACGTCACCGGAGACGTCTCAGGTCTGTCTCGGGATCAACAACGACGCGTGGCGGTCCTCTGTTGGCTGGAATGGGAACCCTCTCAAGAGACGGTTCAGGCTCGTTGGGAGCCGTGTCCCGTCTCTCCAAAGAGGGGGGAGAGGGTTATTCTTGCAAAACACACAGTCAACGGGTTATTTTGGCCATTTTCCCTAAAAATATTGTTTTCATAACTTTGGTAGTTTTTGACTTTTTGAAGACTTTTTCCAGAAATTACTTGTGTGGAAATTTGTACGACAATTATTTATTATGGTTCAGAAACTGCTAACATTATTTTAAATTATAGGCCTGTTTGATATAGTACTCATGAACAAACGTACAATTGCTACTTCTGATAGAAAATACTTGGAATCAAGGAATTTTTATAATACTGAACAAGTTCTTGAATAGAAAATTATAAAAATTGCATATGTAATTCTATCTACTTTCTTTATTTCTGTCACTGCATATGATTTGATTATATTCAATGCCACCACGTAGAATTATTTATACGTTAGTTCATGACGGTTCTATATTGATCGTGCTCTATTTAAGTATAGGCAAGTTATGAATTTAATGTTATTGTGTTTGTTACATGAAATGAGTAAAAGGTAAGGGGCCACCTAAGGTAATATGTGCCACAATTCATACTAATTAAAAAAATAAAAACAAAAACACTATTCATATTCATGAACGTTTGAAAACTAACCTAAGAGTATGTGTAGTGGGGTAGTTATGTGGCGTTATAGCCACCCATAGCGCCGGGGAACACCGCCCCCGCCGGCGCTATGGTGGCGTTTTGAGGTTGCAGGTTAAGGTGATAGCGAGCGTTATGTGTAGAGTTATTATTATTATTATTATTATTATTATTATTATTATTATTATTATTATTATTATTATTATTACTAGGGTTTGGGAATTGGGGGAAAAAGATTGTAGAAGAAGAAGAGGGTTGGAGGCAGGGATGAGGAGGCAAGGATGAAGAAGAGGGTTGAAGGAGGAGGATGAAGAAGATGGAGTTTTTTGTTGCATGTTTTTTGTGGTGGTGAAGATGGGTTTTTTTTGAAGATGGGTATAGTAGTGGTGAAGATGGGCTGTCTGTCCAAGGATCGAGTGTTAGTGTGAATTGTTGCAAAACGATGTCGTTTTTGTTAAATTGGAGTTGGAAATTAGATTATATGTGTCTTATTAACCTGTTTTGTGGTTATCAGCATGCTGTTAGTGTGAATTGTTGTAAAACGATGTCGTTTTTGTTAAATTAGAGTTGCTTCATGTCGTTTTTGTAAAACGATGTCGTTTTTGTTAAATTCAGCTTTTGTTATAATAATAATAATAATAACAATAATATTTGTAATTTTTTTTTTAGTATTTATAAGTTTTATATATTTAATGAAAAATAATTTAAACTATTTAATATTCTTATTTAATTAAAAAACAATAATTAACCAATCATTACCAATCATTTATAACCCCAACATAACCCTCCTTCCCACTACACCCTCTTTTTCCATAACCCCAACATAACACCTTTTCTATTACTTTTTAATATTTTAATCCTATAACCCCAACATAACTATCCACCACTACACATACCCTAAGGATAATGTGTGATATGAAATGAGTAAAAGGTAAGGGGCCACCTAATATAATAAGTGCCACACTTTTATATTACAGTATAGGGTAACTATAATTTCATACTACTTAAAATTAAAAAAATTAAAAAAAACAAAAGCACGAACTTTTGCAAACTAACATAGATAAATAATTATATAATAATAATAATAAGGATAATATTTATAAATTATTCACTTATCTAGCATTCAAACCAACAAATTCATTCGTCTCAAACATAGTGTGCAAATGCAAAATTTAGATTGGCATGTATGTTGTAATTTTAATTGCTAAGTTTTTGTTTTTATATATATATATTACCGGCAAGTGGTGTAGCCGGTGAACTCCGCCTAACGCCCTAGATCAGTCTATACTGATTACCCATCATGCCTGGATTGGAGATCTCCCCGTGTGGTTTCCCCGTGTAAAACCCACACTGCCACACATGTGATAAATATGGTTCTGATCGGAATCACACCCGTCTGCCGGCTATTTTGATGTAATCTTCGTTTTTATAGCAGGAAAGTAATTTAAATATTGAGTATTGCCAAAATAGTTGTTCCTAGAAGGCAATGTCATCACACAAGACACTAAAATGCCAAATGATGAGGGGTAAAACAGTAATTAACCAACCTAAATAATATATTCCTTGCCAGAAGGATGACAAAGAAAGGGCTAGCTTTCACTGTAACTTAGGGTACCACTTTTAAAATACCAAGAACATTATGTTTCCTACACTTGAAGTAGAGTACAACTGTTTTGGACAGAAAGGTCAATGTTTAGGGGTAATAAGTAGGGTAATGTAGTGCACCTTTGGTTCAGATGTAGCTGATCAAAAAAAGAAGAATGCACTGAAACACCCCCACCCCCACTTCCTATTCCGCCACCACCCAATGCCATGTATGGCTTAACACCACCGCTTATTGAAGCGGTGGTGTTAACTGGTGTGGCGGCGAAAGAGGAAGCAGGTGTGGGGACTTCCACAGGCTTTCTTGAACGATTACGTCCTCGGTGTATGTGTCGCTCACAGTACTTGTGACCCGCCACTACATCCCTTGAACACCTCCATTTTTTACCTGTCAACTTGCCTTTTATTATAAAATTATAAAAAATAAATCCACAAACCAAAAAAAAAAAATTATATATGTTTTTTGTTACCGTCTGTTCTCTTACACCTCCCTGGCTCTGGATCCATCCCTCCTCTTCCCCAATACCCTCCACTTGTTTGGTACACTGATGCAAATATAAATAATAAAACTTATGATACATATATATATATATATAGAGAGAGAGAGAGTAGGTTTTGTTTAGGAGTGACTTACAAGGAGGGAAGTTGGAACGATAACATGAGTAGTTAAGGTTGGTATTGGAGTTGAGTAAAAGATGAAGAAGTTGTGGAGGAATAGGTGAGCCAGTGAGCATGTGTCTGAATATTAATGCCTGAACTTCAAGCTCCTGCCATTGCTCTATGCTGAAGTAACCTTGCATCATATTATCTTTTCAACAAAAAAAAAACAACAATAAGTTTTAAGTATTACAACAAGATCCAACAAAACGTATAGTTTTAACAAACTTAAAAGCAAAGACATATATATGTATATGTGTAGAGAGAGGGAGAGAGAGGGAGAAAGGAGTTTCATTACTTGAAGATTTAGATGAGGAGGAAGAAGAAGAAAAAAGGGGAAGAGCAAGTGATGGAGACTGAGGAGAAGAAGAATCTTGATGGGGGAGATGGAAGTCCATTGAATGAGGGAGACAAATGAGATAATATATGTTCAAAGTTTGAAGGACTTTGGACGGAGAGAAAAGGGACAGGATGTGAGTGAGATATATAGCAGGAAGTTGTGATTTGGAATATATGTGTGTTGGTTAATGGGTCGTGGTTATCTTAAAGAGGGGTTTATATGTATATTTAAAAAGGGTTTAGTGTTTTTATATGACAAAAACACCAGTCGACTCTGAAGGCACTGTTGTCTGGGGACAAGTGCGAGTTTTGGAAGTCTCCCAGTAGATGGAAGCCTAGGGCACTTGAATAAAGATATTAGGACATGACAGTTGAGAAATTTAATACTCGTGCTTTTTTATTCTGCTTTTTTGAATAATAATCAGTCAAATGCTATCTAAAAATAGGGAAAATCATCAATTGACCGAGAGTTTTACCAAAATGACTGCTTTTCGTCTTTTTTGAAAGACGAGTCACGGTTCCTAAAGAGATTGAACCGTCTCTCGAGACGGTTTAGTCTATAATCAATACATACGTAACACGTGGCCGACCTGATCTCGAAGACTGTGTGTCGTCTTGAAAGACGTGTCAGAGCCGGGCTCAAGCCGTCTTCGGCTTGGCTTGAGCCGTCTCCAAGGCTACCTAGACCGTCTACAGTCTTCAGCCGTCTGTCACACGGTTCACGAGACGGGTTCCCTTAATTATTATTTTTTTTGTTTTTACTGTTTTTTTATAATGTTTTTAATTATTTTCTTTGTTTTTACCGTTTTTACTGAGAGGAATCTTGACTTTTGTTTAATTTTTACCGTTTATTTTATAATTTTTAAATAATTTTCTTTATTTTCAACTATAAAAGTAAATATAAAACACAAATAAAAACATTTCATTAAAAATTAAAAATAATAATAGGAAACATAAAAAAAAAAAACTTAAAGTTTGGGGCGCAACAATCGCCATGCCTCGACATGATCAAAATCGTTGCCGTATTGAACCCCATACTCATACTGAGTGAATTCGATAGCTAGCTCTTCATCAAGCTCCGGGTCTTCGGTAACTTGTTGCTTGTATATGGTGTTCCACCTCTCACATTTGATGTTGAGGTCGTCCCACTTGAACTGGAGGTCACGGACGGTCTTGGTGGTGTTGGTGCCAATGTGTTCAACGAAGTCGCTAAATACCTGAGCCCAAAACCCCTCCGGGGGGAAGGCTGGCCCATCGTCCCGGGGGGGGGGGGGGGGGGTTGAATTTCCGAGTCATTTGAGGCGTCCTTGTGGCAGACCACAAGGGCCATCTCTTTCTCTTCGGTCCATGTGATCATATTTTTTACGGGTGTGTTTTTTTTTAGTTTTTACCGTTTGTGTGAGTTGTGAGTTTTAACCACGATTTCTTCTATTTATATCCAAAAAATTTGCACGGTAAATAAGGTTAAATTAAATAAAGCGACGGTTTCCAAAGCCGTCTCGGGAACCGTGAAACGACTTTGAGTCGTCTTGGGAACCGTCTCTCCAATGTATATAAATACCCCATTTCACTTCACAAAATTTGTACCCTCTCTCAATCATCTATACTAAGCCTTCATCAAACCTTACAGCTTTCCAATCAATGACATTTTTATTTTTAAATCCTCCACTTTTCCAACCGAAGCCAGCCGGCTTACGAATATATTGTCCTGTCCGATTATACTTGGATCGTTGTTGCATCTGCGCGTGGGTTAACCCGTGTAGAATGCATCGATGATGTGGTGGTCTAAATTATTGGCAAGTTCGATTCTTTGTCTATGTAGAGCACATACACCATTCAAACAATGTTCAAAGCAAGTAAATTTGGGAAGTAACTCCCCCTCCCCTAGTGCTAACTACTGTGTGTGGCGTGTGCAATGGATAGGTCTCGGTCGACGAAGTGTTCAACGAGTTTGTGTATTTTTCGTGTAATAGTTCGTTTTTTGTAATTTTTGTCGTGTTACAAATTGTAATATTGTAACTTCCCCTCCCCTAGTGCTAACTACGTTCTGTGGTCGACGTGTGCAACGAGTTTGTGTATTGTTCGTGTAATCATTCAGTTTTTGTAATATTTTGTCGTGTTACAAATTGTAATATTGTAATATTTGGATTAATAAAAACATAAATATTTAAAACATAAAAGATTCATGGCATTAACAGATTCGCCTTTCAAAAAAAAAACATAACAGGTTCGCCATTGGGGTTGGTAGTCCAGTGGTAAGGCAAAGCCTTTTAATTCACTAAAAGGTGTGAGGTCTTGAGTTCAAGCCTCACAAGGAGCAAGAAATTCGTCTTTCAAAAAAAAAATAACAGATTCATTGCTTTAATATTTGTAGTATTTGGATTAATAAAAACATAAAATATAAACATTGGATTAATAAAAACATAATATTAATTAAAAAAACGTAAAATTACAAAAGTTAAATAACTACGCGTTAAGACGGTCCCTCATCATTTGCCAAGCCGACACGTGTTTGAATTCTTTACGCTGTTTGGATTGATACTCTGCTTTGGTATATATGATGGCGACGTCTTCCGGCATGTTTGCAGGAAACACTTGAAGTGTTCGATAGTGGTACCCGTTGAAGATGTTAGTACATGATGTCCCTAGGCTAGTATACAGGTTGTTTGGACGTGTTTCGGGGTGTTTGGAGATGTTTATAAGCGTTTTGGGTGTGATTTGGTGCTGACAGGCGATTAGGAATCCTTACATGCGATCAGCATGCAATCACGTGTACTGTTCACGTGATTAGGGACCACTCGCTAGTTGTTATAGGCGATTAGGGCCTAATCGCCTATAATTACTTGTGGCATAGCCTCCTAATCGCCAATACTGGTCTGTACGTGTACAGGAGGTATAAATAGGCCCAATCATTGCCATAATCATTAGTTCTTTCCACATACACTCTCCAAACACCCTCCCCTGGTCTGAGAAGTCTGATTTGATCATTGTAACACTCGAGCTCTGTTTTAATGATAAATCTTTAATCTTTTGACCCGTTTGTGTGTGTTAATTACTCGCATATTATTGTTTCTTGGTTGTTTTTTGTTATTAGAACATATTTAGAGGATTCCGCACTCTAAATATAAACCTCGTGATTGCCGGTTGACCCGTTCGTCGATCCCATAAGTGGTATCAAAGATGAGACTCTTATCACGAGCGTTTTGATAACAAAAACGAGTGAAAACAGGTGGGTTTTAGTGTGAAAGTTGTGATTTTTATTCAAAAACCTGTTTGAACTTTGAAACTTTGAGTTTTTCATAAAAAACCCCATATTTTCAAATTCTTAGTGTGTTTTTATGGATGAAAACGTGTGTTTTTTATTAGGTTTTGTTCTAAAACTGTTTTGGAAACTTTTCTAATCATTTGGGGATTAAACACATTGACGTGCTTGTCGTGGTACACGTAAAATTTCCCAATTACAACTAATGTATAGTGGTAAAAAGGTATCGAACACAGGGAGTTTGTGGAATATGTGTAAGCTAATAACTTTGTGAATTAACTAATAATTAACTACTACAAGATTAAAGATCAAAGATTTGTTAATTGCGTTGGGTTTAGACTTTAATAGAAAGAAAACTAAATTAATGATTTGAAATGAGTTTTGTTCTTCCAATTAACAAACAATGACCATCCTTGGATCCATTTTCCTTAAACCTTTATGCAAAAGTTCTACTAGAAAGAGTTACATAGACATAACTCGTGTTTAAACAATTATTGTGATAAAAGGGAACAAAGTACTCGGATTATAGCAATGCGAGGTTGTTTCCCGATGACCGATTAATCAATTATCCAACCCAAATCCTTCCCGCAATATCCCGGTTGTTAACAACACCAAGAACGTACGATTAAGACTAGAAATTGAGAAATTAATTAACTACTACAAGCAATTGTTCAAACACCACAATAATCAAGCAACCTGTACTAAATTATCATTCTAGAAATGAAAAGAACAAACATGAAAGAGTTCAAGAAAAACTTCACCAAAGATGATCATCTAAAGTTCTAGCCAAGCATGACTTGATTGATCATCATAACAACCATAGAAATGTTCATATGAATCAAAAGCTAAAACCAATGTTTGTGATAAGTTTCCAATGCCTCTCTTTTTAGCCAAAAATCGCCCAAAGTGTTGTTAGAAACGTTTCAAGTGGAAGTGGTAATGATAAGTCACCATAAAGTGCTCTTTAAAGAAAGGAGTTACAAAAATGTGTAGGGGCCACCGTACCCCTACGGTCCCACCGTAAGGGTACGGTGGGTTAGAAATCTTGACGGCACTTTGTGACTGCATTACGGTGGAATTTGAGGCCTGAAGCCACCGTAACCCTACGGCTGGGCCGTAAGGGTACGGTGGGCCTGTTAGAAATCTTCATTTTTTTTTCTTCTTGCCTTCCACCTTGTTCCGATGCGTTCCGGTCCATTCCCAAAGCCCGTATTTCGTCGTTTTTAGCTCCTTATTATACCTACAACCATAGCAACCGTAGTCACCCAATTCCAAGCAATATCACGAATAAATGTGGATAAAATAAGCGTTTTAACAATATTAAAGGGTGTTCGTTGAACCACCCGTCACACATTGTTTTGGATAAGATTTTGAAGCAAAAATGGTAGTTTTTGAGCAAAAGTGAACTTGCAGATCAGATCAGGCGAGTAGGAACCCTAATCACATGAACTTTTTGTGTGATTAGCCCAATCACCACTTGTTACTAGCAATTAGCCCCAATCGCCTGAAGTTACTAGCAATTGGGCACCAATCGCGTGAACAGTACTAGTGATTAGCAGCCAATCACATGACACTGCATGTGGTATAGCTTCTAATCACGTGGTGTGTCCCAATCGCCCCTAAAACCCTAATCGCTCAACTGTTCACTAGCAATTACACCAATCACGTGTAAAAACTAGCAATTAGGACCCTAATCGCCTGAACACTAGCAATTACACTCCATAATCGCCTGAAACCTGCAGAAAGTGAAAATTTGACTAAGTATCGGACTTTTAACGAACATAAACATATGGCGAACCCGTGGGGACATTTAAATCAACCAAGGCAACAATTTAACCAACAAATGAACAATCAAGCAAACGTACCCATGAACCCTTGGCAATTCTCAGCCGAGCGCAATGCGCAACGGATGCAACAAGCGCAAATGCAAGCGAATGTTGCCGGAACCAATCCGTGGGCGCTAGCGGCTCAACAGCAGGCAATGAATACGAATCCGTGGGCACTCGCGGCTGCTGCGAATCAACAGACAAATCATCTGTCCTCCGTTCTCTTAAGTGACTTAGAGACTGGTAGTTCGAATAGGGCACCGAAACTGCAGTACATGTCCGACTACCACGGATGGAAGGGCAGATTTCAGACATATGTTGAGGGTATCGATGGTCTCGTATGGTCGCAATTAAGACAGGGTACAGCAGGCCGATGGTTGAGAATTCAAATACTCCGATCTCAATGGAAGATGTGACTAAAGATCAGAGGAAGAAGTACAACTACGAAAAGAAGGCGATGGCAGCGTTGAAACAAGCACTTCCCAAAGACATACTTCATCAATTCGCACAGTGTGCTACTTCGCAGATGCTTTGGTTAGCGCTTGCTGAATGGAACGAGGGAAATCTGAAGACTCGAAAAGTCAAAATGGATCAACTCAAAAAGGAGTTCGAGAACTTCAATGCTATTGGGAACGAATCACTAAGAGACATGACTGCAAGATACTACCACTTGATGTCCGAAATGTACCAGTACGGGGTCGTATACACATCTGCAGAACTTGTGGAAAGATTTGCAGAGGCGCTACCTCCTCACTGGCATCAGTGGCTGGACATCCTGAAATCAAACAATGCATATTAGACACTCTCAATCAATGAGTTCATAACAAAGCTGGAGAACAAGGAGATAGAAGAGATCAGAAGGGCAAACAAGGCGCTCATTCCTCATAATCCCAGCATCTACTACGGGAACCTTCCTCAGGATGCCGGTGTGGGTGGATCCAAACCACAGACTGCTTTTGTGGTTAACCCAGATCCAGTTTATGCATTTGACAACTATGGTCCCCCAGCTGATGTTCCTCCACCAGTCTATCCTTTCAGTCAAGGAAACCCGTATCCTTTGAATTATAATACTAACCAATTTGGTGTTAATCCTTTTTCTCACCTTGCAGCACCAGCTCAGGCAACTTCAAACTTTGGTGGACCTTCTTCATCAGGGTTTGGTAGTGCTCCATCGACAGCTTATGGTGGATAGGGAGGTGCTTCGACTTCAAGTCATGGTGGCTATCGGACCAATCCAGTCGCAGAGCAGCTGAACACAGCAGGTTTTGAGAAAGTGACTGTAGAGTTAGCCCAAGAACACATGGCTCTACTATCAACCTTGGTCAACTCCTACAGTGGATTGGTTGCAAGACAGATCGGGAATCCTCATCTCACACAAGAGGATTACGCGCAGATCGATAAAGATGACATGGATCTGATAGACATCCAGTGGCACTTCCCAAGTGTGGTTAGAAAGGCAAAGGAGTACATGGATAGGACGGGACAGGGAGGAGAGATGTTCTGATCAACAACAACACTAAGTTTGGGTTTGATAAAACTAAGGTCACGTGCTACAACTGTGGCACCAAAGGGCATTTTGCAAGAGAATGTGACCAGCCCAAGCAACAGGGAAATCAGAATCCCTTCAACAACAACAGATGCAATCAGAATCAGAGGCAACAAGCTCAGACAAAACCTAACCCAAATACTGAACGAGCTCTTGTTCCAGTGAATAATTAGAACCATAGGCCTCCTGCAAACAACAATCGAGGACAAGCCCTGGTAATTCAAGCTGATTAAGGGTTCAACTGGAATCATCTAATCACTGGAGAAGAAGCTCCGTAGGGTGGTGCAGCATGCTTTTCCCAACAGACCTCTGATGCACTAGTTGAAGTTGAAGAATGCTCAAGTCAGTCTGAAGTTATTATTCCTGAAGCTGAAGCGTCCGACTGTGACTCTGAGTGTGATTCTGATGTGGGGGAAGACTTGGAAGATTTGCTAGCTGAAACGACGCGTTGATCAGCAAAAGATCATTTCTTGTGGTGCTGACTGTACAAAGAACAACCTTGGCGAAATTTTTGGAGCTAAGAAGACTACAGCACATTATGTTTTGATGGATATAACAGAATCTTCTAACAAGGGAAGTTCTTCTTTCGGTTCTAAAATAGAGTGTGTAGAATGTGGCAAGCTAAAGTACAGAATTGATGTCTTAACAGACGAAATTCTGAACTTCAAAGCTGACTTAAGTCAATGCCAACAGAGCAATAATGTTTTGAGAGCTAATGAGAAGGCGCTCGAAATCACCATTGAGACTCTGAAGAAAGATACTCCTGAGTGTGATCAGCTAAAATTCAGAATCAAAGAATTAACTGAAGAGAATCTGAATCTAAAAGCTGATGTAGGTCCTTTACAAAGGTCAGTTGATTCCTTAATGCAAAAAGAGAAAAGTTTTCTAAGTACGGTTGAAAACTACAAGAAGGATGTTTCTGAATTGTCAAAAACTCTAGCAAACAAACAAATTGCTATAAATAATTATATAAATGAGTTAGAAGACACAAAAAAACACTTGGCCATTGTAAACTGTGACTATGAGAAGATCAAGAAGAAACTTGAAAGTTACCTAAACTGCAAGTATGTTCTTGATCATATCATTGAACACTCAGAGAAAGAAAGCAATTCCACCAGTCCTAAATATTCTCAGTGTCCACCTCTAGTGAGATTCGAAAATCACAATTTTGATGTCTTACCGAAGGAGGAGCTTGTGGACGTGGCAGCAGCAGCAACAAAAGTTGCAGAGGCGGCCAAAGCAACAGAAGCAGCTAAACCTGCAAAAGTTGCTCAGGTTGCACCACCTACTGAAGCTGTCAAAATTGGTGAGAAAGCTGATGATATCAGTGTTTATGACACAAACTCGTTGGATGATGAGCTTGATGAGCCTCCAAGGTATGCACCGGTCAAGGTTCAAGTGACAATACAGGTACCTTAGCACTCTACTCGGAGATCAGGAAAGCAGGTGTTCAGAACGACTGGTCCTTCGCTCTTTATGTGTCTCAAACAGAACCAAGAACGGTGCAAGAGGCATTGAGAGAAGAACCATGGATTGAAGCATTGCAAGCCGAGCTTCAGTAGTTCCAAAAGCTAGGAGTGTGGGACTTAGTTGACTTACCTCCAGGCGCAAAGAAGATTGGAATAAAGTGGGTCTATAAGTGTAAACGGATGACCGCGGGGTAATTATCAGAAACAATGCTCGATTAGTTGTCCTCGGCTTCTGTCAAATCGAAGGAATAGATTACAACGAAGTATACGCTCCAGTTGCGCGCCTTGAAGCTATCCGGATGTTCTTAGCTTACGCTTCGTACAAACGGTTTAAGGTGTACCAAATGGACGTGAAAAGTGCTTTTCTGTATGGTATCGTGAAGGAAGAGCTGTATGTTGCTCAGCCACCGGGTTTTGAGGATCCGCTTCATCGCAAAAAAGTCTACAAATTGAACAAAGCGTTGTACGGACTCCATCAAGCTCTGCGTGAATGGTATCAAATGCTTAGCAACTATCTTGTATCCCACGGGTTCAAACGTGGACTTGTGGATTGCACCTTATTCTCCAAGGAAAAGGGTGGTGATCGTCTTCTGGTACAGGTTTATGTTGATGATATAATTTTTGGGTCTACTAATGATGAAATGTGTAGGGAATTTGAAAAGCTTATGCAGGACAAATTCGAGATGAGCTTGATGGGAGAGATGCAATTCTTCCTGGGTCTACAAGTAGAACAACAGGAGTCGGGGATCTTCATCCACCAGACAAAATACGTTACTAACATCTTGAGCCAGTTCTAGATGGAAGACTCTACTTCAGTAGGCACCCCAATTCAGACCAATCACGGGATTGGTCCTGACGAGAAAGGAGAAGCCGTTGATCCTTTTCTTTATCGAGCGATGATTGGCTCACTAATGTACCTCACTGCATCAAGACCTGACATAATGTTCGCGACATGTCTACTATCAAGATACCAGTCAAGGCCGAAACAGTCCCACCTGGTTGCTGTAAAGAGGAACTTACGTTATCTAAAGGGTTGTCCGACCAAAGGTCTATGGTACTCTAATGACGATAAGTTTGACCTCATCGCGTTTACTGATGTTGACTATGGCAGATGCAAGAAAGACTTGAAGTCTACATCAGCTGGATGCCAAATTTTGGGACCATGAATAGTCTCGTTGCATTGAAAGAAGCAAGCCCCGGTAGCCTTATCCACCTGTGAGTCGGAATATGTAGCGGCATCGAGCTGCTGCTCCCAGGTTCTTTGGATACAACAACAAATGAGAGACTACGGTTTGAAATTTCTTAATACTCCCATTCACTGTGACAATGAGTCCGCTATAGCACTTGTTAAAGACTCAGTTAATCATTCCAAGGCGAAACATATCTTGGTTAAGTATCATTTCATACGCGATTGCTATGAAAAGAAACTTATCGATATGGTTAAAATCCACACGGATTACCAACGTGCCGATTTATTCACCAAAGCTTTTGATGGTCCTCGTTTTGAGTATCTGTTAATCTTAAACGACATTAAAGTAAAGCAGGATTAGATCCTCATCGGTAATCGTTTTTGTAAATATTTTTCTTCAAAAATCAGAAAAATCCAAAAATAGTGTCTTTTCGCAAATGTTTAGATTTTTAGGGGGAGAAAATTCAGAAAAATACAAAAACATCAGAAAATGCAAAAATTCAAAAAAAAAAAAGAGAAAATGACAAAAATAAAAATTAAAAAAAACTGGAAAAAAAAAAATACAAAAATGAGTTTCTTTGGTGAAATAGGGAAGATGATATTAACTCATCAGTTGGACTGTCTGGACTCTTATCATCTTAAAAATATTGGAACTGATAAGTAGCCTCTACAATGATGTGTCAGTAGGCTCAAAATCATTTCCAAGTTAGGCACGGTGATATAAACCTAAATCAACTGAAACAGGTGTGGATCAACGTGCGTTGGCATATGGTCTTGGTACCGAAATCTCGTTTGATAGAATGCCAAAATCCGAGGTTTCATGGTTTTTAAGAGGTTGGTACATCCGAGATGAACTGGACGTCTCTCAGAATAAAAGGAGTGGCACATGTGTCGTGCGTTGGGTTCGAAGCCTTCAACTGAGACACCTCTATGTCGTTTCCTGAAAAAGAAAAGAAAAACAAAACAAAAGAATAAATTCTGATTAGGAGACGTCCGGGAATCCTAAAAGAACAAAAAGATTCATAAATGCCAAAACCCTATTCTCAAAGAGAATTCGCTCAAAGGTATCAAATCATATACCTAAAGCATCGTACCGTGAAAAATCAAAAATACGGTATTTGACTTGAACCCTCGTCTGGATCTCACTGGTCTCTCTGCTGCAGCGTTATTGAAGACCTGATCACCACTGAGTCCATTCCTTGTAAAATACGGATGACAACAGCTTACTCACCGGTTACGAGGAAGCTTTGTGCATGACTTGATACGGGAATGTGTCGCGTGGCGGGGAACACCTTGTACATTAGTCTTAATATTACCTTAACGTATCTAAAGTGCCTAGCGATAAAACTTGATTTTGATTTCAGGTGGACAACAATATTGGCAGTTGTTGTCGGATGCTTATTGGTAATTTAAACTAAAACTGAACATATAAGGGTTCTAGTATGGTCCATACACTGATATGATTCCCAAACTGATGAAACTCGCAAAAATATAATAATGTATAGTTAGTTGATTTCCTGTTTTCGTTTAAAATCTGTTGAGTTTTACCTGTTTAATCATTCTTGATTGCCGATGATGGAATCCTAATCCGTTGTAATCTTACTTCTTCAAAAATAAAACACCGAAAATCAAAAAATTGAAAATTGTGTTTTTGCCGGGTCAAAACCATACTTTCTCTTAAGTACAGGGGTGGAAAATGAAAATATTTCAAAGTTCTGAGTCAACATCTGAGTCGTCTGTGAAAACGAGGTGAAAAACGCACGTTTTTAACCTTAACGGGTCAAATATGTGAACTTTGGTGCTGCAGGGGCAATTTGGTAATTTCTGTGAAAGTTGGACACAATTAGACTCCTAATCGCTTGAAGGTATAGGCGATTAGAAGGCATTCGCGTGCTACTTTAAGCGATTACATCCTAATCGCTTGAATGTATTGGCAAGTAGGGCCTAGTTTCATCCTATTATACCTTATAACTACTACAGGCGATTAGATAGGGTACTCGCATGAAGGTATAAGCGATTAAGGTGCAATCGTGTGTTATGTCTAGCGATTACATTCTTACTTGCATATATGGACACGCGATTACAAGGGGGTATAAAAGGAGACTTAGACAAATATCATTTCATTGTTTCAAATCCACTATTTGTTCTGCTTTTTTCCCTCTAAGCGGCCTATACAAAACCTTGTTGCCTGAATCTTATTGATCTTAGATTATTGCTCTACACCATAAAGGTAATCTTTGCTCAAAGTTTCTGTCCATATCATCGTGTTTAAGGGGTTATATCTGTGTTATAATAACCGAAACCCTAGGTTATACTCTCTTGATTGTTTGGGATTATAACATGGTTGTTGATACTGAATCAGGTTGAGGGTTTGTTAATCGGTGTGTTTAGATGCCTATCCAACAAAAATTTCAAACCAAATCATCTTAAAATTAAAAGCCCCAATTTCAAACCTTTATGAACCTTGATTCTATAAACCGGTTAATAAACCAGTTAATGTGATCTGATAACGTAAATTATCAAAGGGGTTATCCTAATCGGTCATTATAGGGTATGGATAAGCTAGAATCAGGACACAAATCAACCATATTGGAATTTGATAATATTTGGTGAACGTGAGCACTATTCACGCGATTAGGATCCCTAATCGCATGAACAGTTGGGCGATTGGCCTATTCATGCCCCTACTCATGTATAAAGTGATGCGATTAGAGCCATTCGTGTATGCTTATAAGCGATTACAGATCTGTAATCGCCTATAGCAGTTGTTTCACCAAAAAATTGGTCAAAAACTTGTCCGTTTTATAAGTTTTTGATCTGTTTGTGGTATTTTTGTCTTGCCTCTATGTTCAGGTTCATGAATTGGAAAACTTCTCATAATCACAACTGTTGTGCCTTCCTCGGCCCAATCACGAAGGACAAGTGTAAAGTGTTTGAAGGCGTCATTGATTTCCTAAAGCGATTAAGGATCAATCATGCAATATCTAAGCAACATGCGGCTTATAAAGACATCCTGCAAGAGTTTTATAAGAATGATGAAGTAGACTACAAGGCGGTGCCGATTGTGATAACTAGTATGGTTCAAGACAAAAAGGTGATCATAACTAAAGAGGTAGTGCGAGAAGAGTTACAGTTTCAGGATGCAGCTAATGATCCGATATTGTTCGACGCCATTTTGATTCGGGGCGGGTTTTTAAGGATGAAGTATCTAGGAAATGTCAAAGAACAGAAGATGTTACAGAAAGGGTCCTTACCGCCTGAAATCAAGTACCTCACACACGTGGTCTTGAAATGCCTTGGTCCGAGAAGAGGGACGTTCAATGCTATAAGGGACACATTGGCTTCAGCGATAGTTGCTTTGACGCTGAATAAGCCATTTAATTTTTCTGGAATGATCATGCATCACCTGAAGGAGATAATATTGCAAAAGACGAAGAAGACTCCATTTATTGTTTATCCTCGCTTTCTACAAAAGATAATCGATCGGCAAGTTCCAGACTTAATGAAACATCCTTCGGAGTTTATTTCGATTGAGGATATAGACGAGGTAGAAATGGGCAGAATGACGTCTTACAAAAACAGGAAGAAGCCTGAGTATCCACCAAACAGACGTCTATACGGGCATATGAGCAGAGACAACTATGAATCTTCGCCGGGCAATAGGTGGAGGCATAATGACAGTGATTCAGAAGACGACTCACTGATTCACAAACGGGTATTCAAAAAGGGAGATAACATAGGGAGAAAGACAGCTGAATTAGGCGAAAACGCTCCGGGCAGTACTACTGATGCTGCTACCACTCATGATGATGTATTTGAACCAGACGTTCTAGATTCTACTGAACCTTCTGGTACAGCAAAAGATCAGGAATCTTCTCAATCCACTAAAGGAAAGATGCCAATTGATGAAGATGCCCCGGTTAATATATGTGACACCCCGGGAAAATCCCACATCGGCCGTGGCCAGGAGAGATCCTTGGTTCATAAGTAATGTCTTGCCTCTTAAATCACCAACGCGTTTTGGGGCTTAATGTTAGTGGATGAGAGGAGAACTCCACAGTTAAGCGTGCTCAGGTGGGAGAAAGTTCAGGATGGGTGACCTCCTAGGAAGTCTCCACTTGGGCAACCAAAAACAAATCCGTGAGCTCTGGATGGGCAAAGCGGACAATATTGGTGATGAGAGGGGCGGGGTGTTACAGATGGTATCAGAGCCACTCCTGTGCCGTTCGGGATGGTGGGTGCACACCTCATCAGGGACGATGAGACTCTAACAGGGGGTGAATGTGACAGCCCAGGAACACACCTCATCAGGGACGATGAGACTCTAACAGGGGGTGAAATCCCACATCGGCCGTGGCCAGGAGAGATCCTTGGTTCATAAGTAATGTCTTGCCTCTTAAATCGCCAACGCATTTTGGGGCTTAATGTTAGTGGATGAGAGGAGAACTCCACAGTTAAGCGTGCTCAGGTGGGAGAAAGTTCAGGATGGGTGACCTCTTGGGAAGTCTCCACTTGGGCAACCAAAAACAAATCCGTGAGCTCTAAATGGGCAAAGCGGACAATATTGGTGATGAGAGGGGCGGGGTGTTACAATATAACAGATGAAGACGATGACTCAGAGGTTGATTCCCCTGGTACTGTTGCCAGAAAAGAGGCAAAGAAAAAGAGAAAGCTAGTTGAGGAGAAAGCTCTTGCTGAGGATCCTACTTTTACTGTGGATCCAAATGATGACATTGCTGAAGTAGACGCAGAGCTCAACACTCCTCCTCCTTCTAAGAGACAAAAGACTATGGCAAAGAAAGCTAAAGTTCGGGGAAAGAAGATAATGTCGCAGAAACCACAGATGGAGAAAACTTCAAGGAAATCAAGACGGTTTGATCTCCCAGAAGCATTTGGGGACCTTGAAACTCATCCTTTCCCGGCTACAGCAACAACAACATCAACAGCAGCAGCAGCAGCAACAACAACAACAACAGCAACAACTTCAGCTACCACATCATCAGGTGCAGCTATGCCTGCAGGTGTCACCATGTCGATGCCTGCTTCAGTAATCTTCACTGAGCCTGTCTCAGTTACTGAAGCAGCGACAAGTTCACAGATTGTTTCTAATCCGATTGGTGACCTGATAAATAAGATGTGACAATAAGTTCGACCTCCGACTTCTAAGTCAACCGATCCGCCCTCCTCTTCCTCAGCACCAGCCTCAAATGATCAACTACAACGCCAGATCAGTGAGTTAACTGCTATAGTTGCTGCACAAGCGCGTGAGATTGCTGAGTTAAGGGGCAAAAATGCAAATGTTGAAGAAAATGATAGGGCTATGCTGGTGTTGATCGGTGAAACCATCCAGCCAAACAAAGAGCTGCAAGCTTCAAATAGAATGCTTCTCATGTCCAATCAGCAGCTTACAGAATCTCATCAGAAACTGGTAGAGTCTAACCAAAGCACTCTAGCTAGACTTACCAGTGTTGAATCCCAATGCAATCAGCTTCAGCTCACAAATGTCAACAATGAAAACCAGATCACTAAATACAGAGCACGAAATAAGAAGCTGAAGGCTAAGGTGAACTAGATAATTGTAGACCTTCCAAGACTCAAAGGTGCTACAAGTTCAAAGGCTGATTCTGATGATGATGAAGATTCGGATGATGATAGTGATGATGATGGAGGTAAAGATGGTAAGGATGGTGGTGGTGGTGGTGATCCTGGAGCCACAGGTGGTGGCGGATCATCAGCCGGATCTGGAGAGAGGCGGCAAAAGAAAGGACGTGACTCACAAGGCAAGGATCCCGAAGCAGGTTCTTCTGCTAAGTGGGAGCCTTTCAAAGACAAGATTCAAAAGATGCGGGAATCATTAAAGCAAGCAGTGGTTACTGTAGAGATTGTAGAGCCTCTAAACAGTTATTTTGCTTATGATGATGATGGAAACTTATTTGTACCTCCAGAGTCTTCAGAATATGATTTGGAGGAGGGTGAAATACCTCCTGAGGTTACTCCTGATGATTTGGAAAGGATCTTTGGCTTAGGACCTGGAGAATCTTCCGGTGCAAGTCACAGTCCTCCAGAGTTGAATCCGGATAACCATGAGGTTGATGTATAAGATGGAACCAAAGTGCCTTCTCCTGAATATGTAGTTGATGATTCTGGCTACGGGATACCAAATATTTATGAGGAGATGCTTCATGAGGCTGAGGAAAATCTCAAGACTGATCCTACTCCTGTTCCTGATAAAGTAAAAGAAAGACATGATAAGATCAGGCAGAAGTATCCCAAATGGTTTCCATCTGGAGAAGAGTCTGAGAAGAAGAAAGATCTGGTACAGGCATCTATTTTCAAGAAGCGACTATTGAAGATGTCTGGAAATGTAATCAGCTGGGCCTACATCAAACATGCTAGGATGCTGGGAGTCAAATGGCAGGACGGTTTGCTCTACTTTCAGCCTTATACAAAGGTTCTCAGCTTGCCTTTATGGTATGTTCGTGACTTAGTTCGATTGCACTATCCCTTGTATTATGAGTCTGCCGGTGATCCTCGAGGTTTCGTCAATATTCTGAAAAGAGAAAGCGCGGGAGAATGGGAAACTCTCATACCTCAGTATCCCAAATCATTCAAGACAGCCAAGCTTCATTGTAACACCCCAACCGATGGCGGAAACATCGAGGTGTCACGTAGTGATGATTGTTCAATAGCTCATGGTACTAAATGAAAGTTGAATAATATTAAACAATTTACAATTTGTCTTACAAGTCATGATTACAAAAGTTGATTTATATAAACTAGGTCCAAAGCTCCTACGTGTTCCAAGACTTTTACAACTTCCAATAGCAAACAAAACTTGAAACATGTTAAGTTGGAAAGATGGGGGGTCAACTATAAATAGTTGGTGAGAATACATAGGTTTTGCATATAGTTGAAAACAATATGTTGTATAGTAATCATAGTTGAAGAATAAAAATGAGTAATGATAGAATATGAGTCCGACATGTAACAATGCGTCTTTTGTACAATCAAACCTTGTGTCGACTGAGACCTAATTCGCAAGTTAGTAAAAGTGTAACTGTTATCGATCATCCCTGAATTTATGCGGGGGTGGGTTTGTCAGACCTATAGCGCTATAATCTAAACAGGCGGCTTGATCAATGTTAATGATTGTACTGTGTCTTTTTGTTACAGTCAAATGATAGAATGAGTCAATGATAGTGTAGTTGAATCACAAGTTTCAACAATGTAAGAATGAGTAAATGATGGTGTGTAAAATGTTTAAACATGTTTCACCCCAAAAATGTAAAACAGAAAAAGGGGCTATGTAAACTCACCTTAATGCTAGTATTGAATCCTTTGATATAGAATAAATGCGGCTCGTGTATATCCAAGTATCACCCTATTTCAAGGTAATAAATAAGTGTTGGGGAAAACTTAATAGGTCTTAAGTTTTCTAGTCTAAAATGCGCTAGGGTTCCTAATTTGGGGATGAATAATTGATTTATGATTAAATTTGAATAATTGTTAATAACTTTAATAAATAAAGAAATAATTAATAAAAATATTCCTGACCAATATTAACTAAAGGTAGTTGAATTATAGTGTAATAATGTGAAAATAATTTTTATAAAAATATTTTCTTAATTAATGAATATTTATATATTAATACTTATTTGACAAAATATAGACTTAATATTTAAAAATATTAAGATTTATAAATTTCAAATCAAAAAAATTATATTTCTGATCTAAATGATTAATAATAATTTATGTGAAATTTTGATGTAAAAATAATGAAAAATGAATTTATTATGATTTATTTTTTATTAAAATAACAAAAATCGATTAAAAATATTAAATAAATGATTTTTCTGAAACAAAATTTATTTCTGAAATGCTTATTGATTTATAAGTTTAGAATAATTTTTGTGGAATTTTATAGAGTCGTTTTGATATTTTTATAGAATTTTAAAATTATTAAGGAATAAACTTGTAATATTTATAATATATAGTAAATAAATGATTTTTGAAAAACTAAAAATTGTATGATAAACTTTATTATCAGAATATCATAAGATAATTTTTATAGAATTTATAAAGTAGATTTAGTATTTTAAAACCATTTTTAAAAGTTAATAACAAAAATATAAAAGAAAGGGGGTTTTAAAAAAAAGGATTGCTGTTGGTGGGGCTCGAACCCGGGTCTGGGCCGGTCCAAGGCCTTATCACAAGTGTGGCTCACCAACTGAGCCACACCCTGAGAACGTTTATGTTTCAGATTTCCAAACCTTTATATTATATTCAAACCTGATTCGTGTTCTTCCCCAAATCTACACGTATGAACCCTAGAATTTTTAATCGACTCGTATACACTGTTATCGTTTAATTAACCATGGGGTTATGAATTATAAGGGGCCGATTAAGATGATAGAACAAGGAATTGAAACATACCAGACACGAAAACCTTCTAAATCGAAGTCAACCAGGAAGTCAAAGGGTGATCAATTTGACGATTTAGAGAGTGATATGGTGGAATTGGATAGAGTTTTTTCTGTTTTTCGGTGGTTTTTGACAAAAATCATACGTTCAATTTATAGGGTGTTCGATAACTTGGAAAGTTTTGATGATTTGACCATGACATGGTGAAAACGCGTTTGAAATGATTCAAATTGGTAAGAATTGAGCAGTAATCGCGATGATTGTGCACTGATTAGTGTTGACGTGATCTGTCGGTCAACACTGATTAATTAGTTTGATTAAGGTTCCCTTTTTGAGCACTATAAACGCGTTTTTGTTAAACGGGTTCTTTGGTCGGGTCTCCAGTTCAGAACCGGGTGAAAGGGATGGAGTTGGGAGGTGTTTTAATGATTTATTGTGGTGTTTAAACCTAGAAAACAGCATGGCTCGGTTGGTTGTTGGTTATGTGCTAAGGAGGTTGGACCGGCTTGGACTCGGGTTCGAGTCCCGGCTCCAACATTTTTTTTTAAACAGATTAGGGGGGAAGTGTGGGCCAGTCTTGGGATGGGTTTTGGGCTTCTGTATGTGGGCTTCGTAAATGGGTAAAGAGATATGGTTGTTTGGTCATGGTTTGGAAAAAAAAATGATATGTATAAAGAAAGATAAACTTTTCAAAGACTTTTTTTTTAACATTCTAAAGAAAAATCTGATTTATTATTATTATTATTATTATTAGTAGTAGTAGTGGTAGTGGTAGTGGTAGTGGTGGTAGTGGTAGTGGTAGTGGTGGTGGTAGTGGTGGTGGTGGTGGTGGTAGTGGTAGTGGTAGTGGTGGTGGTGGTGGTGGTGGTGGTGGTGGTGGTAGTGGTAGTGGTGGTGGTAGTGGTAGTGGTAGTAGTCGTAGTAGTAGTGGTGGTGGTGGTGGTGGTGGTGGTGGTGGTGGTGGTAGTAGTAGTGGTAGTGGTGGTAGTGGTAGTAGTAGTGGTAGTGGTGGTAGTGGTAGTCGTAGTGGTAGTAGTGGTATTAGTGGTAGTGGTGGTGGTGGTGGTGGTGGTGGTGGTAGTATAAAGTGGTTAAAAATATATATATTGTTTTGAATTCATATAAGAACGATGGGTAAAGTGGTGATTTTATTAATTCAAAATTTGGGGAAAAATACGTGATGTTACATTCATCGTATCACCAAAAGTCCAATCTGGAAGCACAAAGTCAAGCCACCAGAAAGCGTTTCGAAGATACCAATGGTCCCGGTTGAGCAAGACTTCTCTTCAAAGTTCTATTATTGCCATTATGATGCAGCTACAACCGAAGCAGTGATAGTCTTGAGCAACTCACCAAAGCCTTGCAGGAAAATCATAATATGGGACCCGATGTGGCTAATTAACCTCTCAGCAAAGGATGTGGAGACGTTGTTCCTGTATCCCATTCAGCACTTGATAGCCGAAGTTGATCAAGCCTTGCAGTTTCAGAGGGTGATTCGCTTCTACCACGCCAACAAAGTTCACGCTGGATGCGACTGGTCAAGACTTACAAGGATCAGGACAATGTCTAAGTGAAGTAAAGTCTGAAGATTGTTGCTAGTCATTTTTGTTTGTTTCTATTTATGAGTCTGTAAAGTTGTTTTGCTGTGTTATAATCTTTGTCTTTTGAAGTCTCTGTACATATACTAGCCTGGTCCAAGGGGGAGTCTGTTAGTACATGATGTCCCTAGGCTAGTATATAGGTTGTTTGGACATGTTTCAGGGTGTTTGAAGATGTTTATAAGCGTTTTGGGTGTGATTTGGTGCTGACAAGCGATTAGGAATCCTTACATGCGATTAGCATGCAATCACGTGTACTGTTCACGTGATTAGGGACCACTCGCTAGTTGTTATAGGCGATTAGGGCCTAATTGCCTATAATCACTGGTCTGTACGTGTACAGGAGGTATAAATAGGCCCAATCATTGCCCTAATCATTAGTTCTTGCCACACACACTTTCCAAACACCCTCCCCTGGTCTGAGAAGTCTGATTTGATCATTGTAACACTCGAGCTCTGTTTTAATGATAAATCTTTAATCTTTTGACCCGTTTGTGTGTGTTAATTACTCGCATATTATTGTTTCTTGGTTGTTTTTGTTATTAGAACATATTTAGAGGATTCCGCACTCTAAATATAAACCTCGTGATTGTTGGTTGACCCGTTCGTCGATCCCACGGAAGAGCTGGCACTTCGTGTTCAAGTCGTTCCATTTACGGCTAAGTGAATCGATGGTTCGGTCAGACCCACCCACCAGCCGATTGTATTCGTGTAAAATACGGTACCACTTGTTTATTTGGTGTGGGCTATCTTCGACATGTTGCCACGCTGAAACCAATGCAATTTCTTGTTCTTCGGTCCATCGTTGGGGTGCCATTTTTTTTGTATGAAAGAGACGACGGTGGTAAGTGGTAGTGTTAGTAGTAGTGGAGGAGTCGGACGTGGTGTGGGATGGAGATTGCGATGGAGACTGGTATTTATAGGGCTGAGGTGGACAACCGAACCGTCGGACCGTCTCGGGACTCACTGGAGACGAAGAGACCCAAGACAAATCGGGAGATGGCTGGGGAAATGTGAAACGTCTCCACCGAAAACGTCTTTTGCAGCTCTGAGACGTCTTCGGTGTGGTTCCCTAGACGGCTCAAGCCTAGCCGAAGACGGCTTGAGCCAGACAGTCAGTGAGACGTCTCTAGGGCCCACGGGAGACATCTTGGCGGCTCTGACACGTCTCCTGAGACGCCACACAGGCTTCAGGATCCAGGTCGGCCACGTGTTGCGTATGTATTGGTTGTAGACTAAACCGTCTCGGGAGACGGTTCAGTCTCTTTGGGAACCGTAACCCGTCTCTCCAAAGAGACGGGAATGGGCCATTTTGGTAAAACCCTCGGTCAACGGGCTGTTTTGGTGATTTTCCCCTAAAAATATCTTAGTTTACAAGAATATGAATTAGCAACTTTATAAGAGATTCACATCTTTGTGTATGAATGTTTTTTTTAACGCCCAAAAGACTTTATATATAAAGACCCCAATAAGGAGCTGGAAAGACAAATACAAACAAAACCCCAAAAACAACGCGGAACAAACAACAATTATAGAAGGTCTAATACATCAAATAAGATCCATTTGTCCCAATCGATCGTTGCAGCTTTGGTTCGATGTTTAATCCAGCAAAACGCGTCCTCTTGGTGTATGAATGTACCTGGTGATTGGCTAGCGTCCTGCTAGCCGTTTGGTTTGAATAAAAAGTTTGTTGATCGTTCAAAAAAAAAAGAGATTCACATCCTCTCCATCAAAAGTCCTTCATCTCTAAATTTAAAAAAAAAAAACAAACTAAAAACATCATACATCTCATCCATCATTTTATACATTATCTTTATATTTGAAAAATCCATCTTCTAGTTTTTTATATATAAAAAACTACTACTCACTCCTATCAAATTATTGTGAGTGTATTTTAACGAGGAATATAATAAAATCGGTACATTGGCGAACCGTGTACCCCGTTTTCGTACCATACCCAGCAACAACCACAAATTTTGATGAAAAAAGTGTGTACTAAAAGTGGTGATCGTAGTGCTACATTCGAATTATGAAAATAATTTAATAGCATCAGCCTAATGAGAGTTTGTAAGGTCTTTATTTAAGAGGCTAACGTATCAAATACTCACAGTGTTACCAAGAACAAGTTCTCTGTTTATGTGTGCATCCGTGAACAATGGGTTCATAGGTTTGGTGTTGGTTTGAGATATTTAGTAGGCCTGTATAATGTTTGTTTTCCTTCATTATTCGGTAAAAAGTCCAGAAAACGAGTTAGTCATTTTAGATAACTAATTAGACGAAACAGAGAGAGTGAGCGGTTGGTTTTGTGTATTCTCTCAAGTAGCTGACAGTTTATTTGAATGATATAATCATATGTTTTTGTAGTTTTTATTGGTGTTCATTGTGTTCTTAAATCAACACAATGCTTGATTCCGCCGATCTTTTGTGTTAGTTTAATATCGTAATTGTTTTTATCCTTTTAGGACTTACAAGTGGTATAAGAGCCATTGAGGTCATTCAAGGCTCGGTTTAATATCATTGAAATCAAGATTAAGGTTTAAGGGTTTTGGACACTCAATGATTGGTGTGCTTATTGGCCTCTTTTTTGACCTATATGGTCTAATTTGGAATTTTATTTATGTGAAAGCACATTGGCATTTAATTGGACACATTTGATCTTTTTTTATCTACATGCACATTAACTTCATACATCTATGGATCTTTGCTTTCACAAAACAAAGGAGACACCAAATGTTTTTAGATTTGATTTCAGACCTCATATTACAGTGTGTATCAAGACATTACACAAGCAGTTAAGTAGATATTGCACTAATTCTAAGTGATGTTCTCCAGAGGCGTCCCTAAAAATCCTCAGAGACCCCTTAGGTCTAAGTTTAAGTGGTAAATGAGTTATATAAAAAATATGTACATATATATAGGATTTTTTTTTTTAAAATATATGCCCCAAGATTTATGGACCCTGTCCGATTAACCTCCTCAGACCTCCCAAAAGACGGCCTTGATGCTCCCCATTAAAGTCATACATTATATTCAAATTTGATATAAGACACCTTATTTTCAAGCTAAATCAGAACCTAACAATGTATCACACCAAATCCAAGTCTTTTTCAGTTTAAGGCTTTAGATGTGTCAGTTTTACCCTTAAACGAAAACTTGTACCACTTCCTTATGATGCAACAAAAATTCTTTTTGAATTTTTCGGTTTTTCAAATGTTTTTGAATTTTTCTAATGTTTTTTATATTTCTTTTATTCTCCCCAAAGTTTGTGCATAAATAAAATAAAACTAAGAAAATATTTTCATCCTTTTTGCTTAACAGTTCTCATATTTAAAACTGGGGTGCAAACGAGCCGAGCCCGAGCTCGAGCTCATTTAGATTTTGAAAGCTCTAGCTCGGCTCGATTCAAGCTTTGTTTATATAGCTCGAGCTTGGCTCGTAAGTATTTTTTCAAGCTTGAGTTCGGCTCAGGCTCAGCTCGTTTATTATTTGTTTATTAACTGATATGAATTATAAATATTATTTTATTTATAATTTAGCTATTTTTTACATTTCATAAATAATAATCATTATTATTTACATATAATCTAGCTAATATGACGTCTTAGTCTCTTGAAAAATGACAAGTTTGCACATCTATAACTGCTCGTCCTTTTTGCATTACTCCAAGAGGGTCACCAGTAAGGCGATGTTATGTCGTACCATCTTCAATTATAAAATGTGTTTGGAGTTGACTACACCTGATCAAGTCACAATAGTCCAAAATTATCCAAAAAATCCAATGGTATGCTTAATCGCATCCCTATATGGTCCACTTGACTTCGAGTCCCTTCATTTTAGTGATGATTCCAAAAGTACTAAGGCCAGATCTCCCAATGATGACATCGTAGCTTGAAAGGAAGTTTATGACAATGAAGGTTAGCACTCAAGTGCATTTTCTTTCCCCAGAGCCAGAACACACATTCAATGAAATTCAGCCAAGTGGTCTAACATGAACATTAGCAATTCCCTTTATAGATGACTCGGACCTTTGGAGCGTTCATCGGCGTCTAAATGGTTGAAGCATTTTTCGAACATGATTTCAGTAGCTGCACCAGTGTCTAGATAAGCTCATTGAACATATATGCTTTGGATGGAGGCTTCCTCAACAAGTGGTTTAAAAATTAACTTTTCACTTATGGTAGGAGGGAAACAGACGCACTGCTTTGCCAAAGGCTCTAAGCGAGGTTTCTTGCTGATGCCTTCTTCTTCATAACTGACCATATTAACCTCTTTTGCTTTCTTTCCATCATTCAACTTATCTTTTACGCCCTTGACCAAGTGGGCTAATTCTCCTGACTTTACAGCTTCCCAAATCCTCTTTTTTAACTGAAAAAAAAAATCATTTGTATGGTGACCAATGTCTTCATGAAACTCACAATATTTCCCTGAGTTATCGTTCTTCTTGCCTTTTTACAATGGCTTTGGTCAAAAGTTGTATTTCACTTCTTCGGTGGCTAGGATTTCTTGAGTGGTTTTAGCTAGAACTGCCAAGTTAATAACTTTGTCTTTGCTTCAAGGGTTCTTCCATCATGTTTTCTATAATTTGAACCCCTGAAGCATTTTTGAGTTGAATTGGCCTTTCTTTCTAGAGGGACTATTGTTTCGCCAATGGCCGACAACTCTTTTTCTTTGTTCTTTGATATCGACAGCCTCTTCCCCTGAAGGTGGGCTTCAGCTCTTTTTGAAGCTTCTTCAGGGGTTCAAGGCAAGCATTTGTTAAAGTCCCGAGTGAGATGTTTTGATTTTATGGCATTCATGGATCCTACCACTCTTATTTGTTTCATTTGCCCCAGTGTAAGTGAGATTTTCTTTCTTGTATCTTTCAATGAAGTCTTGAAGGTTTTCTTTGTCCTTTTGCTTTGAAATATGACCGTTGCATCCTTTACGTACCTTCTTTGTTGGGAGAAGTTGTCCAGGAAGCTTTTACACAGGTCATCAAAGTAGCAAATACTTCTTTCTGGGAGTTCATTGAACCACAAAAGTGTCGGACCAACGAGTGTTATGCATGAACACGTAGCAACACTCAGCATTTGACCACTTTTCCACACTCGTTGGTCCGATGAAGATCTGGAGGTGGTCCTCAGGATCTTCAGTACCAATCTACCGGGAGGTATTACAGACTCATTACTTTGGAAGGCATTTCAACCACATAGGGAAGTAAAGGATCCATACGTGGCTCGCAAGCGAGATTCAAGGGGCAATTTCTTTGGTTTTGTCAGGATTGCGGGAGTGACAAACATCGTGTCACACCCTCAAATTCCACGTGCGGGGTTTTATAGCGAGGCGCATGACACACCAGGATCTCAGTCAACGATCACAATAAACATACAACAAACATGCATTCATATATATATATATATATATATATATTTAAAACCAAAATATCATGCTTTGAGCCGTAAACCAGCAGCGGAAGCATTTCTTGTTTACAACCAAAAGACATATCATTGTTTACAAAACATTGTTTAATATGCTTCAAAATATTAGACGATGTGCATGACTCCGTGCGCCTAGCCCATTGACTGCTACCTTAGCGACCTGGGAAAACATGCCAAAAATGTCAACATATAATGCTGGTGAGTTCACAGGTTTTCTTTTATAAAAGTGTTGTCACAAGTTCACAAAGATCATTCCGATTAATACTATGTCATAAGAACGTTAGCTAGACGTTAAGTGTTTTTACTACTACGGTTGGGAACCCATTACTTAACATGAAACAAATGATGAAACCAGCCCAGATGACTGGGCTACCGATGCCTCGGTAACCCGATAGTTAGAGACAATATGCACCCGCCCGGCATCCCCGCCGTCGAGTGGGGTTTGTGAGGCCCAATAGATCTATCCACATTTCCCTTGTTGTGCGTTCCAGCACATTCATGGTTTCCCCCTGGGACTTTCCATAAAAGCCGTATAGTAACATAAAGTGCCCATAGTATAACATGATCTTTAAATAGTTCGTACGTAGCATGTTTCTCCCCCGAAAGCAAAACAATAAAAGTGGGGCTGTGAAACTCACCTTAGATTGCGTTACTTGAAAACAGTTACGTAGTTATGTTATAATAGTCCCAAATAGCGGCGACCTATCATAAAATGTGTATAAGTACCCGGACTAATAACCCGTAGGTTAACTAGTCCCCGAACGTCCAGACCATAACCATAAACGTTTGAAAACACCTTTGACTGTTAAACCGACCGTACCAGACAAGACCCGACATCCCACGTGTTAGGTAAATACAAGACATCATGCATCACATGCAATTAAACGTTCAATACGCGAAATAATTCACCTAGTCTAGCATAATGTCCCATTAACGCATAAACAGGTCCGAACACGTGTTACTAAGTCATTGGGTGTATCCCGGGGTTCCTATCATGTTCCTAGGCGTCAAATCATGTTCCGGGATGTCAAAATGCGTTTATGACAGCAGTACACGCGATTAGGAAACTTTCATGCGGTTAGGAAAAGTCAACTAGTGAGCAGGAGGGGTGATTAGGCGAGTAGGTTCCTATTTGCCTCAAGCCCTGCTCATGCGCGTTTTTGCGCGTTAAACCCTCCAAATCAGATCCGAAACATGTAAAAACACCCAATATCATAACTAAACTATTAGCCAACCCTTTCCAAGCAAAAACCCCCCATTTATCTCTGCTCTAACGGGCTCGGTGCGATTATTTCCAAAAATGGCAAAATACTAGGTTTCATTAACTATGAAATCTTTCCTTAAGTAGTAAAGATCAGATTACACCTCCTACAACTTGCAATTCATCATCTCTATGTTATATCATCATCCTAGCATGATTTCTAACCATAAACAAGCAATGAATCATATCATAACATCCTATTTCTTCAAGAATCACCCAAATGGGTCAAAATGCATACTTGCACCTAAACACTATAACAAGAGCTTAAACTCATAGATAATCATCCTAACAACACCTACACATCAGAAGTACATCAAATTCATGGAAACATTCATGTTGTAATCACCAAAAATCATCATATGCATCAATACTTCACATATAGCAAGTATTATGGTGTAGACTTGTTTTAGAACTCCTTTCCAAGGTTTTTAAAGACTCATTATTATCAAAATAAGGTCTGGACTTTTGGGGAACCAAGACAATAACATTACAAAGGTGTGGGATGAAGAACACACCTTGGATTTTATCAAAGAAAGGTGTATAAGCTTGGAGATGGTGTGTTTTGAGGCAAGACAAGTTCCAGAGGTGTTTCAAGGTGTGTGGGAGGCTTAGGATCAGTTAGGTTTGCACAAATGGTGTTTGGGGAGTCAAGGGTTGTATTTATAGGTGTTTTGACTCGTGCACAGCAGTATATGCGAGTAGGAGAGCTGTTCAGGCGAGTAGGGTTCCTACTCGCCTATATACTTGCGAGTAGGGCCCTATTCGCCTACAGGCATCCCCCTACTCGCATCAGTAAGTGGCGATTAGGAGCTCCCCAGGCTCCTAATCGCCTGTAAGGTCCTGGAACTGATTTTTGGCGCGTTAAACACTATTTTAACACATATAAGCACGTATTCACATACCGACAAGTCACATAATGATTACAAACACATAATGCACGATAACTAACACATTTACATCCGTTCACCAATTCCCGGGACTCGAGACTTGCGTGTGTGCGTTAAACTCGGCGATTCCACGAATCACCAATCCTTGTACACATGGTTATGGACCGACTCCCGATGATCCCGCGGATCATCGTAACAACTCCCGATGATTCCCAGAATCATCGTACCGACTCGACTGACCCCGTTAAGTACGTAATATGCACGACTCGCTAAGGTAGACTTACTAGTTTAGTCACTGTTACTAACCTGAGTTTGCCGGGTGTCACATCATCCCCCTGTTGAAAAAATTTTCGTCCCGAAAATTGCTTAAGGCCAAAAAGGAAGAGACGAAAGAGAAGAAAATTTTCCGATTGCCACATCATCCCCTTGTTGAAAGGAATATCGACCCGAGATTCATTTAGCTTCAGTGGAGACATGTCTTGATTCGAACGCGTGCTTAGGAAATAAATGGGGATACTTAGCCTTCATCTTATCTTCCCATTCCCACGTGAACTCCGGTCCACGATTTGAGTTCCAACGGACTTTAACAATGCGGATTTTACTCCGACGAAGGCTACGGATCTTATAGTCAAGAATTTCAACAGGTTCTTCCACAATACGCAGACGATCATCCACCTTGATCTCTTCGAAAGGAACAACTAAAGATTCATCCGCCAGACACTTCTTGAGATTAGAGACATGGAAGACATTATGAACATTACTGAGTTCAGCTGGCAGATCAAGCCTGTATGCTACCGGTCCAATCCGTTCCAGAATTGCGAATGGTCCCACATACCGAGGATTCAATTTGCCCCGCTTCCCAAAACATATAACGCCCTTCCACGGAGATACCTTCAATAAAACCCTGTCGCCAACCTCAAACTCCAAAGGCTTGCGACGACGATCGGCATAGCTCTTTTGACGATCCCGAGCTGCTGCCATGCGGTTACGGATTTGTACGATCTTCTCGGAATTCTCGTACACAAGTTCCGGGCCGGTGAGTTGACTCTCACCCACCTCGGCCCAACAAAGAGGAGACCGGCATTTTCGCCCGTAAAGAGCCTCAAACAGAGCTGCCTTGATGCTAGAATGGTAACTGTTGTTGTAGGAGAATTCCACCAACGGTAGATGACTCTCCCACCCTTTGCCAAAATCGATCACAGATGCCCGGAGCATGTCTTCTAGTGTTTGGATTGTCCGCTCACTTTGACAGTCAGTTTGCGGATGATAAGCTGTGCTCATGTCTAACTGAGTACCCAGAGCCTTATGCAAGGACTTTCAGAAGTTAGAAGCGAACCGAGAATCACGATCAGAAATAATAGAGACAGGCACCCCGTGCCGAGAAACCACTTCCTTAAGATATAAACGTGCCAGACGCTCGAGGCCATCGGTTTCTTTGATAGCGAGGAAGTGCGCAGACTTTGTCAACCTATCAACAATCACCCAGATCATGTCACAACCACTGGGCGATTTCAGGAGTTTGGTCACAAAGTCCATCGTAATCCGCTCCCATTTCCACTCGGGGATTTCAGGTTGTTGCAGTAGACCGGACGGCTTTTGATATTCAACCTTGACCTTGGCACAGGTCAAGCACTTGCTCACGTACGAAGCCACATCCGCCTTCATGTTCGGCCACTAATAAAGTATCTTTAGGTCTTGATACATCTTATCGGAGCCAGGGTGAATAGAGTACCGGGACTTGTGAGCTTCATCAAGAACGAGCTCCCGCAAGCCCCCAAATAAAGGAACCCAAATACGTTCAACGAAATAGTGTAGGCCATCGGACGTGAGCTCAAGGTGGCTATCAGCACCGTGCATGGTTTCAGCTTTAAGGTTTTCCTCCTTCAAAGCTTCTTGTTGTGCCGAGCGAATTCGGTCGGGTAGGCCGAAATGGATAGTGAGCTGAAGAGCTCGAACGCGACGAGGTTTAGCCGTTTCCTTCCTGCTCAAGGCGTCTGCGACCACATTCGCCTTGCCAGGATGGTATTTAATAGCGCACTCATAATCATTAAGAAGCTCGACCCAGCGACGCTGTCTTATATTCAACACTTTCTGATCAAAGATATGCTGGAGGCTCTTGTGATCGGTGTAAATAGTGCACTTGGTACCGTACAAGTAGTGCCTCCATATCTTTAAAGCAAAGACTACAGCACCCAATTCTAGATCGTGGGTGGGGTAGTTTTCTCATGAACTTTGAGCTGACGAGAAGCATAGGCGATGACCTTCTCGCGCTGCATTAGCACACAACCGAGACCCCGGATAGAAGCGTCACAATAAACCACAAAATCGTCCGTGCCTTCAGGAAAAGACAAGATAGGAGCAGAACAGAGTTTAGCCTTTAACATCTGGAAGGCTGACTCTTGCGAATCACCCCAGTCGAACTTCTTATCCTTCTGGGTAAGCGAGGTGAGGGGTTGAGCGATCTTCGAAAATCCCTCGATAAAACGACGATAATAACCTGCAAGACCCAGGAATTGCCGCACCTCAGATGGCGTCTGGTGCTTCCCAGTCTTTAATGGCTTCTATCTTAGCTGGGTCAACGTGAATTCCTTTCTCATTAACAACATGACCAAGGAACTGGACTTCACGCAACCAGAAGCTACACTTAGAAAACTTGGCGTACAACTGTTCCCGCCTCTGGAGTTCCAAAACAAGACGCAAGTGTTCCTGGTGGTCCACTTCGTTCTTGGAATAGACTAGAATATCATCAATGAAGACAATTACGAACTTATCAAGATAGGGCTTACAAACACGGTTCATCAAATCCATAAAAATGGCGGGCGCATTGGTGAGACCAAAAGGCATGACCAAAAATTCGAAATGGCCATAGCGAGTTCGAAAGGCGGTCTTCGGAATGTCAGCTTCTTGGACCCTCAACTGATGGTACCCCGATCTCAAATCGATCTTCGAATAGAAACTAGAACCCTGAAGTTGGTCGAATAAGTCATCGATGCGAGGAAGAGGATAACGATTCTTGATAGTAACCTTGTTCAACTCACGGTAGTCGATACACATTCGCAGGCTTCCGTCCTTCTTCTTGACAAACAGAATAGGGGCTCCCCACGGGGACGAACTAGGTCGGATGAAACCCTTTCCCAACAGCTCCTGCAACTGGTTAGACAACTCCTGCATCTCGGGAGGTGCAAGACGATATGGGGCTCGGGCAATAGGGGCCGCACCTGGAGAAAGTTCAATACCGAATTCGACCTGACGATAAGGCGGGAGGCAGGTAAATCCTCAGGAAATACATCGGGAAAATTACGAACGACAGGAATATCTTCAATCTTCTTCTCTTCCTCTGACGAAACCGAAACAAGTGCCAGAATGGCAGAATACCCCTTCCGAAGATACTTATAAGCTTTCATACACGAAATGATACTCAAAGGGACCCCGCTCTTCTCACCATGCACCAACAGAATTTCTCCATCAGGGAGGGGAAGTCGAATGACTTTATCAAAACAAACGATCTCAGCATGATACAAAGACAACCAATCCATACCCACGACAACATCGAAACTACCCAAGGATACCGGCATAAGGTCAATAGGAAAGGAATAACCCAACAACTCAAGGCGACACTCCCTAAGGACGTGCGTCGCTTCGACTTTCTTACCATCAGCCAATTCTATCAAGTACTTAGCCTCTAAAGGTGTAGGTACCCTATCAAGCAATTGACTAAACCCAAGAGATATAGAACTCTTATCGGCACCGGAATCGAATAAAACCGTAGCATAGCGATTATCGAGAAGAAACGTACCAGTAACAGTGTCAGGGTCCTGTCAAGCCCCGCTCGAACCAATCACAAAGGCGCGAGCATTCCTGCCTCCGCCCCCATTGTTCCCATTACCCGATCCGTTCTTCCCGGCTTCACCCTGCTTCAACTTGGGGCAGTTACGTTTGTAGTGACCAAGCTCACCACAGTTATAGCACCCTTGTTTTCCCTGGTTTCCCTGGGAGCAGCAACCTGAGGAGCTGGAGTAGGTGTAGCAGGTGGGTTCCGGTTACCCTGGAGATTAGTCCTGCAATCCTTTGCCTGGTGCACGTGCTTATGGCACCTGTGGCAGTGGGTCCGGTCCTCACAACGACCGTTGTGGTGAAATCCACACTGGTCACACTTCGGCAACTTCCCGGTATAACCATCCGGTTTCTGGTCAGTCGACGGTCCCCCAACATCGGACCTCTTCACCTGTTGAGGCTGAGCCGAACTCGAGCCTTTACCCACACTCTCCCATTTACGCTTGTTATTCTCAGGGGCCTTCACAGCAGCGCCTCGAGGAGGCAAGACCCCTTCAGCCACCTTCATATTGGTCAGCCTGTGAGCCGACCGAACCACCTCAGAATAAACAGTGAGATTACCCGCAGCTACCAACCCCGCAATCTCCGGCACCAACCTAGCAACATAGTGTTCGATCCTCCAGTATTCCGGTGTGTGCAAATCAGGGCACAACACCGCCAACTCATTGTGCCTAGCAGTGTAAGCTTCGACCTCAGACCCCACCATCTTATGATTCCAGACTTCGTGCTCAAGCTTCTGGATTTCATCCCTCGGGCAGTACTCATTCTTCAACAACTGAATGAACTCTGTCCAGGGCATAGCGTGAGCTTCCCCAATACCCATGGTCTGGGTGGGGGAGTTCCACCAAGTCAGAGCTTGACCCTCCAGGGTCGCAAAAGCATATTTCACCCGGTCGCCTTCCGGGCAGCTGCACATCGAGAAAACCAACTCAATTTTCTCCAACCAGCGGAGCAGTCCCACTACCCCTTCAGTTCCACTAAAGTTGTGGGGATTGCAATCCATAAACTTCTTGTAGGAACACTGGGGTGGAGAGGGATTGACAGCACCACCTGGAACAGACACACTGGTGAAAATCAAGAAAAGGTACAGTACCCTAGAACAAGATAGGATAGGTGAGAATTGACGTACCACCCATAGCATTATGAGCGGCTTGGAATGCAGCCAAACCAATGTTCACGTGCTGCTGCATCAGGTTATCCAACTCCGCTTGGGTCATATTAACGTTCCCACGGCCACCGCCGCCACCACGGCCGCCAGCACGGCCGCCTCTGCGACCTCCACGAGTTCCCGACATCTTCTGTCACAACATGAAACAAAAGATTTAGGCTTGCCCGTGGTATGACCCATTAGGAATTTTAAGGAACTAGACCGAGCCCAGTTCGGGTCCATCCGTTCAAACACAAAGTCCGCTAGGGATCCCATGCATCACAGTTTATAATCTCGTGTGCACCCGACATGATAAACTGCTCTACATGGTCCTCCGGGTGTGCTTTAAGTTCGAAGTTCAAGTCACCGAACACTAGCGCCCAATCATGGTATTATCATAAGTATAAGTACAAGATAGTATGCATAAGAATGAGCGTGTCCATTAGGGCATAGAAGGGAGATGTCCGAATCCCTGGACAGATCTCAAGAGTACGCCGGAGCTACCCTGATGTACACCGCCGTCAAGAAGGTTCAATAGTATATCGTTCGCCATCGAATTATAGTAAGGATGAGTCAAGAGATAGAATGATAAAGAGTAGACAGATGATGTAGCGTAGAAGATGATGACACCGACACCCCCGACAAGTCATATTGTTACCCCACATGTTAAGACTCGACTATCTGTTACCGTCTAGTGTGTGCGACTCAGTTATAGACTAGACTCTACATGCAGTCCTAGTTCACTATAACCGTTGGCTCTGATACCAATCTGTCACACCCTCAAATTCCACGTGCGGGGTTTTACCGCGAGGCGCGTGACACACCAGGATCTCAGTCAACGATCACAATAAACATACAACAAACATGCATTCATATATATATATTTTTAAAACCAAAATATCATGCTTTGAGCCATAAACCAGCAGCGGAAGCATTTCTTGTTTACAACCAAAAGACATATCATTGTTTACAAAACATTGTTTAATATGCATCAAAATATTAGACGATGTGCATGACTCCGTGCGCCTAGCCCATTGACTGCTACCTTAGCGACCTGAGAAAACATGCCAAAAATGTCAACATATAATGCTGGTGAGTTCACAGGTTTTCTTTTATAAAAGTGTTGTCACAAGTTCACAAAGATCATTCCCGTTAATACTATGTCATAAGAACGTTAGCTAGACGTTAAGTGTTTTTACTACTACGGTTGGGAACCCATTACTTAACATGAAACAAATGATGAAACCAGCCCAGATGACTGGGCTACCGATGCCTCGGTAACCCGATAGTTAGAGACAATATGCACCCGCCCGGCATCCCCGCCGTCGAGTGGGGTTTGTGAGGCCCAATAGATCTATCCACATTTCCCTTGTTGTGCGTTCCAGCACATTCATGGTTTCCCCCTGGGACTTTCCATAAAAGCCGTATAGTAACATAAAGTGCCCATAGTATAACATGATCTTTAAATAGTTCGTACGTAGCATGTTTCTCCCCCGAAAGCAAAACAATAAAAGTGGGGCTGTGAAACTCACCTTAGATTGCGTTACTTGAAAACAGTTACGTAGTTATGTTATAATAGTCCCAAATAGCGGCGACCTATCATAAAATGTGTATAAGTACCCGGACTAATAACCCGTAGGTTAACTAGTCCCCGAACGTCCAGACCATAACCATAAACGTTTGAAAACACCTTTGACTGTTAAACCGACCGTACCAGACAAGACCCGACATCCCACGTGTTAGGTAAATACAAGACATCATGCATCACATGCAATTAAACGTTCAATACGCGAAATAGTTCACCTAGTCTAGCATAATGTCCCATTAACGCATAAACAGGTCCGAACACGTGTTACTAAGTCATTGGGTGTATCCCGGGGTTCCTATCATGTTCCTAGGCGTCAAATCATGTTCCGGGATGTCAAAATGCGTTTATGACAGCAGTACACGCGATTAGGAAACTTTCATGCGGTTAGGAAAAGTCAACTAGTGAGCAGGAGGGGTGATTAGGCGAGTAGGGCTCCTATTCGCATGAAGTATCAGGCGAGTAGGCTGTACTCGCCTGATGCTTCAGGCGAGTAGGTTCCTATTCGCCTCAAGCCCTGCTGATGCGCGTTTTCGCGCGTTAAACCCTCCAAATCAGATCCGAAACATGTAAAAACACCCAATATCATAACTAAACTATTAGCCAACCCTTTCCAAGCAAAAACCCCCAATTTATCTCTGCTCTAACGGGCTCGGTGCGATTATTTCCAAAAATGGCAAAATACTAGGTTTCATTAACTATGAAATCTTTCCTTAAGTAGTAAAGATCAGATTACACCTCTTACAACTTGCAATTCATCATCTCTATGTTATATCATCATCCTAGCATGATTTCTAACCATAAACAAGCAATGAATCATATCATAACATCCTATTTCTTCAAGAATCACCCAAATGGGTCAAAATGCATACTTGCACCTAAACACTATAACAAGAGCTTAAACTCATAGATAATCATCCTAACAACACCTACACATCAGAAGTACATCAAATTCATGGAAACATTCATGTTATAATCACCAAAAATCATCATATGCATCAATACTTCACATATAGCAAGTATTATGGTGTAGACTTGTTTTAGAACTCCTTTCCAAGGTTTTTAAAGACTCATTATTATCAAAATAAGGTCTGGACTTTTGGGGAACCAAGACAATAACATTACAAAGGTGTGGGATGAAGAACACACCTTGGATTTTATCAAAGAAAGGTGTATAAGCTTGGAGATGGTGTGTTTTGAGGCAAGACAAGTTCCAGAGGTGTTTCAAGGTGTGTGGGAGGCTTAGGATCAGTTAGGGTTGCACAAATGGTGTTTGGGGAGTCAAGGGTTGTATTTATAGGTGTTTTGACTCGTGCACAGCAGTATATGCGAGTAGGAGAGCTGTTCAGGCGAGTAGGGTTCCTACTCGCCTATATACTTGCGAGTAGGGCCCTATTCGCCTACAGGCATCCCCCTACTCGCATCAGTAAGTGGCGATTAGGAGCTCCCCAGGCTCCTAATCGCCTGTAAGGTCCTGGAACTGATTTTTGGCGCGTTAAACACTATTTTAACACATATAAGCACGTATTCACATACCGACAAGTCACATAATGATTACAAACACATAATGCATGATAACTAACACGTCTACATCCGTTCACCAATTCCCGGGACTCGAGACTTGTGTGTGTGCGTTAAACCCGGCAATTCCATGAATCACCAATCCTTGTACACATGGTTATGGACCGACTCCCGATGATCCCGCGGATCATCGTAACGACTCCCGATGATTCCCAGAATCATCGTACCGACTCGACTGACCCCGTTAAGTACGTAATATGCACGACTCGCTAAGGTAGACTTACTAGTTTAGTCACAGTTACTAACCTGAGTTTGCCGGGTGTCACATCATCCCCCTGTTGAAAGAATTTTTCGTCCCGAAAATTGCTCAAGGCCAAAAAGGAAGAGACGAAAGAGAAGAAAATTTTCCGATTGCCACACATCGTTTCAACTCTGAGTAGAATGAATTTAGTAACCATATATGATTCTAAGATGAGTGTCTCACTAGATAAGTTCGATAAAAACATAATATGATTATCCATAACTTCCATGTTGAAACCCAGAAGCCCAACTCTGTTATTCCACGACCACCGGATGTTCCTGCGGAAGATCCATCGGTAGATCGTTCAGAGCTGTTGTTACAGGGGTTACGGATGTGGTGAATACATCGATGAAAATTGTGGAAATAGATGGCGTGATAGCATGGTACCTGAACTACTACAAGATACGGTCGGTAATCGTAGAAGTTAAGAATGTGATGGGTCTAGAAGAGATGAGAACGTTGTTGGATGTCGGTTGCTACTCGGAAAATCCGGTATGCTAATTGGGGGGGTCTAATGTGTATGGTGGTGTTCAAGGAAAAGAGATTGGCACTTCATTTTATTGAGAAAGAAGTCAAAGCTTGAAGCAGTGTTATTGAAAACGCAAGTCTGTGGAAAGGTTAAGAATCGGTTGGTATGGTTAAAAATGGAAGGTGTGCCGGTGCATCTCCGGGGATAACCGGGTGTTTGATAAAATTGGTGGACAACTTGGGAAGGTAGTCGGCGAATCCGAATTCTCTTGGTTAGATCCGGACAACTCATGCGGCTATTGTTGGATACTGTTGGGAATACTAAAAATTGTGAAGGAGAATACTAAAAATGTGGGGTTGGACGGTCAAATGAAGGAGAATACTACAAATTGTGAAGTTTATTATTTTGGTTCAAGGGGGAGTGGAGCAAAAGATCGAGAAAAATGGTGAAGTTTGTTATTTTTGTTCAAGGGGGGAAGTGGAGCAAAAGATCGAGGCTATTCCTGAAAAGTGTACTATAGGAGAAGCCCAGTTCCATAAGGCCAAGCTTCTGTGAGGAATGGTGAGGAGAACAACCATATGAACGGGGGAAATAACACAAAAAGATGAATATGGGTTATCCAAGTGGCGGTATCCTTGAAAAAATGCATCTCAAGGTTTTCATGGGGTACAAACATAGGGCGACTAAACGCATTATAGAGTGGGAGAGATGCGCGATTTTTGATGACATGGGGTAGGAATTTTTGTTGTAACAGTAGTAACTACAAGTGATTTTGCAGACGTTTTACATTGTGTTAGTGTCTTACTTGTACAATGTAATTATATTTTGGGTGTTGAATGAAAGTAATTTGCCGATAAAAAAAGGGGTTTTCACCTGTTGTTCATTTGATTTTATTGTTGGAACAATTGGATCACAAACACAAACAAACAACCGAATTTTATGAGAAACGCACTTACAACTATTTTATGCTTATAATAGACATAACTTGATCACCAAGCTAACAAACATATTGCAACTAGATCATAAGACCTGATAAAATAATAACATAATAATTCCTAAATTTAGGAAATCTAACAAGCCTATGTGAGGGCATACTACTTGATAGAGGCTTATGTCTTTTAAATGAGAGGTTTTAAGTTCAAATCTAGACAATAATGCATTTTGTGTATAACATTGTGAGGGTAACATTAGTTATAAATCTAACCAAATAGAAAAACATTAATTAAAACCCCCAACCTCAAGATTAATCCAACACTTTTCACTTGTTGTTCTTCTTGCATTTCAGACTGTCCGTTGTGGGCCGTGAGCGAGCTTCGGCGCGAGGGAGGTTTCATCCCGGTGCTCACCCCAGTCACAACAGCCCCACACGAACAGTCCCAAGCACATGTGACTGTGGTCGCGCGCGGTAACGGAAGTGAGAGGTGATTTGGTCGCGCCGGTGCTCACCCCCAGCTACAACGGGATCAAGTGACCAGGTTATTGAGAGTGAAGTTTGTGGCTCGCGCCTGCTCGCTCGGGGCCGACAACGGATAGTCTCACATGTTCATCCGACTAAACAATAAACAAAACCTAATATTGATAATTAATGGGGTCTGATGATGGACTTCAAGGGGACCTGCTAAAAAGTACAAAGGGCCCAATTATTTTTCCTTCAATTGGTAACACTGTTAGCTTCAAACTTTGTGGGGGCCTTTCCCCCACTCAATTTAAAGTAAATCAGCCCATGTCCATGTCCACGTCCATATCTAAACAAAAACCATCAAGGTGACCTACTAACAACAATAATTAGCTCAATCATGGGATTAAATATTTATATTAGAAGCTTATATATAAACATATTAGTGTTTAATCGGGCTTAAGTTTTTTTTATTAGATTTATATATGTTTGGGATCATTTGAGAACTCATTTGAGTTGTGAGAACCATAGGAACTCACTTTATAACCACACACTTATTTTAATAAAAAAATAAATATGTTGTCCAAAATTAAACAATAATAAAATATTAATATACTTACATGGGGTAAAAATCATTTACATCGGTGTAAATTCATCAATGGAATTTGGGGGGCGAATCCGTAACCCCCTATGTAGGTCCGCCAGTGGGCTCATTGCTCACGAAGATCGCTACAATTGCAAACATTTGCTAAAACCGAACACAGGAGAAAATCCAGCAAAGTCGCAATCTTTAAAAGGATAGTTAACACAATGAAGTCTCCAACAATCTTTTGAACCCAATTTTATAAAACCTTCACACACAAAACACTCAAAACCGGGGGGGGGGGGGGGGGGGGGGGGGGGGGGGGTATACTTGTTGTACCTAGGGGAGATGATGGCTTCTGAGTGAAGTCTCTGTATACTAAACAGAACATTATCTATCACATTGTTAAGCAGATCTAATCACTTGAACTTTTAGATTAGTTAAGTGTTTAGGTAATTTAGCATGTTTCTGTTACTTCTGAACTGATAACCAGACTCAACAGACAAACCTATCGGATCCGATGCATAACCAATGGCCTCTAACAAACATACTAGAAGATTGAAGCATACCAGAGTAGTTTTAAACTTTTAATCCCCTCAATAGTGATCAAGGTTGCTATACTAATTTATGCAAATTAAAGGTGGCAATAAGTTTCGCTGAGTGTACTAACATGCAGTTAATAAATGGCGCTCATAAAAGAGATCGTCCGGATGAAAAAAAAAAACATCAAGTTATATGTCTGATTTCGATCATAAATGCTTAAAATCTGCCATCTCTTTCTTTGACCCACACAGTATTTAAAAGTCGGTGTAAAAGATAAAAACAACTAACATGCGGTTAATCAATAGCGCTCATTAAAGAGATCGTCCAGATGAAAAAAACATCAAGTTATATGTCTGATTAGACCATAAATGCTTAAAATCTGCCATCTCTTTCTTTGACCCACACAGTATTTAAAAGTCAGTGAAAATGTTTTTAAGAAAAAGTACATGCGTTTGCCGGGAGTCGAACCCGGGTCTATTGCTTGGAAGGCAATTATCCTAACCGTTGGACTACAAACGCTCATGTTGTATTCCCTTATTTAGCATTCCATATATTGGGGGCATGTCACTCTCATCATTTGCCATTGGGTCTTACTTAACTACTTGCACCTTGAGTGTCCCACGAATGTCGCCTCTTGAAGCTACAAATGATCTTCAGCCCTTGGATTTTCTACGTCTCACTTGATTTTCTATAATCGTTCAAGCTCCGCCAATGATTGTAAAGTGCTTGTGTGTGTTCAACGTGTGACAGTTTTTTTGAAAAGAACGTGTGACAGTTGAGTAGCTAATTAATGCATAAAGAAACACTAGTCTAATATCCGATTCAATGCCCTATCTCAACTAGAGAGTAGGTATTTTATAATCTTTTATCAATTTAGACTAGGTTTTAGACTTATGCCCATGCTCTAAATTAACTGTCATTAAATGAAATATAATATAAAGTGACAAAATGTGTGTACTATAAAAGGAATAGGCATTTTTTTAGAAAAATTTTTTTTTGTGAATGATCAACACTTGATAACTCATATAGCCTATTGTCACCTGCTCGACATTCTAAAGGTGCGATGTGACCTGGATAAAAAAAATCCAAATTGGTATCAAATGATGATGATGATAAGCGATTATCTATCCATTGCGTATTCATAAACTCACCGTCCTTCATTTATTAGTTACAAATATTACATAAAGGGAATAAGAGAAAACTACCACTAGCTATTTCCTAGTTTTTGGGAAGGTGGAAATGAAGGTACTACTACATAAGGTACAACTAGATAAAGCATAGGTATTTAGGAATCATACACCTTCAATTTAGGATTCATACACCCTGGTTCACATCATACACCAATAGGAGGCTGCCACATACCTCAGAATGTGATGTCACAGGGTTTATGAAACCTAGAACCCGCGATATTGCTATCACAACTTAGTTATTTATTCTCTGTTTTATGTTTCAGTATAATTTCTTCACACTGACACCCCCGCAACAGGCGTGCATGGTTCAACGATTTTACATATACTCTTCGTTCGGTGTTTTTTTCCCTTTTTTTAACTTATTTTGTTTTTACGACTTTTCCCGGTGTTAGCGATCGCTTACAATTGTGTGACATTGGTGCTACTTGGCACAATTTACACCCCGCCGCTACGCGGGGGCTTAATACTAATTTTAAACTATGTTTTAATTAAAAAAACGGCCCACAAATCTGAGCTTATCCAAATCTTTCGGTATACATACAATTTCATGTTTTGGCTCTAGATTTATTATTTTGTACGAATCTAAACTTAACTGATCTGATTTTTTTTTTTTCCCACTAATTGATTAAGCGGTGGTCAAATATGCGAATTTTCATCAAGTATTTCACTTAACAGTAAGTAGTTATTTTAATCACCAAAGTATTTCCGTTACTGCCAATGTGGGGTATCCCACTTGGTAGAGGCGAAATCCTAGGTTCAAATTTAGGCAAAGGCGTATTTGATGTAAATACAGCGGGAGTGTAACATTAGCCGTTAAAAAAAACTGTATCTCCGTTACTGTAACATTGCAATTTAGTTTGCGAAAACGAATTGTTATACTATCTATTACGTATGTTGATCAACTCTTTTAAGGAAATTTGCTACTAACAGAAAGTCAACTTTGACTTCGGGCTTTCTGTTTAGACCTCAATGTTTGGTTAACTTTTATTTTATTTTATTCATTTTGTATTCATTGGCGGACCTATAGCAAGCCCAAGGGGTGCGGGCGCCCACCCTGGAAAAAAAAATTAGTGTTATATACGCGCGTTCATCCCGTCCGCACCCCATGAAATTTTTCAGCCGCACCCCTTGGACTTTTGAAACCGACCTCAAGAAAAAAAAAATATAATTATATGTTAAGAGTTAGCCCATTTTATTAGTTAGTAGCCCAATTTCAAGAATGAGTCAATAAGCAGACATGTGTTTAATATTGATTAAAATGAAAAAGCAAACAAAAAATAAACCTAAAGCCAGAAGAGCGCTGAACAAAGAAAAACAAAAGAAAAAGTTGTCTGTCTCCCTCCCTGTTTCTGATCGGCGATCGCTAAACAAAGAAGAGGAACCTGTGACGTTGACCAGTCACAATTTACAAACAATTGAACAAATACAACAAAACTCCAAAAGGTAATTAGGTAAATGTGATTATGTGAATATTTTTCTTGAACGACCAACAAATCAATCCCGAGCACTTTCAAAGTGCCCACGAGACAAAGGAGTACCCCGAGAGTAACCCGGATCCACCGGTGATTTCACACCAATTCCCGGGGGAAACCCGCCGCCCGAAGGCCCACTGCGGTAAAACTCGACCCACCAGCAGCATTTTAGTATTATTATTTTTGGTATACGAGTCGACCTGAACCGAACCGACCCGGGCCACCTGATGGATAAACGACCTATATAAGGTCTATGATTCCGCATCCCATGAAAAAAATCCTGGGTCCACCACTGTTTGTATTCAGCCCCAATAAAGCCCAAACCGTGAAACCAAACCGTTAGTAACTGCTTAGTTTAAGTCACGTTAAATGGTTGGGATTTCAATAATAAAAAAACGTTACTAACGGTTTGTCCTAAAAACCATCAAAACCGGACCATGTTTTACTCCAATAATCTTAACAATGAATTCTAATGTCCCAAATCAAAGATTTCAAGTATGATTTTCACAATGTCTTTCTAACTGCTTTGCAGAACAAACTTTAACATACATCAAGATAAATGGTCCTTCAGGATTTAAAGAGATTTACATGAAGCTATAGCCTATATCTCTACTTCAAGGAATAATAATACTCAAAATTATGCGCGATTTTAAGTTTTATAAATGCCAGGTGAAATAATACCAGGACATTCGTCGCAGTTTGTGACGATGATTCAAGGTCACGGAAGCATATACTTGAATTTGAACATGCGCCTTCAAAGACTTCCTGATTGATGACAATTTTATTGTTCAAGATCAATGAATAATCAAAGAGAAAATGCATAAAAGTATAAACATGCCAGGTGGCATATTCTTACCTGAAAAAGGAGTAATCTTTACTACATCAATCAATTTATCAACCTGCACTAGCATCTCTCTCCATGTATATGTCCTGTTTTGACTTGACTCTTAGCTACATATCATGGACCCTGAAGATTTACAAAGAAGAAACACAATCAAAGTTTCTTATTCACATATATAATGACTCGAAACATATTCAAAAAAGCTCGCGAGCTTGTGTAATTTTACATTTTTACCCTTTGTGTGTGTCTTTCCAATTATCTGCAGATACACGTATGCATGTAGTCTGGGTTTTAAAAAGCGCGCCTTGGCGCAAGGCGCAGCCTAGGGCGCCTCACGGCTTTGCGCCTATCCTTTTTCCCAAAGGGGCGCACCTCAGGCGCTTTTTTGTCAAAATTTTAGTCGCTTTTCACCTGAGGCGCACGCCTCACATACACAGGGTATTTTTTATGCATAAAAATGTTGTACCTTGGTGTTTTTGGCTTGTACATATAGGTAAAATCACATAACAACCTTATTTATAGCTATATTTTGGGTAAATGAAGCTAAAAACTCATGGAATATATATGGGATACATAAAAAAATTATATAATTAGTGTGCGCTTCGGGTACGAAAATCCCACGCTTTTTGCACTTCGCACGATGCACTTAGACCTCATCGCTTTTGTGCGCCTAGCGCTTTTTAAAACCAAGCGTGTAGTGTAGATTTCATTTTAAACATGGAAATATGGAATATGGCATAAAAGTACTAAAGATGACTTACCAAGACGAAGAAACATGGTCAAAGCCGTAGCGCATTTACCATCGCCAAAACAGGTCAGGTGTCTTACTTCCTGTGAAGACACAAAAACTTTTTACTCTGTTTATAACAAACGCCGAACATATATTTCCAAATGAATATCAATTTCACATTTTTTTGTCTTTGATGTTTTCGCTTCAGAAGTACATTGTAATCAGCACGAAACAAGCTCCCTAACTAACTTGAACTAACCAAAAAAGTGTGTATATATTTTCATCCACTTATGAAGTAACTTACAAAGGCAATATCAGTCTAAAAATCTCATCTACAAAATTAAGGACCTACCCTTGAGAAATCTTTTATCATTCTTCGCTTTTCACATCTGTTTTCCGGCTCCATCCGTGAACTAAACTAGTGTATGTTATTTCATCTAATTCCACACCTCTTTGAGACATATCGTTAAATAACTGAAGGGCGTTTTCAATCTTCCCTTCCTTTGTAAATCCGTTCGCCAATGCGTTATATGTAACAACATCAGGAATAATCCCGTTTCTTTCCATCTCATCAAGAATCTTGGCAGCTACTTCTGTTTGCCCAATTTTGCAATACCCATCGATCATAACCGTATACGTGATTTTATTAGGGTTTATACCGTATTTAGACATTTCCTGCAATGTAATTACCACTTCATCCATTTGACCCATCTTACAATAACCTTTGATTAAAGCGGTGTAACACACGACGTTTGGTGATAAACCATCCTCCCTCATTTTATCAATAAGAATCTTTGCATCTTCAACACATCCGTTGTTTGAGTAGCCGTGAATTAGAGAAGAAAACGTCTCGGAAGTTGGTTGAATACCTTTACTTTTCATGTCATTAAACAGCCTAACGGATTCTGTCATATCACCGAGTGTGGAATAAGCTCTAATAAGCGTGTTATAGATAAACGAGTCCACTTCCATATTCTTGTCGACAAGCTCGTTAAATACATCCTTTCCCTTTTGGATTTCATCGTTCTTACAAAACCCTTCGATTAAAACTCCATAAGTGTGCGCATCGGGAGTTAAACCTTGAAACTTACACTTATCCAAAAGCATTACAGCTTCATCCATCTTACCCTTTTTGCATAACCCTTTTATTAGCGACGTGTAAGTCAAAGTATCGGGTGAAATCCCTTGTTTGACCATCTCTTCACTTAACCGTAAACCTTCCTCAAATCTCGCCTCTTTACAATGCCATGAAATCAATGTGTTGTATGTAATTCTATCTAAACGAAACCCTTTTTGTATCATTTCTTTAAGAATCTTTATCGCCTCACCAACATTCCCAGATTCACAAAGACCATGAATAAGCGCGTTTGACGTCACAATGTTTGGAGAGATACGTCTTTCAAGTAGCTTAAACCACAGATTAACGGCTTCTGAATGCTTGCCGTGCTTACAAAGCCCACTAACAACCGTCGTTAGTAAACTATCGTTTGGTCTTAAATCTCTTAGCAACATTTCATCAACCAAATGAAGCGCAGACTCCATTTTTGAGCACTTACAGAGCCAGTGGGTAACAGAAGTAAACGAACCAGCGTTTACGGTTAAACCAAGTGATAACATTTCTTCTAGAATCTTTTCAGCCTGATCCATTTGATTAATGCTGCAGAAACCCTTAATAAGCGTGTTAAACGTGACTGAATTCGGATTCGAACCCTTTGATGACATGTCATCCCTAACACTCAACGCTTTCTTCATATCGCCCATCTTACAGTAACCGTTGATCAACGTATTATAAACAACCTCATTTGGGTCAAACCCATTGGCTGTCATCTCACTCAAAACGCTACCAGCTTCGTCGTATTTCTCCATTCTCAAACAACCGTTAATAAGCACACTATACGTAACAAGACTAGGCTTCAAACCTTTCTTGATCATTTTCTCCTTAAAGACAAAAGCTTTATCCAAATCTCGAATCTTACAAAGACCATGAATAACATTATTATACGTCACAACATTCGGCAAAACACCAACCTCCTCCATCTCAGCCAACACGCTAATCGCATCATTAACCTTCCCATCTTTACAAAGCGCATTAACCGCAGTCGTAAACAAATAAACATCCGGCCGAACCCCTTTACGCAAAACGTCAAACACCTGATAACTATCTCTAAACCGTCCCGCCTTCACAAGACAACTCATAACAAAATTACAACTACTTAAAGACGGAAACAACTCCTTCCCAGCGATCAACCGAACCACATCCACCGCAAGATCAATCCCAAAACTTTTAAACTGAGTACAATAAACATGTATCAACATATCAAACACGCGCACACCAACAACCGAATCCGACGCATAACAAAACTCCAAAAAACAACTAACAACCTCCATATGTTTGTTTCTAGGATCATGATCATTACTAACTAAAACAGGAAGCTTATCATCAATCAACTGGATTAAAAGCAACCTAGCAGGGGGTTCAAGATTGTTAACAACAAGCAAATGAATCAAAGAACAATAACTCTTGAGAGTGAATTTAAAGCCACAAGATTTGGAAGCAAAATAAAAGAAACTTAAAGCAGTTTTGGGTTTAATAATAATATTATTATTATTATTACATCTGATGTTGAAAAGGAAGTCATCAAAGAGGTGAGGGGACAAATGGGGGATAATATTTTTACATTTGGAGGAATCAAGAAATGGGTTGGATAATAATAAAGTTAGCGACTTTAGTAAATCTTGATTGGGGGAGGGTAATGGGGTTGAGTGGGTTGAGGTAGAGCGAAAAGGGGTTGGTTTGATTGGTGAAAATTTGGGTAATTTGAGTCTCTTGAAATCCATGAAGAAGAAGGGTCGATTGAAAGAGGGTTAATATGGGTCATGATGAGGAAGAAAGGGGTGGTGTGGTGGTGATGGTGCCATGAGTTTTGTGGGTTAGGAAAGAGGCCACGAGATCTTGGAAGAGAAGGATGGGTGTTGATAAGTTGATGGGTTGAAAAAACCGCAAAACCCTGGTGTAGGGTTTGGGCGGAGGAGGAGTGGTCCTTTTTGTCAATTTAAGATTGGATTTTTCTTTTTATTTTTTACTAGCTGAATACCCTGGGAGGGTCCCGGGGTTGAAAAACTAATTTTACGTAATAACCTATTGCAAATAGCTCAAACTAACTAACCACAAAATCTCTCAATCATTGCATGTTCATAGTATTCTAATCAGTAATAACTCATATTCCCTAATCTAAAACCTAATCAGTAATCATCTAAAGAATCATTTATTTAAGCTGCAACTATTCAAAAACTCATAACATCTCTCTAATTTCTCACATTCTAATGGCTCTTATAATTCCTAACCTAATTAACTAAACAAACACTTAAGTTACAACCATTGCATCTCATTATGCCACGTGGCATAATCAAAAGATAGTTGAGGCCACCATTGAACGCCACGCAGCAACTATCAATTCTTTCCGAGAGCGTCCCGGGATTGAAAAATATAATCATTCTAATAATACTAATACTAATAGTAATATTTATTACTCTTGTAATTAAATAAATAAAAAATAACATTGCTATAAGCTGACACCATGTGTTGCAGTGTTGCGCGATTCTTTCTCCTAGCTTCTCTTAATGAAGTATACCTAGTAAAATTCCAATGATAACATGGCGATTGGGCTGATTTTCAACATCGTAGATAAAAACCTGGTTTAAAAGAAAAAACACGATTAATGAATAACATGAACACTTTGTGTGTTTTTTTCCTGTATGAACGAAACCCCACAAAAAATAGTCGATTTTTTCTCCGTTTTTTATATAGCACTATGGTACTCGTTGGAAAGATAATAAAACGCTCGTTAATTTGGTATAATTTTTTTCTTTAAAAAATCCCGTATATAAAAGATATAAACGTTTAAAAATTATGGGAGGAAATATGAGAGAGAAAATTTTAAATTTATTTTTAAATTATTTTTTCCTAAAATAACTCAATTTAATTAAAAATGGAAATAATTTAAAAACACTAAAATCTTTCAATTATGATGCCACGTGGCAGTTTCATGGAGAGGTTGAAAGCCCCATTGCACGCCACGTCAGCAATGTTCAATTCTTTTATATATATTAATTAATAGATAATAGATAATAGATTTCCAAAACCACCTGATCTAATCTGGTGGAGTGGTATGAATGTCTAATAATAGGTGACTTGAGGTTTAATGGTCATAAGTTCAAGCTTTGAAGGATGCCAGGTTTTACCGATTGTTCATTGTCGTGCATTCGGGTAGGTGGGTGGTCAGACTTTTCCCTGGATTGGTGGACCGGGTGTCTTGTGGGTATCCTAAATTCGTCATAAAGAAATTCCCATAGAAGCCTGTGACAAGTTTATTGGCCTTTCAATTTTTTTTTTTTAATTTTTTTCCATACCATTGAGCTTTTCTAATGGAGTGGTAGCTACGTGACTTTTCAAATTGGAAGTTATGAATTGAAGTCTCAAATTATTTTGGGATGAGGCAGAAGGTTTTTTTAGTTGTGGGTTTCTTCCTGAATGGACGGGTCGGGTCACCAAGATCTGGTCTTTGGGTGAAATAGTGATCATGTGTGTTTTGAACCTTTATTGTTAAAAGAAAGATTGGATTTTTTTTATTTTTTTTTTTTGGGATTTTTGTTGTATTTTATTTGAGTATAGTATTAGTTATAGTTTGGTTAAGTTGTATTATTGTTATTGTTAGAAATCGGTATCAAAGACACACACGAATTAAGCCAAACTTGTTTCTTATTATTTGATTGTGATTGTGATTGTCATATATGACTTACAATACTTCCATCTATTTATAAGCCTTTATTCCTTGTACACCAAGGAACTATAATAATCTAGAAACTTCTTTTGACTTAAACTATGAAATCTATCTCAAAAATCTAGTTTATAAGATTGACAACTAAGTCCTTCTAGTTACCAAACCTTGCATTACAAGATTAATATATCATTCACCCCCTAATCTTGTAACACCAACGAGTCCTTTCATCTCATTGAACTTCAAACGTGGCAACGCTTTAGTAAGAATATCGGCCCTTTGTAAATTCCCACTTATGTGCTCCACTTGAATTTGTTCTCGCCCAATACATTCTCTTATGAAGTGGTACCGGGTATGAATATGCCTGCTCTTACCAAAGAACACCGGGTTCTTCATCAATTCTATCGCGAATGAATTATCAACTTTCAGAGTCACCTTTTTCTCCTTTTCACCCGTCACTTCTGATATTAAACCTCTAAGCCATAATGCTTGACAAGCTGCTTCCGTTGCTGCCATGAACTCTGCTTCACAAGACGATAATGCAACCGTCCCTTGTTTCTGAGAAACCCAAGTTATCAGCGCATCGTTATAATAAAACACTACTCCTGTTGTGCTTCTACCATCGTCTATATCCATCGCATAGCTGCTATCGCTGAAACCAAGCAACACTCGGCTTCCACCCTTCCGATACATAATGCCGAGATCAATGCTTCCTTTCACGTACCTCAACACTTGTTTTACAGCTTGTGCATGAGTTTTACTAGGTCTCTGCATAAAGCGGCTCACATATCCGACCGAAAAGCTGAGATCCGGTCGTGTGTGAGTCAAGTATCTTAGACTCCCAACCAGTCGTCTATACTCGGTAGGGTTGGCCTCCGCGCCTTCATCATTCTTTGATAACTTCAACCGATGGCGGAATCATCGAGGTGCCACGTAGTGACGATTGTTCAAAAGCACATGGTACTTAAATGTAAATATTATTAAATGAAACCCAAAAAATTGTCTTACAAGGAAATGGAAATACAAAGTCTTAAATGAAATATAAATAATGAAATAACTGCATAATAAAGCGCTAAAAGTTTCTTGATCAAACTGCACCTGAAACATGTACAAAAATAGGTTTGGTCAACATAAGAAATGTTGGTGAGCATTCCTAGTTTTGTTATATATAGTAGATTAAAAGTCATACAATTCAAGTGCAAGCTACAGTGCAAATATGTAAACCATGTATCATACAAATGAGCGAAATCAACCCTGTGACTGTATAATGTACTGTATGAACTGTAGTGTACTCAACCAAAAATGGATGATAACTTAACACTGGCCACGGATTCTCCGATGAAAAAGGGGGAGAATCAACCTAGGCGGGTTGTCAATCCAAATAGCGCTATCCAATGTTAAGGTCGGCTTGTACCATGTTAATGATTTCACTAAGTACAAATGTAATCCACATGTATTGTCTAAGCATAAAGCACGTTGTAAGCAATGCACATAGTACTAGAATTGTATTGTAAAAAAAATGTAAACTTGTATTTGAAATTGTAATAGTGTACATGTAACACCCCAAAAATGTATAAAAGCAAAAAGGGGATAGGAATACTCACAGTTCACGTAATAACTTGAAATTGAACTTGGACAACGGAATATGTGTTGGAAATTATCTCAAATGATCAACCTAAAGAATTTGATAATGTGTAAGGGAATAACTCTAGAATACATGTACTTCTAGGGTTTCGAATTGGGGATAAACGTTTATTTGATTAATTAATGAATTGTTTATTAAATATATGAAATTTAATAAATAAATAAATAAAAGTCTCTTTGTAAAATATTAAGTTGAATATAATCATATCATAAGGTTTTAAGTATGAAAATAATTTTTATAAAAATTATTTTCTTGAAAATAGAATATTTAATCTAATTATTTCAAATTGTTCAAAATATGACTTTAATATCTAAAAATATTAAAATCAAAGAATTTCTGAATTGTATTTCAGTTCCATATGAATAGAAATAATTTATGTAAAATTTTGGCACAAAAATATTGTAAAATGAATTTATTATGAATTATTTATGATTAAAACTAACAAAAATTAATTAAAAATATAAAATAAACGATTTTTCTGAAATAAAAATTATTTCCGAAATGTATATTGGTTTATAAACTTAGAATAATTTTTGTGGAATTTTATAAAATCGTTTAGATATTTTTATTGAATTTTACAATTATAAATGAATAAACTTGTAATATTTATTATATATATATTAAATAAATGATTTTTGTAAAACTAAAAATTTAACAGCAAAGTTTATCATCGGAATAACACAAAATAAATTTTGTAGAATTTATAAACCATGTTTAGTATTAAAAATCTATTTTAAAAGTTAATATTATATGAAAGAAAAGGAAAAAAAAAATGTGTGTTGTTTGTGGGGATCGAACTCCAGCCCTCTTGTCCATAAACACACCACACAACCACCTTGTCTGCCTCCCCTTATGGGTTTTAAACAGATTAAAAATATTTAAAACCTTCTTCACAGTTTTTCCCCAATTCCTAAACATAAACCCTAGAAATCTAACCCTTTCAATTGATCATGAATTCGTTACAGATAACGAATCAAATGTTAGGGCTTTTGTTCTACATCATGAATCGACCTACTAGAAGCTCAAAATCAAACAAACCTGATTCAAATGGAGGTGTAATCGACTACAAAGGAACCCGAAGAGAAAGCTTCAATTTTGAACGATTTGGAGTTTAAAAACGTGACTTCGTATAGGGGAACTCTAAATCGCATATATGTGTGTGTGTGTGTGTGCAGGTTTGATTGCGAAGAAAACAACGAGATTGAACGAATTGGGTTTATGGTTTAAGAAGACTATATATAGTCGCATACTGATTCAATTGAGGCGAAGTTTTTGGGATAATTGCTGCTAATTACCTGTGTAATTGACGCGTATTGAACATGTTAATCGCTGGGGAAATTAATCAGTCAAAGCTTTCCATAATCAAGCTTCAAAATCAAGCCCTTTTTGTTTCCCTTGGTTGCAGCGTTCGAACAGGAAAGAAGAAAAGAAGAACAGACGCGAACAGGGGTTAAATACATTATGGGTTGGGATTTTAACAAGAGAGGCTTCATAGCTCAGTGGTTCAGCACGTTGGTGTTCTTGGCTTGGTCACCGGTTCGAACCCGGTGAGAAACATTTTTTTTTTTTTTTAAACTGATAAGGGAAGGGGGAAGAAGTGGGCTTGGTCTGCTGATGGGCCGGCTCCTGGGCCTGCTATTGGGCTTAGAGGTTGGGCTCTCCAAATGGACAAGGGATATGGATTGGGTTGTGGTTTGGTTAAGGATGGTTTAGTTGTTTGGTAAAAAAAAGACAAACATATTATAATCTGAATTATTATTATTATTATTATTATTATTATTATTATTATTATATTATAAATATATATATATATATATAACGAAATAGTGACGGATGTCACAGCATCCCCTACTTTTAGAAACTTCGTCCCGAAGTTATTAGAAACATAGGGTTATGGATGCTTGGGTAAAAATCACGATGACTGTGGTTCGGAAAATTTGAATGATGAGGTTTGATGGGTGTGAGTTAAGGATTTGCATTAGGTTTGTCTCGAATAATAATGAGAATAAGAATCTAGTACTAAATATCAAGTTTTAGGAATCCTAAGATATATGTACGTGTTGATTGTCTACAGAAAGACTAAATAGACTACCAAATAACCAGAGTTTGTTCCTGGTCCGACTTCCAATCCCACTTTCAATGCATCATTAGTGCTTGTATACAGGGTGTACCGCAGCTAACCCACCACACCTTTGATACCTTGAAAACGTACTGGACGCCTTCCCAAAAACTCTAATAGAATTTCACACTACCCTAATGTACCTGTAAATTCATGATTACGTTCCGGACCGGAATCATCAATTTACCTTACATTAAAGTTTTGCGTCCTTCTATGACCCCACCGATTGTTGAGCAGGTTCGTTAGCCTCCCCCAGCCGTGGAGTAGGTTGTAGGGCCTCTCCCGACTGTTTGAAAAGGCATAGTGACCTCTACCAATCGTTGAGTATGTCCGATAGCCTCCACCAGTCGTGGAGCAGGTTGTAGGGCCTCTCCCGACTGTTGAAAAAAAGCATGATGACCTCTATTAAGTGCAGCAATTATTATTCACATAGATTGCAAATTTATAGCATGTTTATGCAAGCAAGTTTGTAAGTACTACAACCATTAAGTGTAAGTGTTATCATGAATAATTAAATGCTTACGAGTATTATGAATAATTAGATGTTCAATGCGTAGTCAAATTAAGGGAAAAATCTAGTTTCATGTAATAACCAATGATGTTTTGAGAAAAATTCTGTAGGGTCAAGTAAGTGTTTCAAATAAATGTAAGGTAAAGTTTTGTATGAAAAAAAAAATAAACGTAATTAATATGATAAATCCCCAAATCGGTGTTCGTACACAATAGTATGCAAGGAAATTTCTAGATGTTATACGCTTATGAGTGCGACAAAATTGGTTACAAATTGATAATAGGATCAAGAAAATGAAAACACGAGTATTGGATTATCGAGTCTTGGGAAGATTTCATCCATGGCTTAACCAGTGGGATTAACGTCATCCTGATCAGTTGTTTCGTTGGTATTGCTATTGAAAGCTCGTCCATGTGCCACCAGGTTTACATTGTTCAATTTGGGACATTGGGGTAGCATGTGATTAGGGTCTCTACAATGATAACATGCCCGACCGTTAGTAATCTGTAGTGGTCCCTGGGCAGCTGTTTGATGATTACTCTGTGTTCCAACCATTACTCGACAAGTGGTAACAAGGTGTCCAAACCTCCCACATCTAGTGCATTGACGGCATGGAAGATTTGCAGGGTGATGATATTTGCAGGTGTTGCATTGAGGATGGATTCCCGTGTAGGCTTTCTTGATAGGAGGCTGAGTCACAGGATCCACAACAGTATGGTTCAGATTATCGCCCATTCGTTTCTTGGAGTTCAAAGCGGTAGTGGCGGCCTTTGCTAAAACAGTCTTAGATTGTTCAACAGTATTGGTGGTTTTCTCAGTAGGTGTCTTGGTGTCCTTCCTAACCAAGTTTCCTTTCCTTACGTGTTTGTCCGTTAAAGTGGCTGCAAGCTGTATGGCTTCTTCCACCATAGTAGGTTTGCTTCCAGTGACTACGTCTTGGATTAGGTCAGGTAATCCCTCGATATATTTCTCGATTGCTCGAGAGACCGGGGTGACCATGTGTGGAACCAGTATGCTAAGTTCGTGATATCGAGTATTATACGCAAGATTCTCACCACTGTCTTGTTTCAGTCCATGGAACTCTTCCTCCAGTTTCTTGATTTCGTTCCTAGGGCAAAATTTGGTGATCATGAGCTCCTTAACTTCAGCCCAAGATAAAGATAAAGCAACATCAGCTCCTCGGTTGTGTTTTTCGCCATTCCACCAGGTTAACGCTCCCTTTTGAAGGACACTAGTAGCATAGCGAACACGGAGTTCATCAGGGCATTCACTGTTCACAAAAGTACTCTCCATGCTTTCAAACCATTGGAGGAGGCCAGTAGCACCCTCCTCACCAGTGAATCTTGTGGGATTGCAGGAGTTAAAGTGTTTGAAGGTACACCGAAATTGAGTCGTACTTCCTGTGTTGGCACTGTTACTATTCTGGGTTATCTCACTGACAAGGTTTGGGATCACTGCAGCAATTTGCTCGGCGACTAAAGATGCGAGGCGACGATCTGAACGTCGTCCAGAAGCACGAACAGGGCGTTGGCTGGCATCACGGAGCATGCGGCGAGCAGACATCTATGAGGTAGTCAATGAATAATCATGAGATTAGAAAATGTAAGTGTATAATCGTACAGATGATTATGAAGATGTGATCTTGTAAGTAATCATGATATGCAAAGTATTGTATATGAAACGAGAGGGTATTATTGGAAAAACTTGTACAAAATGCTTGGAGTGCCCTTGTCTAGCTGTAAAGCTCAACAAGAACGTTGACTTTTCAAAGGAATTGAACCCAATGGTGGTCAAAGAAGACATGCTTTAGCCTATAAGTGGACACTCACTCCAGGAATCCCCAGGTAAGCATAACAGGTCCGTAAATGGATTTATGCGCTATGCTTGCCTATGCCAGAAAACCCAGTGTACAGGCGTCCACCCTTCCAGATTGCACGTGTCCTTATCACACTCATTAAAGTTCAACAACTTTGAAGGAACAAAAGTAAGAGTAGGCATTATGCCTAAGAGTGTCTTCATGAAAGGTACTGTCCCTGTTCCATGATGATGTAGACATTTCCACTCCCTGTAGTACTTCATCTCTATGCACCATGATGAAAGATAAGAAGGATAGAGAGAGAGAAGAAGGGAAAGATAGAAGGAGGAAGGTAGGGAGAAATGAGGAGTAGGGTAATTCAGGAAATATTATGCATGCAAGTTGTAGTTCGGTTATAGTCTAGGCCTTTTTATCTAATAACCTAGTTCCCTATAACCATGGCTCTGATACCAATCTGTAACACCCCAACCGATGGCGGAATCATCGAGGTGCCACGTAGTGACGATTGTTCAAAAGCACATGGTACTTAAATGTAAATATTATTAAATGAAACCCAAAAAATTGTCTTACAAGGAAATGGAAATACAAAGTCTTAAATGAAATATAAATAATGAAATAACTGCATAATAAAGCGCTAAAAGTTTCTTGATCAAACTGCACCTGAAACATGTACAAAAATAGGTTTGGTCAACATAAGAAATGTTGGTGAGCATTCCTAGTTTTGTTATATATAGTAGATTAAAAGTCATACAATTCAAGTGCAAGCTACAGTGCAAATATGTAAACCATGTATCATACAAATGAGCGAAATCAACCCTGTGACTGTATAATGTACTGTATGAACTGTAGTGTACTCAACCAAAAATGGATGATAACTTAACACTGGCCACGGATTCTCCGATGAAAAAGGGGGAGAATCAACCTAGGCGGGTTGTCAATCCAAATAGCGCTATCCAATGTTAAGGTCGGCTTGTACCATGTTAATGATTTCACTAAGTACAAATGTAATCCACATGTATTGTCTAAGCATAAAGCACGTTGTAAGCAATGCACATAGTACTAGAATTGTATTGTAAAAAAAATGTAAACTTGTATTTGAAATTGTAATAGTGTACATGTAACACCCCAAAAATGTATAAAAGCAAAAAGGGGATAGGAATACTCACAGTTCACGTAATAACTTGAAATTGAACTTGGACAACGGAATATGTGTTGGAAATTATCTCAAATGATCAACCTAAAGAATTTGATAATGTGTAAGGGAATAACTCTAGAATACATGTACTTCTAGGGTTTCGAATTGGGGATAAACGTTTATTTGATTAATTAATGAATTGTTTATTAAATATATGAAATTTAATAAATAAATAAATAAAAGTCTCTTTGTAAAATATTAAGTTGAATATAATCATATCATAAGGTTTTAAGTATGAAAATAATTTTTATAAAAATTATTTTCTTGAAAATAGAATATTTAATCTAATTATTTCAAATTGTTCAAAATATGACTTTAATATCTAAAAATATTAAAATCAAAGAATTTCTGAATTGTATTTCAGTTCCATATGAATAGAAATAATTTATGTAAAATTTTGGCACAAAAATATTGTAAAATGAATTTATTATGAATTATTTATGATTAAAACTAACAAAAATTAATTAAAAATATAAAATAAACGATTTTTCTGAAATAAAAATTATTTCCGAAATGTATATTGGTTTATAAACTTAGAATAATTTTTGTGGAATTTTATAAAATCGTTTAGATATTTTTATTGAATTTTACAATTATAAATGAATAAACTTGTAATATTTATTATATATATATTAAATAAATGATTTTTGTAAAACTAAAAATTTAACAGCAAAGTTTATCATCGGAATAACACAAAATAAATTTTGTAGAATTTATAAACCATGTTTAGTATTAAAAATCTATTTTAAAAGTTAATATTATATGAAAGAAAAGGAAAAAAAAATGTGTGTTGTTTGTGGGGATCGAACTCCAGCCCTCTTGTCCATAAACACACCACACAACCACCTTGTCTGCCTCCCCTTATGGGTTTTAAACAGATTAAAAATATTTAAAACCTTCTTCACAGTTTTTCCCCAATTCCTAAACATAAACCCTAGAAATCTAACCCTTTCAATTGATCATGAATTCGTTACAGATAACGAATCAAATGTTAGGGCTTTTGTTCTACATCATGAATCGACCTACTAGAAGCTCAAAATCAAACAAACCTGATTCAAATGGAGGTGTAATCGACTACAAAGGAACCCGAAGAGAAAGCTTCAATTTTGAACGATTTGGAGTTTAAAAACGTGACTTCGTATAGGGGAACTCTAAATCGCATATATGTGTGTGTGTGTGTGCAGGTTTGATTGCGAAGAAAACAACGAGATTGAACGAATTGGGTTTATGGTTTAAGAAGACTATATATAGTCGCATACTGATTCAATTGAGGCGAAGTTTTTGGGATAATTGCTGCTAATTACCTGTGTAATTGACGCGTATTGAACATGTTAATCGCTGGGGAAATTAATCAGTCAAAGCTTTCCATAATCAAGCTTCAAAATCAAGCCCTTTTTGTTTCCCTTGGTTGCAGCGTTCGAACAGGAAAGAAGAAAAGAAGAACAGACGCGAACAGGGGTTAAATACATTATGGGTTGGGATTTTAACAAGAGAGGCTTCATAGCTCAGTGGTTCAGCACGTTGGTGTTCTTGGCTTGGTCACCGGTTCGAACCCGGTGAGAAACATTTTTTTTTTTTTTTTTTTTTAAACTGATAAGGGAAGGGGGAAGAAGTGGGCTTGGTCTGCTGATGGGCCGGCTCCTGGGCCTGCTATTGGGCTTAGAGGTTGGGCTCTCCAAATGGACAAGGGATATGGATTGGGTTGTGGTTTGGTTAAGGATGGTTTAGTTGTTTGGTAAAAAAAAGACAAACATATTATAATCTGAATTATTATTATTATTATTATTATTATTATTATTATTATTATTATTATTATTATTATTATATTATAAATATATATATATATATATATAACGAAAAAGTGACGGATGTCACAATCAAGCGGAAATTGAGTTGCATTGCTCTCCCACATTCCAAACTGTTTTAGAATTTTGGTCGCATATCCAGTTTGCTTGAGTGAAATTCCTTTGTCACTTTGCTCAACTTCAATTCCGAGATAATAGTGCAACCTTCCAAGATCACTCATCTCGAACTTTGCTTCCATTTGCCTTTTGAACGAGCTAATATCTTCATTGGACGATCCGGTGATAATTAAGTCATCAACATACGTGCCGACAATCAACAAGCGCTGATTCACATTCCTTCGGTACACCGCTTGTTCCCTTTTACACCGCGCAAATCCAAGTTCTTTCAACGCCAAATTAAGTTTGATGTTCCATGCTCTTGGCGCTTGACGTAATCCATACAAAGCTTTAACAAGCTTGTAAACATGATTTTCTCGACTTTTCTTCACAAATCCTTCTGGTTGAGTTACGTAAACTTCCTCCTTTAACTCACCGTGCAAGAATGCCGATTTTACGTCAAGATGATGCACTTCCCTCCTTTAACTCACCGGCGCAAACACTTCTTCGTAATCAATCCCATACCTTTGTACATATCCTTTTGCTACCAGGCAGGCCTTGTATTTCGAAATCTTTCCTTGCGCATCCTTCTTTACCTTGAACACCCACTTTACCCCGATGGGCTTAATCTTCGGTGGTGGCTCTACCAGCTTCCAAGTATTGTTCTTCTTAGTTGAGAAACCCCCGCGGACTGCGCGTTCAGATCCGCGCGTGATGCGCGAGATCCTCCTTCTTCGTTAGCCTGCGCTGATGTTGTGTGCGCTGACGTTGCGCCCTCGTCAAACATTCTTGACGCGAAATCACCTTTGTGCGCAAAGTTGTCTGTATGCGCAAAGTCATCCGCGTGCGCGTTATCGCCAGTAGGTTGCGCAGACGCTTCAGACTCGTGCACGTCTTCTTCTGTGGGCTGCGCTGGCGCTTCGGACTCAATGACGAAGTCTGTCCCTGCACTCTCTTCGGTATTAGTGCGGGACACGTAATCCTTCCAATCATACTCTTCCGTCTCTTTGAACTTTACGTGCCCGTCTCGAACTATGTGTACCCGTCCATTGCTCGGGTCAAACATCCGATGCGTATTCTCTCCCGTTTCCGGCTGAGAACCCATGTACACCATTAGCAAGCTTCTATCATCCAACTTCTTCTGTCCAGGTGTTAAGATTTTAACAAACCCTACACACCCGAACACTTTAATATATAAAAGATCTGGTTTCCTTCCCTTGAGATTTTCATAGGACGTTAAGTCTTGCAATACCTTCGTTGGAGAGCGATTCAACAAATAAACTGAGTGCATGATTGCTTCCCCCCAAAAGACTTGTGGTACGGACATGGCCTTTAGGATGCTTCGAGTAGTACCGATTATTGTGCGATTTCGTCTTTCAACTACCCCGTTTTTGTAACAACCGACAAAATTAAGGTAATCCCGTACTAATTAATTAAACGCGATTAACGTAATTAAACGTAGTTATATGTTGATTGTTTAACTGAGGCCTTAGAAAGATAGCAATTCCCAAATAATGCATAGGAATGCATAAGTTTAATGACAAAGCATGATAGGATCGTGCGCAAGCAAATCTATCCGGTATGGACACTGGCGATTACCCGGTAAAAATTAAATAAGCGAAACGAACCCCGGACACCCGGAATATATTATAAATAGTATTTTCACAAAATATAATGAGTTTTGGAAACCCAAAGCCATACGTGAAAGCTTATTGTACAAATCTCCCGGTAACGAATAAAGTGCGCGTACCGCACCCGATACGCGCGTAACACGTAATTTCACCCGGCAAAAGCCGAAATAAATTATCTGTAATTAAACTGGACTAAATTTAAGGAATATTAATGGTATTTTAATATTCGGGTGACACGCGGTTAAAAACCCAAGAATACCCGGACGGTACCCAAACAGAGTGACTTAAACATAATATTGGATAATATTTAGCAAGGTGGACCCCACCCAAGAGACCAAGGGGCCGGCCTAGGGGGCCCACCCAAAGGGTAAAACTCTTAATAATCTTCTTTAACCTTTCACCTCCTTAAAAACCCAATGATTAGAAAGATACACAATAATATTAATGCATGTAATTGCATTGGGTAAAAAAAAATAACTAATCACTCTCCCTCTCTCTCATAAACTCGGCCCAAACACCCCAAATATTACCAAGATCACCTCAAATCTTCCATAATCCTTCCATCCAATCCAAGCAAGATACACATAATCTTTGGAAGATTTGAGAAGGATATTATATACACAAGCAAGAACACTTAAACAAAATCACAAAAACTTCTTCCTCTTCTTCTCTTGTGGCCGTGGGTTTACACCCCTACATTGACACTTTTCTTGCAATTTTTACACTAACAAACCATCTCTAGCCTGGAAAAATACACTAAACCCCATCCAAATCCAAGGTTGTTGTCTTCCCTAGCCTTGAGCTAGTAGTAAGTTTTACCTTGTTTGATTCTTAATGTTCATATTTTGTGCTTTTGAAAGCAAGTTGTACATTGATGGGTAATAAAATGGATTTTATAGAGATAATGTGTTTTGTTAGATTAAAAATGGAAGAATAATAATAACATAAATAAATCTTGGATTTATGTTAATGAATGTAATATTTGAAGAAAATATGATAAAAAGAACATACACTTGAGTTAATGGATGATTTGAGCATGATTGATGAAAGGGACTTGAATATGATGGAAGATGATTTTAATCATCAAAAGGTGATAAGTTAATGCCAAAAATACATTAAAATGGGTTAGAGAATCATAGGTGAAAAAGTTCCATATTCAAAGTCCACTCACTTGAATAAGTGAAAAGTTGATATTTTGGATTAAAATATGAAACAAACATGTTAATAACATCTAGGATGGATTATAAGATTATTAAAAGTGGAATGAAGTAAAAACAATCAAGCATTAAGAAAATGGTTCTTCAAAGTCCACTAAAATGGAAGAAAATGCCAACCATGAAAGATAAGATGAAAAATGCAACAAATATAAGTTAAAGGACTAATATTATAACTTGGAAAGTTGAGGGACTAAAATATGTATTTTAGAAACTTTAGTCCAAAAATGCATTAACAAAGAGTTCGGTGTCAAAAGCATAAATAATAACTTTTCCAAGTGTAGTTTTTTTGATAAACATGAGAAACTTACTTGTGTATAAATTAAAAGAGACATTTTTTATAAAAATGGAAGTTTTATAAAAATAAAAGGGTAACACAAGGATTTTATAAAAATAAGATTTTATAAAATATTAGTAAAGACTTGGGAAAACTTGTACAAAAATGGATACTTTTATATAAATGGGAATATAAAAGTATCGGAAACATTTTTGGGTTACAAGTCGAACAAGTTGGGCTAAACGTACAAAAGTATATTTTCCAAGAAATATACGTTCGGAATTGGAAGTATGAATAATATTTCCATAGAACGCATATTGGAAGTAAATGTGAAAAACGCTAACTAACGGACTTAGTTACATGAACTAACGTAAACGGATAAACGGACATATGAGAAAAATGCCATTACGACAAGATAAAAATATACATATATTTTAAGAAATAAAATATATATAACGAGGGTGAAACGTGCGTAACACTTTCCTAAGTGTAGAAGGAATATTCATGGGGAAAGGAAAACACAACGTAACGAATTAAAAACGCTAAACGACACATGAACTTAACAAGTAGTATCCACGCGATGGTATATGTACATATGCTCGTTTTCGACGAAATTCTAGTATATCTATTTGAATGGGAAAATAGATAGGCGAGAAGGAAAACCGAGACGAGTAGGTAAAATATATCTACGAACGTGTGAATACCGACAAGATCCTAGTACATTTATTTAAATGGGAAAATAAATGTACGGTATGGTGAGTCTAGTCGGGCGTTAAGAATATGTCACCAAACGACAAGAACTTAGCATATTTATTTGAATGGGAAAATAAATATGTGGCAAAGTGAGTCGGGTTGGATAATAAGAAATCACATTATATCGAGCGAAACGATCCTAAGTATAATTATTTGAATGGGAAAATAATTATATGTTGGGTAGGATCGTGTCGAGAATAATAGTGTACAAGTCACAAAGAATATTAATAAGAATAATATACGACTTATAAGGAAAGGGTAATCCATCGCCATTGAACCTAGGATACGAAACTATTAAACGGGAATTGGGATAAAGACGTGGTCGGGAAGTTGGGTGTACAACTTGCCAAGGCACATGCACCAAAGGTGTAGTGACTTATACGCCTAGAACATTTGTAGGTGCGGGATCACAAACTTTACTATTTTCTTCTTTGAGCCGAGCACAGTTACAGGTGAGTCTCACGGCCCCATTTCTAAACTATTTAACGTTTTTACGGGGGAAAGATATGTTGGGATTTGTTTGACGGGTTGGACACTTGAGTTGTGATCGCCACTCGGGGTTGAGACCTCCCCACTATAATCATTAATTCAGGAAAGTGAAACCAAAGGAATATTTGGATAGTACTATTGGTGCCTGACAAGGCCAAGGCCCACCCCTAATCGATAGCGTCGATTATGCATCGGCGTATGCCTGGGGTGCACGTATTCTGAAATCAAGTCGTAGGAATACCGAGTAACGACTTGGGGCGGGGGCATTACTAATTGTCTTGGTTTGGTTATAGGCTCAAGTAAATTGTAGGACTTTGCAACTCCTATAAATGTCATAACAAGGATATTCCCACTTAATAAAGTTTTATTAAATCAAAACCTGTGAACTCACCAATATTTATATATTGACGATTTTTAAACATATCTTTCAGGTAATTGACTGATGAAGGTTAACGTGGCGAGCAGGGTCGGAGGAATCTCCAAGTCGGGCGTTGGATATCATGAAGGGGACTCGTCTCTCTATCCCAAGGATTTCGGGATATAGGGAGGAGCCTCCCCATTTATTTCAAAAACAATTTTTAGATTATGTGTGAATAATTTGACATGATTTTCGACGTTGAATAAATACCCGTTGTTTAATTAATATTGTGGTTTGCATTAATCTTGGCTTAATCCTCTTGAACCGTCGCGCCACGTGTTTCCGCCATAGGCGTGGTGTGACAGTTTTTGTAACATCGCAAAATTTTCCCCAAATTTTAATTATAAAAACCCCTCATTTTTGTACCCAAGTTTTTATTCTCCTAATTCACAACATATATATATATATATATATATATATATATATATATTATATAAGTTTTTTTTTTTTTAATAATAATAATAATAATAATAATAATAGTGATAATAACCAACATAATGGTTGGATTGAACTAAAACTACAAACAAACCCAACCCCCTTATGAACGAAGCCCAAGCAGGTGGCCCACGAAAATTCTGCAGCCCAAGCCCAATAGCTGGCCCAAAGCCCACTCCCCCTTGCCCCCTTGTCTGTTTAAAAAAAAGAATTATAAAACTGCTGCGGGCCGGGATCGAACCCGAGCAGCCTTGGACAAACACACCCGCCCTCACCACTTGAGCTACACCTCCATCTGTTATCAAACTCAGCCTCTATAATATTAAAACCCAACCTCGTGCTCCTTTCTCCTTCTTCCTTTTCCTTAACAGCGTGCAGCAGCAAACAGCAGACATTGTTTATATTTTTTTTTTCTTTCTCTTTTGACCCATTTAATTAGCTCGTTTAAACGTGTAATAATCAAGGGATTGATTTGGAAACTTGATTATCGGCCCTCATCAAGTCAAACACACAACCAATTCACATCAATCCTTACCAAATTGGAGTCCTTGACACGTCAAAACTTATTAACTCGGTCAAACATTTCCAATTCGAACACCCGACCCTTAACATTATAAATTGATCATTCCATAGCGTTCACAACTCGCCATTATCCTTCTCTCAATCCCCAATTCTTCAGTTTAATTCTCTGTTCATTGATTTTGATCGCATGTTGACTTTTTGAGTTGACTGTCTATCGTGTTCAATTCGTCATTGTAAGTGTTATTTTTTATATGGGTTTCATTGATCGGCACCCACACAACAGAAACCCTATGATTAATTGGGTTAAAGTTGTGTGGATTGCCCAATTGCAGAATCTAGGGCTCGAAATAGTGTAATTGGGGAAGAACAACTTTTACGTAACCCCTTATAATCAATTTTAATCAAAGATTGTCAACCAACTGATCTGTGGATCAGTTGGTTACGTCTGATGTTGTATACCTTAGTCACCTGGGTTCGATTCCGGCCCATGGCATTCTTTTTGCTCTTTTTCATTTTAACAAACAAATCAATTCATTATATATAATACATTTTAATCTTATAAATTCGTTTTTAAATATTAAAACTATTTTATAAATTCTAAAAAAATTATATTTGTTTAATCTGAGATAAAAGTTTTATTTACAATTTTTATTTTTAAGAAATTCATTTATTTAATATTTATAATAATTAAATCAATTTTATACTATTATATTTATAAAAATCCATTTATATATCAAAACAATTTTATTAAATTCTCCAAAAATTATCCTGACTTTTTATAAAGTTGAACTTTACTTAAATAATTTTAATTCAGTAAAATCATGTATTTTATATTTTTAATCAATTTTTGTTAGATTTAATCATAATTAAATCATAATAAATTCAATTTTTATTATTTTTGCACCAAAATTTTATACAAATTATTTCTGATCATTTAGAACAGAAATATGGTTTTTAAAATAATAATTCTTTAATTTTAGTATTTTTAATTATTAAAGTTAAAGTTTGACAATTTGTAATAAATAGATTTAATAATCTATTTTAAAGAAAATAATTTTATAAAAATTATTTTTTTACACTTTAAACACATTCTTGTAACCATCTTAAGTTTAAATTTCATAAAAAGATTTTTGGTTATTTATTTACTAAATTTCTCTCAATTGGTGAATATTTTTAATATTAATCAAACGAGCAATTATCCCCAATTCAAAGCCCTAGAACTTATACATTTGTAGACTTGATAGACTTAGACATATTTATTACCTCATTTTAGGGTGATACTTGATACATTTGGTCAACACATTTTTCAACAAGATATAACATTTTACCAAGGTGAGTTTTACATAGCCCCTTTTCTATTTATCACCGTTTTTGGGGTGAGACATGTTACCACATCATTTATGCAATTCAATCATCAATGTGTCTATGTGTTTTCTATGTTGCATTATGTCTTGAGCATGATTAGAGTAAGCACCATTCTAGCATAATCATTAACTCCGTACAAACCGGCGGTAAACATTGATAGATCTATTGGACTGACAATCCCACCCGGATACGTGCCTCCTACAAAGGTAGCGTGGGTGTTTGTTATCGTATAACATATTCAATTGGACCATGAGCGTATGGTATGTATCATATTATAACAGTCATCAGGGTTGATTATGCACTCGATTTATTTCTAGTATGTTCTCACATATGGACTAGATTGACATGACACATGAATTGCACAACATTTTTACTCAATTATCAAAAACCTATGTAATTCTCACCAACTTTTGTTGACCCAAAACATTTTCAACTTAACATGTTTCAGGTTCTATTTGCTTGAAGATTTGAATTGATGCTTGAAGATATGTGTATAGTTTTATTCAATTTGATGTACAAGTTCTAGAACAATTGTATGTAATTCATTTAAATTACTTAATGGAATTTATTATTCACCATGAGCTACTGAACAATCATTCATTCGTGACGCCCCGATGTTTCCGCCATCGGTTGGGGTGTTACAGATTGGTATCAGAGCCATGGTTATAGGGAATTAGGTTATTAGAAAAATAATCTATTCTATAACCATAGGATTTAACAAGTACTTGCTTCTTTTGCTTGCTATACTCTATCTCCCTCCTACTTCTTATCCCTACTTTCATTCCTACAAGGAGGTTGCTCTCCAACGGTGGATCTACTCTTAGACTAATAGGATAAAATCCTCAAGTTTAACCTGAACCACCTTGAGATCTCGTCGAAGTTCTAGATTTTAATAACGAACACGTGCAATCTGGAAGGGTGAACGCCTGTATTCTGAGTCTTCTGTCTAGGCTGGCATTGCGCATATATCCCAATCAGACGAGGGACCCGGATGCCTACCTGGGAATTCTCGGGATGAGTGTTCACTTATAGGCTAAAGCATGTCTTCACTATGTTATTAGAATCTGGAATCTTTGATAAGTCAACGTTTTCGTTTATTCGTTTTAATTAAATGAATAAATGATTACATTCCTTATATTACCTCATTGTCCTTCATTCAACCCATATCTTATTGAACATTCATTACCCAAATCACCACCGTAACCGATGCCCTAAACTAAACCGAGATCAAGACCCTCCAGCTACTTAACAGCAAGTCCCACCATTTAAATGTTGTTTGCTTTCAATTCTATGTAATGGCGCTTTTGATTCAAGTAATAAATTCGAGTATTATCATAACATTTGTGTGCATGCTTGTTTGAATGTGAACTGATTAATATATCTATGATCATACGTGCTTACTTGTACAAAAAATGGTTGACTACCAAACAATCTACTTAACGATTGGTAGAGGTCATCATGTCTTTCCAACAGTCGGGAGAGGCCCTACCACCTACTCAACGACTGGTGGAGACTATCAGACCTGCTCAACAATCGGAAGAGTCATAGAAAGACGCAAAACCCTAATGTAAGGTAAATTGGTGATTACGGTCCGGAACGTAATCGTGAATTTACAGGTACGTTAAGGTGGTGTGGAATTCTATCAAGATTTTCGGTAGTTAACCAAATGTAAACTCTAGATATCTAGTAGTTCATTTAGTAAATCAACTCACACGTAACACGCCTCCTATCCACGCTATTCGAGACAGGTCACTCTATTCATTGTCATGCCCTAACATAAAATTCTTCAAGTCACACTTGTCCTAATTTTTATCCAATCCCCCTTCAACCCTGTGTTTTCCATAAACTTCGGGACGAAGTTCCTAAAAGTAGGGGAGACTGTAACATCGCAAAATTTTCCCCAAATTTTAATTATAAAAACCCCTCATTTTTGTACCCAAGTTTTTATTCTCCTAATTCACAACATATATATATATATATATATATTATATAAGTTTTTTTTATAATAATAATAATAATAATAATAATAATAATAATAATAATAATAGTGATAATAACCAACATAATGGTTGGATTGAACTAAAACTACAAACAAACCCAACCCCCTTATGAACGAAGCCCAAGCAGGTGGCCCACGAAAATTCTGCAGCCCAAGCCCAATAGCTGGCCCAAAGCCCACTCCCCCTTGCCCCCTTGTCTGTTTAAAAAAAAGAATTATAAAACTGCTGCGGGCCGGGATCGAACCCGAGCAGCCTTGGACAAACACACCCGCCCTCACCACTTGAGCTACACCTCCATCTGTTATCAAACTCAGCCTCTATAATATTAAAACCCAACCTCGTGCTCCTTTCTCCTTCTTCCTTTTCCTTAACAGCGTGCAGCAGCAAACAGCAGACATCGTTTATATTTTTTTTTCTTTCTCTTTTGACCCATTTAATTAGCTCGTTTAAACGTGTAATAATCAAGGGATTGATTTGGAAACTTGATTATCGGCCCTCATCAAGTCAAACACACAACCAATTCACATCAATCCTTACCAAATTGGAGTCCTTGACACGTCAAAACTTATTAACTCGGTCAAACATTTCCAATTCGAACACCCGACCCTTAACATTATAAATTGATCATTCCATAGCGTTCACAACTCGCCATTATCCTTCTCTCAATCCCCAATTCTTCAGTTTAATTCTCTGTTCATTGATTTTGATCGCATGTTGACTTTTTGAGTTGACTGTCTATCGTGTTCAATTCGTCATTGTAAGTGTTATTTTTTATATGGGTTTCATTGATCGGCACCCACACAACAGAAACCTATGATTAATTGGGTTAAAGTTGTGTGGATTGCCCAATTGCAGAATCTAGGGCTCGAAATAGTGTAATTGGGGAAGAACAACTTTTACGTAACCCCTTATAATCAATTTTAATCAAAGATTGTCAACCAACTGATCTGTGGATCAGTTGGTTACGTCTGATGTTGTATACCTTAGTCACCTGGGTTCGATTCCGGCCCATGGCATTCTTTTTGCTCTTTTTCATTTTAACAAACAAATCAATTCATTATATATAATACATTTTAATCTTATAAATTCGTTTTTAAATATTAAAACTATTTTATAAATTCTAAAAAAATTATATTTGTTTAATCTGAGATAAAAGTTTTATTTACAATTTTTATTTTTCAGAAATTCATTTATTTAATATTTATAATAATTAAATCAATTTTATACTATTATATTTATAAAAATCCATTTATATATCAAAACAATTTTATTAAATTCTCCAAAAATTATCCTGACTTTTTATAAAGTTGAACTTTACTGAAATAATTTTAATTCAGTAAAATCATTTATTTTATATTTTTAATCAATTTTTGTTAGATTTAATCATAATTAAATCATAATAAACTAAATTTTTATTATTTTTGCACCAAAATTTTATACAAATTATTTCTGATCATTTAGAACAGAAATATGGTTTTTAAAATAATAATTCTTTAATTTTAGTATTTTTAATTATTAAAGTTAAAGTTTGACAATTTGTAATAAATAGATTTAATAATCTATTTTAAAGAAAATAATTTTATAAAAATTATTTTTTTACACTTTAAACACATTTTTGTAACCATCTTAAGTTTAAATTTCATAAAAAGATTTTTGGTTATTTATTTACTAAATTTCTCTCAATTGGCGAATATTTTTAATATTAATCAAAGGAGCAATTATCCCCAATTCAAAGCCCTAGAACTTATACATTTGTAGACTTGATAGAATTAGACATATTTATTACCTCATTTTAGGGTGATACTTGATACATTTGGTCAACACATTTTTCAACAAGATATAACATTTTACCAAGGTGAGTTTTACATAGCCCCTTTTCTATTTATCACCGTTTTTGGGGTGAGACATGTTACCACATCATTTATGCAATTCAATCATCAATGTGTCTATGTGTTTTCTATGTTGCATTATGTCTTGAGCATGATTAGAGTAAGCACCATTCTAGCATAATCATTAACTCCGTACAAGCCGGCGGTAAACATTGATAGATCTATTGGACTGACAATCCCACCCGGATACGTGCCTCCTACAAAGGTAGCGTGGGTGTTTGTTATCGTATAACATATTCAATTGGACCATGAGCGTATGGTATGTATCATATTATAACAGTCATCAGGGTTGATTATGCACTCGATTTATTTCTAGTATGTTCTCACATATGGACTAGATTGACATGACACATGAATTGCACAACATTTTTACTCAATTATCAAAAACCTATGTAATTCTCACCAACTTTTGTTGACCCAAAACATTTTCAACTTAACATGTTTCAGGTTCTATTTGCTTGAAGATTTGAATTGATGCTTGAAGATATGTGTATAGTTTTATTCAATTTGATGTACAAGTTCTAGAACAATTGTATGTAATTCATTTAAATTACTTAATGGAATTTATTATTCACCATGAGCTACTGAACAATCATTCATTCGTGACGCCCCGATGTTTCCGCCATCGGTTGGGGTGTTACAGATTTGTTGAGGGGTATAGGGAGCCGTGTATTGCCTTGCAATTCCTCTTTCCTTACAGAAATATCCTAGTACATGCGATGTGAACTCTCCTCCATTATCGGTTCTCAAGGTTTTTAGGCTTGTCCCAAGTTTCCTCTCCATTCCTTTGATGAACTCGATTAGGATTCCAGGAACTTGGTCTTTGGTTTTCACCATGTAAGCCCACATAAACCTGTTGTAATCATCTACAATCAGTAGCATGTACCGGTTTCCTGCTTGAGTCATTGGTGAGATGGCTCCGCATAAATCGGCATAGAGTAGCTCAAGCGGCTTTGACGCGCGATACTTGACTTTCTTTGGAAAAGCTCCCCTTGTTTGCTTTCCTATCACACATGCGTCACATATTGCGGATGGTCTCTTGATGAATGGTAGCCCAATCGAGATTCTTGATAGCGTCCTCAGCGCATCAAAATTAAGATGACCGAGTCTGGCGTGCCAAAGCCAACACTTGTCATGCATGTTAACCTGTAAACATACTAGCGCAACAACTTTTAGGTTAATCTTATAAACATGATTGGTTGAACGAGGTACCTTCATTAGAACCGATCCGTTTGGTTTAAACATCCACAATACGCCATGCTCGATCGTTATTTTGTGTCCTGACTCGTCCATTTGCCCGACACTGATTATGTTATTCTTCAACGAAGGTATGTAGTAAACATCCTTCAAGATCCGCTGCTTACCCGACTTGCCTTCTAGGATAATTGTGCCGCGGCCTCTGATCTCCACGCATGAACCATCTCCAAACTGAACCTTCCCTTTTATCCGGTTGTCTAAACTCGGAAACCAATCCTTGTTTCCTGTCATATGATTGCTCGCCCCGTTATCGAGAAACCAAGTGTTGTTTTCTCGCGGACTCTCATCATACTTCTTCAAGTCAACTCGGTCTTCATTCAAGTATACTCCTTCATGGGTTGCTATATAGAGCACCGTTCCGTCTTCAAGGGTGAGGTTATTCTCTTCGGTTTTGTTTCGAGTGGGGCAATCGCTTGAAAAGTGGCCCAACTCGTCACATCGGAAACACTTAAGTTTTGAACGATCCTTTGTTGTCTTCTTAGTGGTTTCCTTCTCCCTTACGTGACCCGAACCTCTGCCTCGACCTCTTCCTTTACCCCTTTGTGAAGATGAACCTTTGATTGACGCTCCTCTTCCGCGGCCGAAGCTCTTTCCCTGCTTCTTCTTGGCTTCCCATTCCTCATACGTAAGAAGAAGATGTTCATGCTTCGTGGTTTGATTATCTTCGGACCCTATCCTCTCTTCGTAGGCCTTAAGATGTAACCTCGCGAATTTTCCCATTTATTTTGCATTAAATTATTTCCCGATCCATGATATAAAGTCTAATTTATTTCTAAGTATTCTTATCTTTATCCGTGCACTCTATTTTTCTATGTTCCTTTTATCATTGTACTTAAAAAAAAAAAATCCTCAATCATGACATATGTCCTATCCTAGTTTTATTTATAAAATGACGATTTTATAAGACGGTGTTTTTTTTTTATTTTCTAATTCAAACTAATGATTTTTTTTATTTCTTATTTAAAGCTAATCATTTTTCCAATTACATTTATAATCTTAAACAAGGAAGATATAAATTCATTTAAAAATAAAGCCTTGAGTCAAGAGTCAAAGTCTTGACAACATAATTCTTGGAGTCAAAGTCTTAGTCAAACAGTCAAAGTCTTAGTCAAATAGTCAATTCATCATAAAACCTTACTTTATGGTGTTGACCAATTTTAATGGCTAATTGAATCCAAAACTAGTATAAAAACCCACCTATGAACCATTACACTTGCCACCTCTAAATCGATTGTTTCAATCCGATTAAACTTTCCCTCATACCTTTCTTCTATAGTCTATTACTTCTACAATTGAAGCTTTGATTATAAGCTCTTGTAATTGGCGAATTGGAAGCTTGATATTCTTTCTTTTTTGTTTTTTTTTAATTTCTTCAATTTGGACTAGCTACGTTGTTGAGTCTTTGGGATTCGCCTCGCATACATTCACAACACTTAGAGGATAATTCACCTTAGCCAATGTGAGTTTTACATAGCCCCTTTTCTATTTATCACCATTTTTGGGGTGAAACATGTTACAATATTCTATATGCAATTCAATCATAAAGTGTCTATGTGTTTTTCTATGTTGCATTATGTCTTGAACATGACTAGGGTAAGCACAATTCTAGCATAATCATTAACATTGATCAGCCGACGGTATACAATGATAGATCTATTGGACTGACAATCCCACCCGGATACGTGCCTCCTACAAAGGTAGCGTGGGTGATTGTTATCGCATAACATAATCGAGTGAACCATGAGCGTATGGGATGTACCACAATATAACAGTCACAAGGGTTGATTATGCACTCGATTTACTTCTAGTATGTTTTCACATATGGACTAGACTTGCCATGACACTTGAATTGTACAAGCTTTATTCGATTATCAAAACCTATGTAACTCTCACCAACTTTTGTTGACCCAAAAATATTTTCAAAATTAACATGTTTCAGGTAACAATGAAGCTGAGGCTTGAGTATGCATGAGGAATTATCATGAAGTTTTTGTTTGAAGTTATTTGAAGTTGTTGCTTTATTTGATATCATGTATTTGGATTTCTAGACATCATTTCATTTTGGATATTTATGTTATGAATAAATTATTTAAAATTTCAATTTATACCATGTGCTACTGAAACAATCATCAATACGTGACATCCCGATGTTTCCGCCATCGGTTAGGGTGTTACATAAGACGTCCAACCACATCGTCAAACGTGACTGTTTTAAGATCGATCACCTGCTCAAGTGACACGACCATGTGAATAAACTTCTTCGGCAATCCGTTTAAGAACCTCTTGACAAGCTTCGATTCTTCTATTTTTTTCTCCTAGTGTTGATGCTTTAGAGGCGATACTTGCAATTTTGCATGAGAATTCATATACCGAATTGGTCTCTTTCATCTTTAGGTTTTCGAATTCGGACATCAAGGTTTGAAGCCGCGCCTCCTTCACCCGCCCGGCTCCTTGGTGTCGGTTTTTAATTGCTTCCCACATCTCCTTGGCCGTAGTTAGGTTTCCGATTTGGAGCACCAAATCTTCGGGTATTCCTTGGAATAGAAGTGTTATCGCAATGTTGTTTTTCTTCGCGTTAGCAGCTATCCCTGGTTCTATCATCTCCCAAACACTATTAACGTTTAGGATTACCTTCATCTTCATCGCCCAAAACGTATAGTTCACCGGAGTTAACAGTGGAATTTGGAGAGATGTCGTGTTGTGGTCTTTGGCTGTAACGATCTGTCGATTAGCATCGTCTCCCATTGTAAACGATTTATGCATGACACGTCTTCTTTTACCGCAGCCTGCTTCCGATCAGACTAAACCCGTCGCTAAGATACTTCCGATCGCAAATCACTTTTGTCGACCGGTTCTTATCTAGCCGGACTCGCTGATCGTTATCGACCGTATTGTTACCCAACCCTGAGCTCTGATACCAATTGTTAGAAATCGGTACCAAAGACACACACGAATTAAGCCAAACTTGTTTCTTATTATTTGATTGTGATTGTGATATATGACTTACAATACTTCCATCTATTTATAAGCCTTTATTCCTTGTCCACCAAGGAACTATAATAATCTAGAAACTTCTTTTGACTTAAACTAGGAAATCTATTTCTAAAACCTAGTTTACAAGATTGACAACTAAATTCTTCTAGTTAACAAACCTTGCATTACAAGATTAATATATCAGTTATTGTGTGTTAGATATCAATTAATTGGATTACTTCATAGTCTTTATTTAAAAGTAAAGAACATGTATATTCAAACCAAATTTAAATAACAATAAGTTTTTTTTTTTTAACGGTCAACAAATTGGTGATACCGCTAAATAAGTTGAGGATTTGGGTTGGAGAAGCCTAATGACGATAGATTTTCAAAATTCAATGAAATCTTCGTTTGAATAAGTGGGCGTTGGGATACAAAACCCGTAAGAGGGAGCCCTAAGAACGAATAAGCTTTGAAGAGTTGCTTATATTACACTTTTTTAAATAATAAATAAAAAACTTGCACTGTTGGGTGTATTGGTAGTTAAAGTGATAGTTGAGAGTGATATCGGCCAATGAGCAATAGTTTGGAGTATTTAAATTTAATTTCCTAAACTTTAAGGCCTCAAGTTTTGTTCAATCCTATTTTTACTAGTATTTTAGAAGTAGACAAAAGATCAAATACAAACAGCTTTTTCGTACGAACTGTATGAATTGAAGGAAAAAACACGCGGGCCATTTATAACTAGAGTAATTATATAATTACTCTAGTTATACTCTAGTTATATAACTAGAGTAATTATATAATTATTCTAGTTATAAACGTCCCGCGTGGTTTTTCCTTCAATTCATACAGTTCGTACCGAAAAGCTGTTTGTAGGTAAACCTACGCCTTTAGAAGTATATACTAATCGTCCTTAACTCCCTTCTAGAATTCAAGCATTGTTTAGGCAAATTGTCATAAACATTAAGTCAAATTTCAAAATTCCTGATATAAAATTTGCAATTCATAATGTCGGACAAATTTTTAACCGTGACCAAAGTGCCTAGCAAAGTATCAAAATGTAAATGATTTTTAAGGTAACAAATGTTTGTGATGATAAAGGATATTAAAACATGGCCACTCTTTTTTCTGTTTTTTTTTTTTTTTTTTTTTTTTTTAAATGAGATCATCATATTTATATAAATAATAGGTTCATTTATGTTAATAAACAACCTAATCACGCTCGATGTATTGACAACATTTTGTACAACTAAACAAACAAGTAAAAGAAAGGCATGAAACAAGAGAAACAGGAGTGTACGTTATTTATACAATCACATATTTGTCAAAATTTAAATGCATATTACATAAGCTTTTGTAAACAAGTAGGATCATATTTAGTTGATTATCCTTTCAACTTCAATGTGTTAACAGGAGTTTGCTTCCAATATATGCGACCATTCATTTGTCTTGGTCCTTGTGGATTAAAAACCGCACCCCTTGTGGTTTTTTGTGAACCTACGGGCCATTGCCCACAACTGATAGCCATGTCTTTCAAATTTTGAACCCCTTCAAGGGTTTCAATGATCTCAGTCATCTTTGGCCTGTCTTTAGGATTCAAACTCACACAACTTAAGGCTAAAAGAGCCATCTCCTTTGATCCCCTAACTGAATATTGACCCGCCAATTTCGGGTCAATGATGCAACGTAGTCTTCTGGTGCTAGTCAAGTATGGTTTCACCCAGTCCACAAGATATTGTTCGTTCTTGGGTCTTGATTTGTCCATTGCCCTTTTGCCGGTTAGTAGCTCCAGCAACACCACTCCAAAACTATAAATGTCACTCTTCGTGGTCAAGTGGCCTATGATAATATATGCATTAGTACAATCTTAACAACGCGCAACATAATAGGTATATATTAAACGATCTTATATATTGTTGTATAATTTGTTAACGTTATATATAGTTAGAGAAATACCGGTGTTGACATATTCAGGGGCTGCGTAACCATAAGTACCCATAACTCTAGTTGTCACATGAGTGTTTGAACCTTCTGGTCCCATTGTTGCAAGTCCAAAGTCCGATAATTTTGCATTAAAATCCTGTGAGTATGAAAATAATGATTCAAATTACATCAACTAAAGAATATATCCTAAAAATAACCAATCATATAATATAGTGTACAATATTATATTGTAGAATATGACCTTGCAATAGAGTTGCCACAAGTACATACAACTTAACAACTAACACTACGTTTTTGTCTTGTAATGAACGTTTATAAAGAAAGTATACATACCGAGTCAAGTAAAATATTAGAAGTCTTGAAATCGCGATAAATGACTGGCTTGTCAGCATTATGCAAAAAGGCGAGCCCTTTGGCTGCGCCAATCGCGATCTTAACTCTGTTTCCCCATGGTAGGCAAACCGAGATCCCTATATAACAACGGATCATGCTTAACTTACAACATTATTAATTATTATGTAAAACTTTACAAATAAAATATAAACTTACGCTTAAACAAATGATTTTCCAAGCTTCCACGAGTCATGAACTCGTATACGAGCAACCTTTCTTCTTCTTCACAACAATATCCAATCAATTTTACCAAGTTAGCATGCCTTAGTTGCCCAAGAAATATCACTTCGGCCTTCAATTATATAACATATTGTCAAGTTATATGTTCATATTTATTTAAAGTTACAAGCTATTATGTAACATGTTGTCAAGTCATATATTTATATTTATTTAAACTTACAAGCCATTATGTAACATATTGTCAAGTCATATGTTCATATTTATTTAAAGTTACAAGCTATTATGTAACATGTTGTCAAGTCATATATTTATATTTATTTAAACTTACAAGCCATTATGTAACATATTGTCAAGTCATATGTATACATTTATTTAAACTTACAAGCCATTCACGATGTCCTTGCAACCCTTCAATATCAAGAAGCTTAACCGCAACGGCTTGAGCCTTCAATCCAGACCTCATGTTTTCATCCACATAACCTTTATGAACCGTACCAAAACCACCTTCCCCTAGCAAGAAATCACCCGAGAAATTCTGAGTTATGGCTCGTAACTCACTGAGTTTGAAGTCAAACAAGTCAGGACCAAAAGTTTGGGCTATGTCTTCATGTAGACGTATGGAAGAAGAGCGGCTAAGGTCCGAGAAAGAAATGCGCCTAAAAGATGGCGATTGACCCACGCTTTTTGAAAAATCCGATTGACCAACACTCTTGGAAAAATCGGACCTTGAAGTCCTACACCTACTGAAGTTGTCGAAGACTGTATGGTCTTCGACCGAACAACAGTTTGCGATAAAGGGTTGCCAAGAGTTGGAAGATTTTGATGAGTGTTTCATGATAAGTGATGAAAATGATCATATGTTGAATGTAGAGTGAATTGAAGGAGTATAAGTATTGGCCAAGGGGGAATTTTTTTGTTTACCAACTCCCCAACCACTATGCCAATTTTGGGTGTTTTGTTACAAAACTTTATAAATGGGGTACTTGATTTTGACATTTAGGTGATCATGGATATTTTGTGTATATTGTACTATCTATAGTGACATATTGATGAAGATAAAAATGTTAGTGGTTCAAGTTTGCTAAAACAGTTGGAATTTGTTGAGGAAAAAACAAGGGTTGTTTTTTTTTTTTAAATGTTTAGTTCTTATATTTGAATAAAACATATATGGGTCAATTAGAAATATACTAATGGGACACGGTGTGTAGGAGTGGTTTGAATGGATTGGATCATAATACTACAATGGATTAGGGAATCTTAATCTATTCCTGCTCCACTTCCAACCTAAAAACTTTAGATTCCAATTCCTTTGTATATGGTATAATAAAATTAATCAGTAATATCTTCTAAGCATTGATAAATAAGATATACTATTAAAATATAAAATTATTGAAAACAAATAAAATGTTTATATTTGTACAAGAACGAAAATTATCATGTGTATTTAGAGTGAAGCATATTTTTGCAAGAACGGATACCAATTACCATTGTTTAAATAATACATTAAGTGAACTTTCATAGCCGGTCTTATATTCGTCGTCCATTAATAAAATACCAATTACTCATTATATATCATGTTTGTGGGTTTTCCTAAGGGGGTTGTACATATTACTTGTTGGGATTCCTTTTACTTGATCTTAATATTACCCAAAAGACTTAAATATATATATATATATATATATAGGGAATGGATAGTTTGAGAACTCACTTGAGTTGTGAGAACCATAGGAACTCTTTTGGACCATTGATTTTGATGATCTAATGGTTGAGATTAAAAAATGGGAATTTTATCTTGACTTGATTAATATGTATTTTTTTAATCCATTAAAGTAGTTTCAAGGGTATTTAAGTAAAAACCTAGGGGAGAGAAACAATTAATATAATTATTGTTTAAAATTTTATTCCATCATTTAATTAAACAATTAACTTACTAAAAAAACAAATTTAACATTCTGTCATACACAAACTTTTTAAAAACATTTATTTTTTTAAAATTTTTTATTATTATTATTATTCAGTTATTAAAAAATTATTTGTTAAAAAACTTTATTTTATTTTTTAATTAATTTACATTTTTTTAAACTTTCATGTTTTTTGTGTTATTTACACCAGTGTAAATATACCATACACAAAGTTTTACAAAAATTACGCTGGTGTAAAAAATTAAACAAACATATAATGAGGATGATTTACGCTGGTGTAATTATTTACACCAGTGTAAATCTACCATACACAAAACTTATACAAAATTACGCTGGTGTAAAAAACTAAACAAACATATAATGAGGATGATTTACGCTGGTGTAATTATTTACACCAGTGTAAATCTACCATACACAAAACTTATACAAAATTACGCTGGTGTAAAAAACTAAACAAACATATAATGAGGATCATTTACACTGTTGTAATTATTTACACCAGTGTAAAATCTGTCATACACAAAACTTCTCCAAAAAAATGTATATTACATCTGTGTAAAAAACCAAAACAATCATCTATACATTCGTATTTACATCAGTGTAAACGTCCCACAACATCAACAAAATTTGTATATAAAAAAACATCTATAAAAAAAACATCATCATCATTTTCTTCAAAAAACCATCATCTTCTTCTTCACATTATTATCTTCACAATAAAATAACCCATGAAAAATCTTATAAAAAAACACTAATAATAATAACAATAACAACATACCATCTTCATCCCCACCGTCCACCGCCCCCTGCCCCCACCAAGATCTGTTCAGAGGCGGACCACCGTCACCGGACCACCGCCATCGCCATCACCGGACCACCACCACCTCCCCACCGTCACCATCATCAGATCCACCCCTCCACCTCGTCAAAAACGAACCACCCCTCAACCACCACCATTCGGACCACCCAAAACAATAACAACCACCATTCGAACCACCCTAAACCCCTCATCAGATCCAACGAGTCACCACCATCCAACAACCCACCAGCCCCCAAAACCACCGTCAGACGCCGGATCTTCTTTCAGACCTGAACCCACCGTCGAAACCTCGCCATTCACCGGTCGTCGTCTTCCTTCGTCATCTCCTGTACATCGTCTTCCTGTTCCAACCACAGCCCCCTTCTCCGTCATCATCAACGTCAGATCCACCCCCCTCTAACCCTCACTCCCCGTCGCCAAACCAACATCAAAACGTCGTCATCATCAACATCAGATCTGTTCTTTTGTTTATAAGAGAGAGGCGAAGAGAGAGAGAGAGAGAGAGAGAGAGAGAGAGAAGAAGAGAGAGAGAGAAGAAGAAGAGAGAGAGAGAGCAAAAATCTGAAATGAGAGAGAGAGAGAAAGAGATTTTTTTGTATTTATATTATTATTATTATTATTATTATTATTATTATTATTATTATTATTATTATTATTATTTAAAAAGGTGGGTGGGGTAGGTGGGGTGGGGTGGGGGTGTTATTATTACTAAAATGCCCTTAAGTACTTGTGTATAAAGACTATGTTGCCCTTGATTAAACAAATGCAAAAAAATACAAGACTGATGATGTGGCAGTTGTTGATTGGTCCATTGGAGTTCTCAAGTTCTCGCAACTGGGATGAGTTCTCAAATGATCCCTTCCCTATATATATATATATATATATATATATATATATATATATATATATATATATATATATATATAGGGAAGGGATAATATGAAAACCCACCCTTAGATGGTAAACCTTGGAAACTCCATCTAGACCATCCATCGCTTTAGATCAATGGATAGGATTCATTCTTTGTACTTGATGTTAGATATAATATTATTTTAATACTCAAAAGGACATGCAAGGGTAGTTTGGGAAGAGAAATATGTGTGTAAGACATACTCTCTCTCTATCATATCACAAGTCATGGCACATTTTCCAGAAAAGTTATGACACATTCTCTCTCCTCTCTCCTCTTTCTTTTCACCTTTATAATATTATTATAATGTGTCATGTCACACCATCTCTCTCCTCTCTCCTACTTTTTGTTTAAGAAAATATTATTATAATGGGTCATGTCACACCCTCTCTCCTCCTTTTTGTTTAAGAAAATATTATTATAATGGGACAAGTACAAATAATGTGTTAATGTTGCATACGAGGGTAACATGTGTTAGTTGGTCATAAAGGGCTAACATGTGTTATCTAATCTGATAAAGAAAATATTATTATAATGGGTCATGTCACACTATCTCTCTCCTCTCTCCTATTTTTTTTTTTTAAAAAATATTATTATAATATGTCATGTCACACCCTCTCTCCTACTTTTTCTTTAAGAAAATATTATTATAATGGGGCAAGTACAAATAATGTGCTAATGTTGCATATGAGGGTAACATGTGTTAGTTGGTCATAAGGGGCTAACATGTGTTATCTAATCTGATAAAGTTCAACCTGTTGCCCCCATATACCCATGAGAAGATCTAACATTTGTTAGTATGAGTGGTGTGGTAACATATGTTAAACCTGTATCATTTGTCAACCTTTTTGTCTTTCTTACCACTCCTCTTTCCACTTCATAATTTTACAAAAGAAATAAGTAAACATAGCATACAAACTATTAACACACATTAGGTTAACACATTTTATTTGGTAACACGTGTTATTACAAAGTTTCATTACAAACTATTGAACAAGAGATAACCTACCCTAAGACATTCATATGAACTGCATGTAAAGGGTAACATGTGTTAATGTTGCATGAGAGGTTAACATGTGTTATTTTGGTAACATTTATTAAACTTGTATTTAGTGTCAACCCTTTTTTTCCCTCTTGCTTACCACTATAGTTTTTACTTCATAAGTTTACTGAGAAATAAAATATATAAACTATTAACACACGTTATTACAAAGTATCATTACAAACTATTGAACCACATAAAAACCTACGCATGACATTCAAATGAACTGCAGGGAAGGTTAACATGTGTTATTTGGTAACATATATTAAACTTATGTTTGTTTTGTAAGCCTTTTTTTGTCTTGCTTACCCCTATAGTTTTCACATAATAAGTTTACTGAGAAATAAAGCACACAAACTATTAACACACGTTATTACAAAGTATCATTACAAACTATTGACCACTTTAACAAAATAAATCTAGTAACTCTATACATTGAGTACAAAAAAGAAAACGTTATTAAAAAGTTTTTCTCCATATTTTTCTCGGCTTCCTTCGACTTCGTATGTTAACATATGTTAACCAGTGGGGGGTCTTCGTTATCAACTGCAAAACAATATATGAGATATTAACCGGTGTGACAAACTCATCATCTAACATACTAAACAGGAGTAACACATGTTAGTCGGGGTCCAAATGTGAACATGTGTTAACAAACACAATTGTTACGATCAAAACCTATCGTGTAAACTTTCTTCATGATGACACCCACCCCTTGTACTATCGTCCCCTCTTGATGACACCCACCCCTTGTACTATCGTCCTAGTGATACGAACCCTCGGAGCCGGTCTAGTCTAATGTACTTATTAGACATAAATAAAAAATTTATTTTTATTTTTATTATGTCTAAATTAGAAAGCACTTTAATGAGTCTACACACCACATGTACACCTATTACAACGTGGAATACAACTCATCCCCAAATTAAAATCAACATTTAAAAAAAATATCCAGATCCATGGTCCACGGTCCACCAAATAACTAATCCCCAAATTAAATCAAAATATCCAGATCCATGGTCCACCAAATAACTCATCCCCAAATTAAAATCAACATTTAAAAAAAATTAATAACATATACCTTTCCAAATATATTATTTCCACCACCATAGCCATGGATCTTATCAACATCATAGATCGTAACATGAAGAGTTCCATGGAGATGGGTTTCCGCCATTATTATTATTAATCCCATAAAAAAAGATTCATTAAGTTCCAATCTTTATCCCTCCATTCTTCTCTTTTATGGATATGTGCTCTTTATAGGGTTTACGATTACGATACCTGAAATAAGGAATTTATCTTCAGCTACAGGCGGTGGTTGAGAAGAAGGTGTGGCGGGCACAGGGACGGTGGTTGTATGGTCGTTGGTGGCGTCTCCGTTGGTGAGGTTTTGCTCAGAGATCTCCACGTGGAGGAGATGAAAATGAAGCAAACATGTTTGAAGGTGGATCTTGTATGTTAAAATCCATAGGTGGAAGAAAATGAGAAAAGATGAAGAAGATGATATGATTTTTATCTTTTAGGTATACATAGGTACTTAAGAAAGTGAGAAAAGATGAAGAAGATGATATGATTTGTACTTTGATGGAGATTACATAGGGTTTGACAAAAGATTCTAGAGGTAAATTTACCTCAATACCCTTGTCTTATTATTATATTGGTTTTGGATTGTGGTGATGTGGTTTCATTGTAACCACAAGTTGGGTTTCAAGGGTTTACCATATAACTAAGGTTTTCCATAGATACTCATACTATATATATATCTAGAATTCAAAGAAGTGAAAACGTAACTTTATTAAAGTTTAATGTTGTATAATAACTTAGAGGTGTAAATGAAAATATACATTAAAATACAAAAAGTTTAAAAGAAGATATAGCACCTTTGATGCACATGTTCAATGCATAAGATGGAACAAAAGAAAATTATGCAAATTCATCAACACTTTTATCATGTATGACAGTATGAGTTATCCAAATAATATCTCAAAAATCCTTATCATGTATTTGTCATCAATATAACATCATCCTAAGTTTTCTTATATTTTTATTAAGGATGTGAACTAGTGTGAAGCCGTTTCGCGTCATCTACACGACCTCGGGTTTAACATGAGGTTCTCTCAGTCAAAATCTTCACTGGCGTAAGCAAGAGGCCATGGTGACATGGCGGATTGTGATTGGGGTCATGGATCCGATCGTTTGCACGGTAGGGTCAATTTATTATTTTTAAAACTTACCATTTATTTCAAAATTAACTATTTAAACTCACCATTTACCATTTTTAACCCATTCTTCACATTTTCTCACCGCTTCTTCATATATATTATATAAGAGAATGATCAACCACACTTTTTATTCATAATTCATACACTATATATATACACAATGAAGAAAGACATAACCTACAAAATATTAAATATTAATAACAACTTTGGCTATGACCTTGACCAAGACTTTGACTATGACTTTGACATGGAAATACATATCTAAAATATACAATTATAACAATGAGAATTTGGTGCATCTCTAATATGCCCCCGCAAGAAGGACGACCTTGGAATAAGTCCAATCTTGTATAGAAGTAGATGATGTTGTTGTTTGAGCAAGAGAAGAAGTTGATGAAGTTAAAGTGGTAAAGAAATATGAAGTTGATTAAGCAGATGAATCAAGAGAAAATACATTTTTTGTTTTTTGTTTTTATATTGGAGGTGAAGAACAATAGAACATGAATAAAAGAGAATTTGGTGCATCTCTTATATGGATGAAATAGAGATGGTTAAAAGCCATAAAAGAGAAATAGAGAAGAATGATCAGAGGGTAAACGGAATAGGTGATAAAAGATTAGAGGTACAGTCTGTCCGGAACATAAAGGTTGTGGTACAAAAAGGATTTTAGGTTTTGTAAAACCATGCAGAAGAAGAATAAGTTACGCTTGAACTTTGAAGGAGCAACAAAATGTAATAGTGTGAGGTCTACAGAGCTTATTGAGGGGATCAGATCGGAGTTTTGAAGAAATGTTGGTAGTCATGTGAGTTTTAGAGATGTTGGAAAGGTGATAAAAATGGTAGGGGATGTTTTAAAGTATTTTAGAGTGGTGGTGATCGCGGAATAGTTGAAGAAAGGGAGCTTTAGGTAGACATTGTGGGGATCGCAGTAGCCTGGAAAGAAATTTAGGGGTGATGGGCGACGGTTCCCATGTTGATAGGATCAAGAGCTTTCTCGTTGGAGATAATGCTCTGATACCATATAAGAGAATGATCAACCACACTTTTTATTCATAATTCACACACATATATATATACAATGAAGAAAGACATAACCTACAAAATATTAAATACTAATAACAACTTTGACTATGACTTTGACATGGAAATACATATCTAAAATATACAATTATAACAATGAGAATTTGGTGCATCTCTAATATATTCTTCCATCTTTCTTTCAAAAGTAAACTAATTTTCATCAACAAAATCTTTTAATCATGACGCATTGGACATAATAAGAGAAAACCACTCTCGCAGCCGTTTGGATGGAAGTCCACGACAGCTCGAGAACAGACCAATCACAGTTTTGGACAAACACCCTTCGTGAATTCAAAGTGTTAGTTGGTGGTTCTACCCGCTCAATTGATTCACTCAACCGAAAGTGGATAGATCTTCACACCAAGTGTGAACAATTCGATGTTCACCACATAGCAAAATGAAAATGGAAAATGAAAAAAAAACACCGAGCTGACGTGGAGACTACCTAGCCACTGTCCACGCCATCACCACCTCACAAATTTTTGGTCTTCGAAGGGAATTACACCTATACTGATGTGGATACCATATATCAGTCAATGCCCCATTTAACACTATGTTCCAGAGTTTCATTAAATGATGGAAGAGAAAGGATCTTCCTCCTCTTCCTTTCTCTCCAATTCCTTCTAAATTGAAAAGATTGAAAATCACCTTAAAAACCTTTTTATTATCCCTCTCATTCCCTCCATTTCACTCCTACAAAAAACTCCGAAACACATTTTTTCTTCACTTCCTTCCCAATGCTTTATTTTCCATCCTTTAATGAAACTTTGGAACAGAGTGTAAGAGCATGACTACACCGTAAAGCATCGAGAGACTTTATCTTGTCATCATCATCATACTCAGTTAATCCCACCAATAGCAAAGGTAATGTATGGTCTGGGGAGGGTAAGATGTAGACAACCTTACTTCTACCCCGTGGGAATAGAGAGGCTGCTTCCGGTGAGACCTTCGGCTCAATAGTGGTTTTGTATCAAGCCTTGGACATAAGGCACATAACACTTAGCAATCGGGACAAGCCCGATTGGTGCATATAACCCCTTGTCTTATGGCTATCAGCGCCACCGCATGATGCATGATTAGCCATCCATCGTTTTTAACATTATTTTCACGAAACTAGTAAAAATAACGTTAAAATTAGTGCAACTTTACTTTTGGCCCCCGATAACCACACTTATATACATTATATGCGCACACATTTATACATTATAGACTTTATCTTGTAGATCTTAAAAAAACAATTAAATCCAAATCCTGTGGCTGAAACAAAGCCGCGCTCACTACAGTGTAGTCTTTACTGCCACACCCATCTCTCAACTTCAATCATCATCATCAATCTGTTAATGGTAATATAATATCTCTATAGTTTTTTATTTGCCCAATCTGTCAAATTTTAGTTTAAGATTGCTGCCTATTAATAGTTTTTAATAATCTTTGTTGGGTTTTTTTTCTAATTTAAATGGGCACATGATGATGACATGGCAATGTTAAACCATTAACCAGTTATAGTTTCAGGTAGTAATGATCATAAAAGGGTTGTTTAGGAGATATGAGAGATGGAACCCTGTGCATCCTACATCTGGAGCCTTTTGGGGCATGGGAATCGGGTTCGGATGTGGGATCGGGTGGGGCCCCGGGTTCGGGCCTGAAGTTATTGGTTATGTTGGTGCTGGTTGTGGTGTTGGGTTTAGTGTGGGGATTACTCTTGCTGGTGTTGGCGTTGGTCTCCCTTCAAATCGCCTCCTTAAGGTTCCTTTTAGTGGTACGCTTTCTTGGTTCGCGACTTTGTTTCGTTTAAATTCTAGTCTAGAGTGGCGGTTTAATTACGTTTAGTCATGATTGGGTTGATTTGGGTTATGGTTTATCTGTAACGGGTCAAATAGGGTAAGTAAGTCGAAAGAGTGTATTTTTAGTTGTTTGGATTTTGGCAATGGCACAGTTTCCTTGGGGCGGGTTCACTCAGAAGTTCCGATTATAAAGTATTCGTATAGAATTTTTTGATATATACGGTTTCGACCCCCCCCCCCCCCCCCCCCCCCCCCCCCCCCCCCCGTTTTTTATAAAAAAATTAGTTATATACGCCAATAACAAGTGAGAATTAGTCATTTTTAACCCCAAAATGTCGAAATTTTAGTTGTTTTGAGATCTTGAAATGTTGTTGTGTCTTTTGGCTGTTTTGTCCTTCAACAGCAGTGTGATTCTACCCGAATACTTGACTGCATTTTGCTGTTTGAACATGTACCTCAAAGTTTCCCTTGAGATAATTCTGACAGAGAGGTGGTAGTTTACGACCCATTTGCTTATGAACGGGTTGATTTGGTTATGTTATAGATCTAAAAGGTTAATGCCTCATGGGCCATGGCTTGAAGTGTATTTATAATGCATAATGCCTTCTAAATCCTTTTGTTTAATAAGTTAGATTATTACTGAAATAATATAATCGTCGCAATAATATCTGATATTTGACACAATAATTGTTTGTAAATATTCTCTTTTTTTGTAGAAACAGAGTGTAGGGCTAACCCAATCTGTCCATTATACAAATTTTTGTCTTTGCTTGTTAAGAAGGTACATGACACCAATATGCTCTTTACAGCTTTAATGGCTACAAGAAGTGGTGCGGTGGACTTTGCTCGCTCTAGTGGTCTACTTGGCGCAAATGGTATTAACGATGGAATAAATGCAACTGGCTTGCAAAGATGGGTATCAACTTTCAACCATGAACAGACTGTAGACAAAAGAGTAGATTTTTCAGGCATGAGCAGATTAATGTCTTCTCCAGCAAAGATGGTCTTAAATTATTTTGATGAACTCAAAAGTCATGTTAACCGTCCTCGTTGAGATATGAAAAACACATATCAGTCCTCTTGCGCCTGCGGCTTAAGGATTCCATGGAGTTTGATGATCTTAGTAACACCTTGACCAGATGATGTTAAACGACGAGCGTGAGATAAACTAGAAAGCCGTATACTTGTTTTTTATTCATTGTTAGAAATTATAGGAGATTTGTTTTGAGTTAGAAATGCAGGTCGAATCCTTTCAAGTCGGCCAATTTGTTCCGGTATGACTCTGTTTCAACAGTTTATAAGCACTCCTACCACTTGAGTAAATGAGGATTACAAGTTCAAAATAAAAAGAATGTTCAATTCAAATTAGACAACATTTATTCCTGAAAAGTTGCTTAAACATCATTATCATATGTTATAAGTGACATTTACGTTGACCTGCAGACCACAAAAGTCAACACGCCAGCAAGACTCAAAAGTTACATCCAACATCATACAACATAATCAAATACACATCATCTTTCGCCACAAACTTGCGCCACGATTGCACCAGCCATTCTTAATCATCTGCACAACATAAACAATGAAAACGATTCAGTTTGTTTTCAAACTTGCATAACACACACACGCGCGCATTGACGCATTGTTTTCACACACCATTCGGGGTGCAGTCGCTTCGTGCAGAATATTCATGGGCTGTAGACATAGATAATCGAGTTGTGGAAAACGAGTTCTTGCCACCAGCTCCATCCAGACTTGACCACGGTTCCCTCTGTTCGGGCCACTCGTCAAAAAACGGGCGCATCATGTGTTGCTGCTCATGTTTGACTTCAACTGGTGACTCAATTTTGCTGCCAAATAAGCAATGTTGTTGACTTGGCTTTGACCCTGGCGTAGAAGCATCAATCACAGGCTCAAATGCATTGACCATGGTTAGTTGTGGGGATTTGGTTTGTAAATACGAGTCGTTTCTTGATTCCATTAAGGAATTTGAAGATATTTGAGTAGGCACAAGACGCCATGGACTGTCTGCATTAGATTCCATGGTTACGCCCCGCGCACTTGAAGCTCCAGAAGAGTAATTCATATCATCCACATTGATAGTTAGCCCTTGATCATACCTGCATCATGTTATGATATAATTATCTTCGTTGCAACCATACACTATTAGAGATCGTCCTAACCGAGCCCGAGCTTGAGCTTAAAACAAAGCTCGTTTATTAATCGAGCCCGAGCTTGAGCTTAGCATGTGAAGCTCGTCAGGCTCATCAAGCCTTATCGAGCCTTAGTATAATATTAGTTTTATTAATATTTAATAATATTTACCCCCTCATTTAGGCTTCTTTACTAAACGAGCCCAAACCGAGCTTCATTATCGAGCCCCGAGCCTATTATTTATATTATTTTTATTTAATATATTAACCAATAGATAGTAAATGAGCCAAGCTCAAGCGTAAAAAATTTCTAACGAGACGAGCTTGAGCTCTCATAAGTTTTTCGAGCTTGAGCCTGGTCGAGCTCGGGCTCGTTTGCACCCCTAGTCCTAACACCCCCTTACTTGGTACAACGATATATTTATAGGATATTGCGTAAATGCTACGACATTCATAAAAAGTAATTGTGTGAGCAAGTACCTAAAACTGTTGTTGATCCCATAGGCGGTAGCATGCGCCTGCAGCTTAGACGCATTACTCCCAAAATCAATAGTCCCCGAATTCGAGGTGGGATACAATTGTGAGTTCTGGAAGGTTCCATTGCTAAGATTCTGGTAACTTCTATTACCACTACCAGTGCTGCTTACAGCGGTGACACGTGACACTGCAGTTGACAATGACTGAGAAGCAGATTGAGATTCCACAGGCTTTCTTGAACGGTTTCTGCCACGATGCATGTGGCGTTCGCAGTATTTGGAGTCGGGATAGGCATCTTTGGCACATCTCCATTTTTTGCCATCCGTCCTCCTACACCTTCCCGGCTCTGGATCAAACTTCTTCCCATAATACGTACAATATCCCAACGCTTTGAAAAAAAAAAAAAAAAGAAGGAAAAACGGAACGCTTTTAGTCAAAAAGTAAAGAATTTATATATAACAGATGGTACATATAACACAAACCCGAAAATCATGTTGCATATATATAACAGTATGTAGGGGTGCTATGTGGGTCATGTTCATGAGTTGGCGGATCGAACCCGCATACAACACAAACCCGAAAACTGTGTCAGTCACATTACCTGAACACGAGTTTTCGCAGATTGACAAAGACGACTTGACCCGAATTTCTTTTATTTTTATTTTTTTGCATACTTGTACTCTAAAACTATAAATTTACAACCAAAATTCAAATGTATATAAGACAAATAAGTCTTATTTACAAAACATGATGCGTCTTTTACTTTTTAAAACTTTGGCATAAATTATCTAATGAGGTAAGTTATGATACAAAATACCCTTAAAAAATAAGAATAAAGGGGTCACTCATAAACCTAATAGGCTGACCCGAAACCGACCCGAAACCACAAAATTTTGTGTTAGATTCCCATCATGTCTGGAAATTTACACCTCTAACAGAGTAACAGTATGTTAGGTGTTCAGCATTAAAACCAATTAAACAAACAATGAATTTATTGAAACAATAACTTCATCATTTTCCTCAAAAACAGGAAGACCAAAATAGAAATACAATCAGTATAACATATTTCAAACAGATCTTAACATAACAACCAAAAAAAAAAAGATTAAATGCAGCTACAAATAATATATTTAATAAAATTAAAACTTAAAAGAATAAAGAAGTCACCCATAAACCCAACTTGAAACCGATCCAAACCCGTTTAGACTAAACCAAAACCCATAAATTTCATGTTAGGTTTTATATGTTAAAACCAATTAAACAAACAAGAACCCTATGCATTCACCAACAAATTACCAAACACATACTCCATTTATCACCTGGACACACCAATAAAACCAATAATAAATACATTAAACAATTTCATCAAACAACCAATTTATTAAACAATAAGTTCATCTAACAATCAATTTACTCGGCGACCTACCCTGGAGCGAGTACTCGGCCTAATCGGGGGAGTACTCCGGGTCAAATCGGCCTAGGCGGGGAGTAATCGGAGTACTCGGCAACCTACCCTGGAGCGAGTGCTCGGGGAGTAATTAGTCAACTCGGCCTTGTTTTGCAACACTGAATTTACTAAACAATAAGTTCATCAAAACAATCAATTTATTAAACAATAAGTTCATCAAACAACCAATTTATTAAACAACTACTTCATCAAACAATCAATTTATTAAACAGTATCTTCATCAAACAACCAATTTATTAAACAACTACTTCATCAAACAATCAATTTATTAAACAGTATCTTCATCAAACAATCAATTTATTAAACAGTATCTTCATCAAAACAATCAATTTATTGAGCAATAACTTCACACCATTGTCCTAAAAATTGAATCTTTCAAAAAATGAATGTTGGTGAAGGTTTATGTACGTTTTGTGGCGAGGTTGAGGAAACTATGGAACATATTTTCACGGCTTGTCGTCTGGCTAACGGGGTATGGAACAGCATTGCAACATGGGTAAAAATTCCCCCGGTTTATGTTTTTTTAGTTAAGGACATTCTGCAACTCGTGGATCATCTGAAGGTTCGGCGGATGTGTTGTACCGCATTCTTGTGTTGACATGTTGGCGGATTTGGACAGCTAGGAACGAGAAGCTTTTCTCTCAGACAAATGCGAATGTGGCGAAGATAGTGGCTGATGTTAAATCGTTACGTTTTCTTTGGTTCAAAAGTAGATCGAATAAGGGTGGGTTGGATTGGAAAGATTGGTGTAATTTTGTTATGTTGTGGTTATCTCTAGCCCGTTTCGGTGTTAATGAAGTTCACTTTTCAAAAAAAAAAAATAAATAAATAAAAAATTAAAAAAAAAAATACAATCAGCATCACACATTTCAAACAGATCTTAACATAACAACCACAAAAAAGATTCATTTACTCTACAAATAAAAACCCATCAAAAAAAAAATAAATAAATAAAACTTACAGTTGGGATTATTAAAGAACCTAGCAGATAAGGCTTCCAAGCTTCTTCTAATGGGAACAACAAGATCATAGGGAACAGGAACACCTGCAACTAAGTATTTATATATTAAAGCCTGATGTTCAAGCTCCTGCCACTGAACCGGCGTAAAGGGTGGCCGGTAAGCAGTGCCAGTGGAAGGAACAGCCGCCAGTGTGATGCTGCCACTCATATCTGATGTGGGGTTTGAAAGAAAGACTGTAAAAAAACAGAGGAGATAGTGGACAGAGTTAGTTAGAGATAGGTATGTATGTATGTATGTATACGTGGATATAATGTTGGATAGTTTGGTTGGTTACCTTTGAAGAGGCAGCAGATCTAGGGTTTGGCCATGCGTGGTTGCAAAGGAATCAGGATGTGGGGATGAAATGTTTAGGAAGTTAATGTTTTCTCATTTTTATCCTTCTTTTTCTTTTTATTTTTATTATTATTATTGTATTAGTAATAAAAGTATAATAATATATATATACTACCCGGGAACACCCCGATATTGAAATATCTAATACTAGATTATGCCATTGGGATTGGTGGTCCAGTGGTAAGGCAAAGCCTTTTAATACACTAAAAGTGTGAGGTTTTGAGTTCAAGTCTCACAAGAAGCAAGAAATTCGTCTTTCAAAAAAAATCTAATACTAGATTATACCTCGAGAACGTCCCGGAGTTGAGAAATCTAATATGATGTGACATCCGTCACTTTTCTTTTATATTTTGTATATAATAATAATAATAATAATAATAATAATAATAATAATAATAAACACTAAAACTCTAAACCATACATTTTAACTCATTCATCTTAACTCACTAAACCCACTATCCTAAAACACAACCCAACCCAACCATTCCTCTAGTCCATCTGGCCCATGATTTTGCAGCAGCCCAACAACAGGCCCAATCCTTTCCCTATCTTCTCTATTCAAAAAAAAAAAAAAAAAAAAATAACTTTTTGCTGCTGCCGTGGCTCGAACCCGAGCCGGCCCAGCACACAGACACACAATTTCACCAACTGAGCTGTAGCACACATCTATTTAGAAACCCACAATAATAATTATATAACATAACTAAATCGAACAGTTTGACTAAAGAAAAGTCAACTGCGAGGATCAAGCTTCATCTCCAATCATTCAGACGCGTTAATTGGCTCGGATATGGAATGGTGTTGATTGCTTGACTGAGTCGCACCATTTACACGAATAATTACAGTCAAAGCTTTCCAAAATAAAGCCAATTAGCCGCGTCATCTTCACCCACGAGTCAATACATACCAAATCCACAATCCGACCCTCACACTATAAATTGGGCGTTCCTGGACAATCCTAACTCGCCGAAAATCTCTTACCCACCTCCAATTTCTGTTAACACAAGCTGCAAACGAAGCAATGACTCGTGATTGACGTTTTCGTTGACCAAGCGTTCATACCCGATTCGAGCTTTTGTAAGTCCTTTCTTTTATGGGTTTTACTCATCGGCAATATACGATCAATAACCCCAAAGATTCAGGGACTATTGATCAATAATTGTGATGATTGGAAATTTAGGGCTCGATTGGATGAGATTTGGGGAAGAACACACGAAGTAGTTAGCGTATAAGATTATTTTGAAACAAAGATTATCACCAACTGATCACACAGATCAGTTGGTAGGCACGAGTTGTGATAAGGCTTGGACCGGCCCTGATGCGGGTTCGAGTCCCTTAAACAGCATATCTTTTTTTACCCCTTTATCTATACATTTAAACCTTCTAGTCTTTTAAAATAGATTTAAAATACCAAATGTGATTTATAAATCCTATAAAATTTATTTTATGCAATTCAAATGGTAATGTTTATTATCCAATTTTTAGATTTTCAAAAATCATTTATTTAATATATATTATAAATATTACAAGTTTATTCACTTATAAATGTAAAATTCTATAAAAATATCTAAACGATTTTATAAAATTCCACAAAAATTATCCTAAACTTGTACAACAATAAACATTTCAGAAATAATTTTTATTTTTGAAAAACCGTTCGTTTTGTATTTTTTAATAAATTTTTGTTAGTTTTAATCATAAATAAATCATAATAAATTCATTCTTCAATATTTTTGCACCAAAATTTTACATAACTTATTTCTAATTATTTAGAACTGAAATACAATTTTTAATTTAAAAATTATTTAATTTTAATATTTTTAGATATTAAAGTTATACTTTCGACAAATTGAAATAAATAGATTTAATATTCTATTTTTAAGAAAATAATTTTGTAAAAATTATTTTCACACTTAAAACTTTATATTGTGACCATCTTTGATTTAAAATTTAGAAAAAGACTTTTGTTTATTTATTTATCAAATTTCTCTTATTTATTAAACGTTTAATTTATTAATCAAACGAATACTTATCCCCAATTCGAAACCCTAGAAAATACTTATAGACTAGATAGACTTAGACTTATTTGTTACCTTATACATAGGGTGATACTTGACAAACGTTGGATTACACTTATTCAATTCCACAAGACTTACCACCGTGCTAAGGTGAGTATTACTTATCCGCTTTTTCGTTTTTACACTTTTGGGGTGATTCATGCACAAGTATACAAAACTTTCATATTCATTTACACATACATTTTTATTCATTTACAATTCATATACATGTCTTGATTATCTTTGTGCTTATGCTTGAACATGAACGTAGCTTACATACAAAATCATACATACAGACATAACTTATGTTATGGTGCTCTTTACATACAGACATAACTTAAGTTATGGTGCTCATTTAGACGTAACTTATGTTACGGTGCTCATTTAGACATAACTTATGTTATGGTGCTCTTTTAGACTCACACGTGTTGAGGTGCTCATTATCAATATCACTGTACAAACTTTACATTTGATCTTTGTCTTGTTTGGTTACTTGCGTGTTTACATAATGCCTTGGAGATGCTAGACACATGAATTGTACTACCTTTCAAACTTATACTATATGTACAAAGGCAAGTAGTACTCACCAACATCATATGTTGACAAAAGTATTTTCGTGCATGTTTCAGGATAAGCTGCTCGACGCTTCACATAGGACTTTGGACTTAGATTAAATCAATCAATTATCTTTATTTTTGTTGTCTTGTATTTAATTTCACATGTTGTAAAACAATATTTAATAATCATATATTTACATTTTAGTACCATGAGCTTTTGAACAATCGTCACTACGTGGCACCTTGATGATTCCGCCATCGGTTGGGGTGTTACATATGAGATATTAATTTTACATATGAAATAGAATGTTGCGCTTTACAGTTACATGCAGAAAAGCTTCGGGTAGCACCTAACCTAAAACAATTAAAAATGTATCTCCAATGTTAACGTCTAACCTTAAACAATATATAACTCTAATATTAATATCTAGCTTAAAACAATGTATAACTCAAATGCTAACGCATGTTGAAAATAGAATTCATATTTACTGATTTGAACATAATTAGTGACTTGCCTATACATGATTAATGATTTACCTGAACACTTTGTATTTTTTTCCCTGTATGAACAAAACCTCACAAAAAATAGTCGTTTTTTATCTGTTTTTTATATAGCACTATGGTACTCGTTGGAAAGATAATAAAACGCTCATTAATTTGATGTAATTTTTTTCTTTAAAAAAAACTCGTATATAAAAGATATTAACGTTTAAAAATTATGGGAGGAAACATAAGAGAGAAAAATCCAATTTTGTTTTTAAATTTTTTTCTCCTAAAACATCTTAATGTCACATGGGATGACACATGACACACTCAAGAGGGAGAATGTCTCTTTAAGTGTCATGTCATTAAAATGACTTTTGTTTATTATACTAAGTGGAATCCCGTGTGAAAACACACGGGAAGATTGAATCCAAACTTAACCGTTGTTTAGTAAAGACAACAATAAGAAGCCAATCGTCTGCTGCATTTCGTAACTCCTGTTGCTTTCACGATACCAGTTAATAATACCGATCAGATGTTTAGTAATTGAAATGTTACAACCAAGGAATAAAAAGTCTACAGACAGATTAAAACTATGTTGAGATAACACATATTAAAACAGAAAAAGAGGATCACCAATTTAAAAAGTTGTAATCAATATGTAGCCATATATAAAAAAACAAATTCCTTCATTTCATCTTCATGGTTATTACTTGGCGCTGCCATTAATGCAATTGATGAATACTGAAATGTAAATGTTAAGATAGTTTATGATGAAGTTCGGGATGTGTTTACTATTTTATACACTTATAACGCGTGAAATGAAAGGTCATACGGTATAATAGTTATTATACATGGGTTAACGTGTTAAACGAAAAGTTTTGTTATAATGATTATTTAATTTCAAAACGTTTATAGTATCTAAAAAATCTATACAACTTGTGAAACATAGTGGACGAATGCTTTAAAAACGAATAGTCGAACTAATCAAGGTTCAGTTGAACAAATCAAAGATTTAAATAATTATACTAAATATCGCGTGAAATTAATTATCTTTCGAAATTATTACTCTAAATATGTTCATATGCAACCTAAAATTTATCTATAAATTCCACACAGTACATATTCTAAACTTCATCTACCAAAATGGCAAACAGATCATACTATCATTTTGCGGATACATCAGACGTTAAGTCAGTATCCAGTGCTTGGTCACTAATAGAAAAGAGAAAAGACGAAGATATTAGGAATGAAGTAGACAGGATAAAAGAAACGGTTAAGGAAAAATCATGGACATACATTGGTCTGTTAGATATGATGTTGCATGAACCAGCAACTGGCTTGAGAGACAAGATAGAAGATTACTTGACTCAACAACTACAAATCGACAACAACATTCATGAAGCGTTGATGAAGTTGAAAGAGGATCTTTCAAGCGAGATTTTGAAAAAGAAAGAAAGGATTTTCGAAATTTTAATTAAGTAGATTATATAGTAGATATAGTTTTTATTATGTATGTTTTAAATGTTAAGCACTGTTTAGTAAACACAACATTAAGAATCTCATCGTCTGTTGTTTGACAACATCAGTTTGTTTCTTTAAAACAATAACTTTAACGTATGTTTACTAATACCAACATTATGAAGCAACCGTCTGCTGTAAAGTAAACCTGTTTACTAAGATCTGTTACTTTCTTTAAAACAATTACTAATCAAGATATACAAAAATATAAACAGACCAATTGTTATGCTCTGTTTGGTAAAAACCAAATTAAAGAGTCAATCTACTGTTAAAACAAAAGCTGTATTTCGTAACGTCTGTTCCATTCAAAAAGGCAGTGCGTCAATTAAAGAGATTTTTTAAAAAACTGTGTTTAAAATACTGTTGATAAAAATAGATGTTACTTAAGTGTTGTGGGTAGCATGAAATGAAGCACTAGAATCCATGACCCAGGAATCTACATAACTCTCTACACTGCAGATTAATGCGTCATCATCTGAGCAGTCTGATGCAGTGTTAACTTCTTTCTTTTCGTTTCGACATTGATTCCTAAAATGTCCAACCTATTTGCACTTCCAATAGGTCACATCGCTTCGAGCCCTAGACTGACTCCTCTTCGTGTTCTTGCTCCCACTACCTCTGTTATTTTTCCTTCCTCTGCCAACATTCAGTAATTCACTTGATGATCCACTTGAATTTCTTCGTCTGACATCTTCGCCTAGAATAAGATCCCGAATCCCATCAAAAGTGAACTCGTTGATAAAACTAGTAATCGCTGTAACAGTCCCTGACCAACTATCTGGCAATGATGATAACAGTAGTAAAACCTGAACTTCATCCTCGAATTTGATACCAACTAACCCAAGTCTTGACAAAATCGAGTTCAAGTTGTTGATGTACACTGTAACTGAACTTCCTTCTTTCATCTTCGTGTTCACCAGTTCACGTATTAGGAAAACCTTATTAGCTGCCGAAGGCTTCTCATACATATTAGAAAGTGCATCCATAATCCCACGCATTGGGGTTTCCTTCAAAATGTTGAACCCAACATCCTTCGTTAGCGACAATCTAATAACTGCCTTAGCCTTTTTATCCAACGCCTCCCACTCGTCCTGCTTTAACTTCTCTGATTTGTCACCCAGCACCATGTCCAAATCCTTCTGAACCAGCAAATCCTCCATTTGCATTTTCCACCAACCAAAGTCTTTTCCATCAAACTTCTCAATCTGAAGTTTACCACTCTCAGCCATAGTCTCAAACTGAGTAATTTCCTGACTTTAGATCTTGGTAAAAAGAACCAGAAAAAATAATCTTGGACAAACCAAATAAACCCCACTAAACTGCCCGATACATATGCCAACTACTCGAAACAATAATCAACGAGAAATTAAAACCCAATGCAAAACTTTAATCAAGAAACTGAAAAACAATAAAAGAACTAGTATTTTGCCCGCGGGCGTTGCCCCGCGGACACATATCTAACCCGATAAGAGTAAACATGGTGGGGAAAAAACGCCATTCAAGAGACTTGAGCCCACAAACACGTGGTTAAAAGGTAGGCGCTCTACTAACTGAGCTAACGATTATAACGGAACCGTGTAAGAAAAACGGTGACCGACACATGATTCATTTCCGCTTTGGGAAAAAGAATAAAAGACGCATTTACCGCAACAACAAACAAAGAAATCCAATTCACTACACCGTGATCGAAAATCATCACCCAGGCACACTATACCCCTTCACAAAATTTTGTACTCTAACCACACATGGGCTCTTCACTTAACCATAGTTACCTCTTCAACTTCCTAAAAGCCACAGGTAGGGCTGTAAACGAACCAAACGAACACGAACAAGGCTTTGTTCGTGTTTGTTTGTTAAGGTTTCTTGGACAAACGAACCGTTCACGAACACACTAACGAACATAATTCTATGTTTGTGTTTGTTTGTTAAGAAATTCAGTTGTTTGCGAACTGTTCGTGAACACGGGTCTTGAACACAAACAAACATTTAATATGCAACTAACTAAAAAAACATTGTTAATATTAACCGTTAGACAAAGTACATCTTGTAACACCCCAAAAATCAGTTTTGCTTAATTAGGCCATTTTCAACGAATAAAATGGGGATTATGTTATAATAGGGATGTAACCCCGTTAGTTTTATTAGCTAAATCGGGTTAAAACCAGATACGAGAAACTATCCTAGTTAGTCATTTAATCTTATAAACATGAAAATGGAACTAGAGGGGCTAAGTGTGTCAATTGACCAAAGTTATAATGGGTCAAATAAAGAAAACAAAACAAATCGATTTCCATCTCCCGGAAATCGATCTTCACACCAAAACACACACACACACACACTAATCCTAATCTCAAGAACAAGCTCTAATCCAAGCCAAACCAAAGGGTAAATTGATGCATTAACAAGAAACGAACCATCTAAGGTCAAATAAACCCTAAGGTACCTTTTATTTGGTAGAATTTGATGTTATAATTCGTTTTTGGTTTTGATGAAAATCTTGGGTTTGACAAAACGTGAGATTTCTTGTTGTTAGGGATTTCTCTAGCTTTAGGGAGCCTCAATCATATCTAATTTGGTTATGAATCACATATTATATGTGTAATTGATTATGTTCATACTTAACATAAAGTGGGTTTTGGCTCAATTAGGTTAAGTTCATGAAATTGAGGAGTTATGTGTAATGTTTGATCATCCCTAATGGTTTAGAGGTGATTTGTTTAATTGCACTTGCTTAGTTGCACTAGATGATGATGTTGGTTCTTATTAGTAACCAAATTGTGGTTAATTGATGATTGGTAAAGGTAGAATAATAATTAGTCATGATCTTAGTTTTGGGAAACTTAAGCATATAAGGTGTTTGATGAAATGCTTGAAAGAGAAGCCAATTGTGTGAAACTTGTTAAACTTGTGTGCTTGCTAGTGATGCATAAACATGAACATTTATGAATCATATGGTGTCATATGCCATGAACGCACAACTAAGCACCTAGGTGTAATAATCATGAAATAGGTGTCAAGATTGAAAGCTAGGGAAGTCGAACTTGAAAGGACCCTAAACATGATTTTCGTAGCTTTTATATAGATTTTGATTAATCTTAAGGAAAATCACATAAAATCAATTGTTTATCCGATTTGGGTGTTCTATACCTTTTCGGAAAGCTTATCGAGTAAATTCTTGCTGTTTTCAATCATATGAAGTTAATATAGTTGTTAAACGGGTCGAAAAGGTGAATTAGAACAGCTGGGCAGAAGCTTTGAAAGCTGTGAAAATAAAAATATAGTTGCTGACCTGATCTTAAAATATTCACATAAAATCATAGAAAAATCGTTAGGAGGTGTTCTTTATACGCCTGGAAAGGTCTTTGAACGAAGCACAATCCATCTTTGAACATGTTCAACTAATTCGGACTTTAAATGGGTCAAAATGGTCAATTACAGCAGTTGAAAAGGAAATCGCTGCACATAATATAGTTGCTGACCTGATCTTAAAATATTCATATAAAATCATAGAAAAATCATTAGGAGGTGTTCTTTATACGCCTGGAAAGGTCTTTGAACGAAGCATAATCCATCTTTGAACATGTTCAACTAATTCGGATTTTAAATGGGTCAAAAGGGTTAAATATAGCAGCTGTATGGAAAATCGCTGCACATTATTAATGTTGTTATTAATCAAAAAGGGGCATAAGACCATATACATACTTGCTTTGGGCATGAAGCGTTGATTCTTATGACATAGAGCAACTTATGTGATATACTTAAAGCATTCAAAACCATTTATTACCTAGGTTTTATATGTAACTTCACTAACGGGTCAAACGGTTAGTGAATGGAAATATTCTTGAAACAAAAACTAGTTGTATATTATATAGCATGCTTTGATGAAGAAGTATGTGTGAATTCATAGGGTGTGATAGTCATGTTAATGGTTGACTAATCTAATCATCTTGTGGATACAATGTGGTAGTTTGACTCTGACAAGCTTAGGTAGGAGCTTGGAGAGGAACGGGTCGAACAAATACAAGTACAAGCATGAAGCTCGCAAGGATACAAGGTAAGTGTTGCTTACGTTATTATACTAAATATCAGGACTTAGGCATTGCGTGTTAATCGTTTAGACTTAGTTTTGGGAGAAAAGTGGGACCCCGAGTGGTGAAAACCGCTAAGCGGGTCTAAACATATGAATTTATGTATAAAATACCTTGTGACAATCAATGAGGTGACATGTGCACCCAAGAAATGAAATATATTAAACGGGGTAAATCTTGAAGAATTAGGCTATAACTTGATTATGACGATTAAAGAGTCGATATATGGAAACAAGGCAAAACACCTTAAGTGGGTTCATTCATGTTAGACTAGAATCGAAATAGTGTATGGTAAGTAACAAAGTTAGTGTTGCATCCGAAGTGTGCAACTCATGAACGGGTCAAGCGGCGATGTTCTCACCACTGGGACCCGGTACTTAACGCTTGTATATCAAGCATTGAGCTTCAAAATATACAAATGGGTCAAATGGTGATGTGTCACCATTCGGATCCCAAATTTTAATATGTGTCGAGGAAGTCATCCACAGGTGAGCATTTGGGAATGGGCACATGTTGCCAAGTATTATGGACAAGATTTATCAAGGTTTGGAATGGAACAACGCTATCTGGTAAGTCAGTAGTTAAATAAATTCCTTGGGCGAAGTCGTACGTGTATGAAAACCACCCACATGAAGTGTGGGTACCAAATCGGTGAGTCGTTTACATAATTATGTCCTATGCGCGCTAATGCGCCTAACAATGACTAATAGCGAGGAAATATTGGAATTGATGGAAAACTAAGTCCATAAGGGCTTACAGCCTTTTGAACAAGTTAATGGTTAAAAATATTGTGATTAAACCAAGTAGTGTCGTCTACGGGCGGCTAAATTGGATTCGTTGCCTGCAAGGGCATTTTAGAAATTTTAAAGTTTTACTAATGGTTATATCCAAAACCAGGTTATAATGAGACAAACCGGATTATGTTTTCAGTTAAATAAGTTCCCAATGGGATGAAAATATGATTCTTATGCTTTTAGAATTGTTAAAAAGGGCTTTGGCCCAGTGAACGACCGTTCACTCTGGGTGAACGGCCGTTCAGACCTTCTGAGTCAATTTGGTAAAAAAAAAAAATTATGTTTGGCCGTTTGGTCTGGATCGTTCCATATTGATGGGTAACGACACTTCTTCTATAGTAAATGCATTATTGGTAATCCCACTAACCATTATTTGTGTAAGGTGCCAGGTACGCATGCGTTGAAAGTCCCGGAGCGAGGATCAAGTCGCGAGGAGAACCGAACATACCCGATCACTTATACGCTTCCGCAATAGCTTCCCGATCAAAACACAAACCTTATTATAGGTTTGAAATACTTATGAATGTAAAGTGGAATGTTTCTATTAAATCAAAGTCTTTGTTAAATGGGTCGAAGTTATAAAGATTAAAGTTTTAATCGGGAGTGATTTTTAATTAAGGCCTAAACTCGGAAGTTTAAATGCTAATCACAAGTTTACGGGTTAGGGTCTTACATATTAACTAAACAATGTCGATAAGTCTAATTGTACTAACTTAGACATAATTATCTAAAATTACTTAGGTATAGGCATGAATACATGATATTCCTAATTCAAAAGTTCATAATTATCCTAAGTTTTAACTAGTGATCGAACATAAACAAACATACACGAAAGGATATAAATAAACGAACGTAAACAAACACATTGCCGAACGTTCACGAACGCAATCGAACAAACGAGACATTTGTTTGTGTTTGTTTGTTTAGTTAATCAAACGGATTTTTTTGTTCGTGTTTGTTCATTTATTAAACAAACGGACACTAACGAACTTTCTGCCGAACGGTTTATAAACTGTTCACCGAACGTTTGGTTTGCTTACAAACCTAGCCACAGGTGTACAAAGCAAATAAAGTCCACAGCTGAGAGAAAAGCAAATATGAAATACCAGAATACCACCCAGCTATTTTACATATTTAAAACAAAGTTCATATGTAAAAGGAGAGAGATCGAGAAATACGAGAGAGAGAGTCAAATGAGAGAGAAGGAGAGAGTTGCAGGGAGAAAGACGATCACCAGTCGCGAATGCGTCCATCTTCGCCCATCGTCGTAACCTGCGTCATACTCCGCCTCAACCATTACAACCACCATCACCATCGATGCCTCAACGCAACCATCGTTGTGGCCTTTTCCGCCGTATGTGTGTTTTCCGTTACCGGCGTCGGTGTGTTAAAGATTGTATAGCGGCAGAAACGTTATTTTTTCCGTCGGGGTCCTGATGTGACAGCCACCGACGTTGTGGTTCGAAGTATGATGAAACCGTCAGTTAAACTCCATCTGAAGCAAGACAACGCCAAGGAGGAACCAACGCAAATGTAAGCCGCCGATCTGCACCGCTCCGGCCTAGCGAAGAAAACAAAGTGAAAAAGAAAAGTTTACGACAACACCGTAATTAGACGATACAGCTGTGGTTTTTTTCTTACGGTTTGCCGTCGTCGACTGGTTGGCACAGAGGTTACATGTTATTTTGACGTTTTGCTTTGGTCGGCTGATGGGAACCAACACAATCTGCTTGGGGCAGCGATGTAATTTCACGCTATTTTGTCTGCGCCGACATTGTTCTTTCATATTATGTAGTAACTAGTATTTACCGGCGCCGCGCGTTGCGGCGGCACACGACGGATATGCTGGGCGTTTTTTACCCGAAGCCGCGGTTTGCGGGGGCGTCACAATGTGTCGAACAGGTAGCAAATAATCAACCGATTACCCGCCGCGCGACGGATTGAACCGTATTGGCCGGTGCAACCGATAATAAACAAAATAAATGTAGGGGGACTGAAGTTGCAATTTATTAAATATGAGGGACTGAAGTTGTCATATGCTAAAACTTAGAAAATAAATGTGAGGGACTGAAGTTGTCATATGCTAAAACTTAGAAAATAAATGTGAGGGACTGAAGTTGTCATATGCTAAAACTTAGAAGATAAATGTGAGGGACTGAAGTTGTAATTACCAAAAAGTTTAAGGGGTGGCAATGAAACTATGCCACCGACTTTAGTTTTTAAGATATATATAACTAGATGTCGTCCCCCGCGCGTTGCGGCGGGGGTACGTTGGTGACAGTTTGGCGTCATTCATGCGTTAAGGGTTGGTGCCACCAAAACAAATATACAAACCGTTTGCAAGTTAGTCGAAATGTTACTTACCTCTTTAAGCTATAACAAACAGTACTGCAACTACAGCATGCCTGGTAGCTTCTTCCCCACTTTTAATTGGGCATTGGGCATTCAGGCCACATTACGCAAAGAAGAAAATTATTCATTTTAATATAATGGCGAATCCTGAGCCCGGAGCCCTGGTTCTGGTACTGGTTTGGTCTGGGTTGGTAGGATTGGCCATGAGATTGGTAAGGCTGTTGTTATTGGGACTGCTGGGATTGGTGAAATTGGTGTGGTGCGAAGGCTCTTTACTGAAATCCGAGAGGGTTCTGGTTCGAAGTACCAGATCTCCACCCGAAATTTGGGTGGTTCCTCCATCCCGTATTATAAGTATTACTGTAGGGGTTATTTTGGGCTCTCGACTGATTACCCATGTAAGCCACATCCTCGTGGCCAGTATACATAACCCCCTGAGCACACGAGCTAGGCTCGTGAGACACCCCGCACTGCTCACACAGACTTTGGGCCTGGGCTATACTTTGTTGAGATCTGTCAAATCTCGTACCCAGCGCCTCTATCTCTGCAGAAATGGCCGTGTAGTTATCCACGGCATGTACACCCGATCGGGCAGATGAAGACCTTGATCGGTCGCTCTTTCGAGACTTAGACTTTTGGGACGCCTTTTCAATAATGGCCCATGCTTCATTGGGGGACTTTGTTCCGATGTCTCCCCCAACATATACATCTAGGCGTTCCTGTGAGTCATACTCGAGTCCCTGATAGAACATTTGCACCAGATGTCTTTTTGAGATATCATGGTGCGGGACACTCAAGAGTAGGTCTTTAAATCTCTCCCACGCGGTGTACAATGATTCCTCGTCATCTTGACGAAACGTCATGATGCGATTCCTCAATTTCTGTGTCTTTTCAGGAGGAAAGTATTGCTGCATAAATTGTTGAGACAACTCTGCCCAGGTCGTGATCGACCCTGCGGGTTGTGACAGAAGCCAAGTCTGGGCTTTGTCCCGCAGTGAGAATGGGAAGAGTCTGAGACGGATAGCATCATCGGAGATGCCCGTCATCTTAAAGATGGCTAAAACCTCTAAGAATGCAGCAATATGTCGGCCTGGATCCTCATGCTCCAGTCCACCGAATTGCACCGAGTTTTGTATCATGTTCACGATACTGGATTTGATCTCGAAATGGTCAGCCAAAATAGCCGGCCGGACAATACTCGGTGCCAGTCCATCTCCTCCTGGACGACCACTATCATTCAGCGGAATGTCGTCGTCCGCCATGATAATGTCACTGTGGGCTTCCGACCCCTCGTCGTCAGCCAGATCGTGTCTCGCCTCGTCGATTGGGACCTCAACTATAGGAGCAGAAATAAGAATATCAGAAACAAGACGCAACTTATGAAGTCTAATCCTCTCGCTTCTCCTCGGGCGCCTTCGCTCCTCGTCAGAAAGATCACCAGAAGACCCGGAGTCCGCGGATATCAACCTGCATGTAAGAATGATACAGTTGCAACAAGCGAATATATGACAAACCCAAAAAGGCGATAAAAGACAGAAAAATAAATAAATGAAATAAAGAATCAATAAATTCATGCGAAAATAACGGAAAGCTATATATTCAAGAAAATCAAATAAAAACTAATAGAATCAATAAAATAAACAGAAATAAGCAGACTAAGCCTAAAACCATACAAAGAATGAAATTAATAATTAGTCCGAATACGAACAAATAAATCTAATTAATCAAATAACGAACAAATCAAATTCATAGACAAACCAATTAATCCAATATTCAATAAATTAAATCTATCAACATCCTAATGAAGAAAATCAAATCAAACAATCCTATAAGCAGATAAATGAACGAATCTATATGCAAACCTATAAACCAATCTAAAATCAATCCAAAATATCTACAGACAGATAAATTTAATAAAAATTCAAATAATCATATATTCAAATAAATGAATGAAATAACGAATTAAAGAAGTATAAACAAGTATTCACAAGCATGTACATTGGTAAAAAGTTGACTCGGTTCGTTCCTAAATCTCGTCGCGTCCCCGGCAACGGCGCCAAAAACTTGACGTGTGCGAATATACACATAATTTTACAATGAAATAACACACGTTTTGCTTTAATATTTATAAAAAATGGTTTAGACCTTAATATTAAAACACACACAATAGGGCAAGTGTACCCTGTCATATATGTAGTAATGTGTAGATAAGAACCAGATATCGATCCATGGACGCGCGCGGAGCAATGGTACTAAAACTCTATCCCCGATTTACTAGTAGAAAAAGATAGTTTGAGTTTGTTTATAACTAGATTAATTCTAAAACGTATAAATAACATATGTAAGACTCCAAATACAAAATATAACTATATAAACTATAATATATCAACCCTAGCATGTCATCTATAAATCGTATGAAATAAAGGCGTGTGATCAACATTCCCATTTTCCGACAGTTAGTATCCCTTTCGGGCATCCTAACATGACAACTATACAGAAAGCTAACACGAATACACACGTTAACCACTTCAAGTCGTTTATTAGCGAGCAGCTGATATGATCTCACGCAGATCTTTTAAAGATAAGTTAGTCATCTGTTAAGAGTTTTCTAACCTCACTAATTTAGGAAAGCAATACCGAATACACAACACAGCCACCTAAACTAGCATAAAGTAGAGCATTTCACAACCTATTCCATTTTACCAACTTTGAACCCAGATCTACCAAGATTGCTATTTTTACCAAAATAACTACCAAAGATCATTAACCGTGTCAAAGACTAGTAACGACACCATTAGGCTTTTAAAACCCTTTTACGTGCCGGTAAGCATTTTTAACCGTTATTCGACTGACTTTAACCAAACCAATACCCGGTTACAGTTTCATGGCATAAACTATTTAACAAGTTAACTAGTCTACTACCAGACGATTAAACGAATGGTTTTTCAACATTTATCTGCCTAACACATTCGACATTCGCCAAAGTCATTCAAATACAACTACATATCCAACAACAATGAAACAAGGTTGGCTATGATCATCAAGATCTAAACGTGAAAAACGCCAAATTTATACAAGACATGATTAACTACACGAATGACTGTTTAACGTACTAAATACTATTGTTCTTGCCCGTAGGCGTACGAATAACTATAACAACATCAAAATAGCAATCCAAAATAAGATTTGAAACACAAATGTTTAAAGGATCAAATCATATAAAATGCTAAAAGATGGATTGGATGATTGAAGGATGGATTAGATGGATTCCCGAGCTCGTTCCACGCCTCTGCAGCACTTCAAAAGCCCCAAAAATCGCCAGAAAAGCTTCCCCCAAGATCCAACAATCATTCAGTGGCTGAAATGGGGGGTTTTATAGAAGAACAGAGGCTTCGAGCGGCCGCTTGGCCTCTGTGAGCGGCCGCTCGCTTTATCAACAAGTGGACCAGTTGCAGATAAGCTGACGTAGGCATTCCAGAAGGTCCCCAGAAATATCTGGGAGGGTGCGCGGCCGCTCACAGGGAGTGAGCGGCCGCTCACAGGTCCTGATGGCCTGTTTGCGCGCCGAAATCTTCGTTTTTCCTTCCTTTGTGCTTCCGGGACATCGTTTAAGACCTGAAATCGTAAAGATACCCAAATAAGTACCAATTCCTATGTATAAGGTCAAAAACGTATGAAAATGGGAGTTTAAACGGGGACTTTTATATGTGTAATTTAACGTATATCAACCCCCACCCTTGTGGTGGGGTAGGTGGTTGGGAAGTGATGGAGAGACCCTTGACCCTTGTGGTCATGGTTCGACTCCTGATCCCTCCAGGTTTTACCGGTTCACTACCGTCGTGCCTTCGGCGGGTTTGTGGGCCGGGTTTTCCCTGGAACAGGAGACGGGTGGGCCGAAGGGCTCTGTCCGTACGGACTAGAGACCGTCTGGGGCCCCTTTCGGCCATTGGGGGCCGCGTACAGAGTACCCGACAATACTTTAGTTGATCGTTCAAAAAAAATATAATGGCGAACATGTTGATTAAAATCATTGTCTGAGTCACACAAAAAAGAGTGCATCTATAATATATCTTTAATTTTGCCCCGTCATATGTTCATGTTTTAGGGCATGTGTAGTGGAAAGACATTATGAAGCGTTATGGGAATTAAGATATTATAAAGTAATAGAAGGGGGGTTATGGAGCGTTATGGAAAAAAAAGGGTGTAGTGGGAAAGGGCGTTATGGGGCTTTATAAATGATTGGGTAATAATTGGTTAATTATTTTTTTCTTATATAAATAATAATATTAAATAGCTAATAATATTTCATTAAATTAAAAAAAATTACAAATTACTAAAAAAAAATACAAAATACTAAAAAAAATACAAATACTCATAGTTTATATTTTTTCTCGATTTGGGCCTTGCGTTGCAAACACATTTCCAATGCTTTGCCGGATAGGTGGTCATGCGACTTCGTGTAAAACTTAAAGTCGCGTTCAAACTGTCGATCCCGTATAAGCTCGACCACCTCTCGGTTTTCTTGGATACGTTGAGCCCCGATGTCGCGTATGTCTTGGAGGCGTTGGTTCATCTCAGAAAACGCCGGGATTAAGTCGTTCACCGCTGACGAAGACTCCGACCGGGCGGCTTGAGCAGCCTTTCGATCGGGCGGACGGGGTAACTCATCCGCCCCTTCCTCCCCTACAAAATACGCATTTTCTTCGACGTTTAGGTCGATGAAACGCGCATCAGACATAGGCGTTTCGGTATCAACCGACTCAGAGGTCTTTGACTTCTTTGAAGGCCTCGTATTTCTGGCCCGGGATGAAGTAGTTCCAACCATTGGGCGAACGTTGGACCATTTGGAGCAGTCTTTCAGCAGCCGCTACCCTCAAGTACGGAAAATTCCCATGTTCTTGTTTGTATTCCGCCAAAGCAGCCTCCAAAATATTTTCGTCGCTTTGGCCAGTTTTCCAACCATTCCGGATGCGTTGATAAACGACCTGAAAATTGTTGCATTTGCTGCTCATGTCGGTCCACTTGCCCGATATGAAATCATCGGGCCTGTAGTTTTCTCCCTTACCAACTATCTCAAAAAAATATTGCTCGAATTCTTCTCCAAAAATCTCATTTGGATTGGTAGTTCGCTAAAAAAAACAAAGCAAAAAAATATATAAGTTCACGTTTAAAAAAATATATGTGAAAAAATATAACATAACAAAAAATATATATCATACCAACAATAGGATCCTCCGAAATGTCAACCCACGCTCAGGCTAACGCGAACAACTCATCGTCAGTCCATGGTTGGATGGTTTTTTTGGCGCGAGTTTGCGCATCTTTTCTTTTGTGAGACCGTCTTCCTCGCCCGGCTGGTCCCACGGGCTCTTGCTCTGGCACCGGCTCCTGTGTCTCTGGAACCGAAACAGGATCTTGCGTAGCATTTTAGGACCAAACATTTAAGATGACCCAAACACTTGTGATGAGCTATGCCCACCTCCCATGTTAAAGTTATACATGTTTGGGTCCCAACCCATTGGTTGGTTTAACAGGTTCACAAAACCTGCTTGGTTTGAAACCGAACCCGGAACTATGGGTTGGGTGTTCTCGCCAGTATTTTGAGAACCGAACCCGAAACCACCTCTACCGAAGGGATTCATCTTGTGTTTGCTTGTGTGTGTAGAAATTAGAAAATGTATGTTTGCTTTTTGTGTGTGTGTTGGTGTAGTGTTTGATTTGTGTTGATGTATGTTTGGTTTGTATAAATAAGCTAGGCCCACGATTTTTTTTTATAAACTTTATGACCGTCAACGGTCAAAATTTAAATATTCTCACGTCCTCCAAAGCTAAACGCCCATTATGTGTATAACTCTTACAACCATAACGCCGCCATAGCGCCAGGGGGGTATTCCCCGGCGCTATGGTGGCTAAAACGCCCCATAACCTTACCGCTACACACAGACTTAGCAATTTTCAGTCGAAGCTATTTGCTCATCATAGCCTAGTATCTAGCAATAGTAAGTGGCCATTCAATAGGAACAAATGCACAACCCAATAACATGTGGTTTAGACTACTTTTTGAACCAATAGTGAGTGAAGCGGCATATGTAAATTGGACAACAAATAAAACACTGTTATACATTTATTTTTTCCAAAGTCTCTACCAACTACAACAGACTAAGGGGCTGTTTGGTAGCCTCTTAATGACTATTCAGAGGCTACCTCTTAATAGTCCATAACCCCTGAATGGTTAAGAGGTAACCTTAAGTCTGAATGGTTAAGAGGCAACCATTAAGATGTTACCTTTTAACCATTCATACTTAAAATTACATCTTAACCAATAAGAGATTATAAACCATTCAGATGTAGCCTATTAATAACTATTCAGAGGCTACCAAACAGTCCCTAAAGAAGTAAAAAACTCAAGTTTGCCTTAAAAATACCTAATGTTGTACAACAAAAACATTAGTGAATTCCACCACTGTTTAAAAGGTGAGAATTCAGCAAGTGGGACTTTTTTGTATTTACACATGACAATCTTAAAAATCATTTTTCAAAACTGATTTAGCCAAAATAACTATATCCCTTACTTGGTGCTGAGTGAAATATAGTGTTCTTTATTTCATTCATGAGGGAACTTACTTAGCATATGAATTTGAAGGGTAAATGGTTTGTTATCATACCCACTACATATAGAATTGCAACATCAATCGTTTTCTTCCAAGGATTTTGTTTCAGCTTCTTACAACACAAACATATATGGAAATCCAAAAATGGACCTTTTTCATGGGAAGGAGGAAACATATCCCTATGTTCTAACACAATCAAAGTTCATTTAACTGTACTTTCTACAATAAATCAAGTTAAAAAAATATTATGCAAATTAATATGAATTGAGCAAATAAACTGCAAACTGAAATACCAAGTAAAGCAACTCCATGAGGTTTTGGCCATTACCTAAAAATAGGGGTGTAAATGACACGTAGCAGCTCGGGATCGGCTCGGTAAAAAGCTCGAACGAGCCGAGCCTTAACGAGCCCGAGCCCGAGCCTGAAATATGGCTCGTTTAGTTATCGAGCCCGAGCTCGAGCCCTAGATACAAAGCTCGATTGGGCTCGCGAGCCTAATCGAGCCTTAACGAGCTAGAGCCCGAACCCGAGCCCGAGCCTAAGTTACAGCCGAGCCTAAGTTATAGCCTTAACGATTGGGCTCGCGAGCCTAAGTTATAGCTGAGCTTTTGCGAGCTCGAGCCGAGCTTTTGAGCTCGTTTGAGATTCTCAAATCACCTCGAGCCAAGCCGAGCCGAGCTCGAGCTTTGGATTTTGCTAGCGAGCCGAGCTCGAGCTCAAGATTGTAGGCTCGAACCGAGCCGAGCTCGAGCTCGAGCTTCACAAAACCTTAACGAGCCCGAGCCGAGCCCAGTCAGGCTCGGGCTCGGCTCGGCTCGTTTACACCCCTACCTAAAAACATGTTTGATTTATAATCTGAAGAGTTCATCTTCCTCTTCTTCTCCTCGGCGTGAAACTCACCACCGCTTCCCGCATGCTCACCAAGCTTTGAATCTGAATAGCCACCGGAGGGTGGTGAAGAGGCGGAGAGTGGCATTGGCGACATTAATGTCCGGCCTCCACTAACAACCGTCCCATCTGGACCATACTTCCTGGGCCTACCCCTCTTTTTCTTAGCCAAAGAAGAGGGCAGGCCGCCGCTAGTCTCGGTAGAGAATCCATGAGGTCCCATCATCTGGGTAGGGTTTGTAGTTTGGGTGGGGTTGTTAGTGGTCAGGGCCAGCTGATAGGTTGATGCAGCCTCAGGTGGTGTTGTCTCTACTGCTGGCATTATCATTTCTCTTGATTCCATGATTATTACCAAATTTTACACACTGTATTAACAATTTACAACTACATCAAACTTATGTCTTGAATACATAAATCAAATCATATCATATTAAAAGTGATATCCATAACTGAAGACAACAATTTATAAAAAATTGATGAGATCATTAACAATTATCATACTAAAACCTTTTCACGTACTTAATCATAATCGTATAACACCATGAAAAACAACTCAACAGCAGCAACAAAAACAATCAAAAGACTGAAAAAAAAAATAATACAGAAGTTAAATATTTCAAAGAGAGGTACCTTGCTTTGATGATGAGAATTGATTAACGAAAGATCCAGTAACCACCGTCACTCAAAATTAACAGAAAACATAAATTGTAAGCAACAAATCACCCAACAATCAAGTTACATACCCAACGGTCCAGAGCATCAATGGAGTCTTCAGGTCCTCTTCTCTGCTCATAACCCAAAAACCGAGATAACAACCAGGTTCCAAATCAGGTCTAGAATCACAATGCGCCATGAGTAGGCCCAATCGGTTTCTTTTTTCGATCTGCTCAGCGCATCGACGGTTCCCGGATCCATCACCACAAATTCCCAAATCATTAATCACAATTAAAAAAATAGTTCTTTTAAAGTTTGTTTCAATGCACATAACGGGAACAAAGTGTATACATCTAAGGTATTCCACACCTGAATCTAGATTCATTGGTCCAAAAGAACAAATTCATTTCACCTCAACATCATCAACCTTATAAAAACCTACTAACTGTGGATCAACTGGTATATGAATCGTATCATACCAATCGCAAACTGACTAAACCTGTACCTGCTAAGTTGATTCGATTTGGACTATTCAATCTGAAGAATTGACCCGCATATCCATCTCCTCTACACACATAAACAAACACAAATGTTTCAATTTCTTTTAGACAAAACCAATTAGCTAACAATACAAACAAATCATTTATATATCGTTAAGCACAATACGATTAGTTGCAAGATACAAAAAAGTAAAGTCACAAATGAGGAGAAGTAAAGGAAACATAAAAGAAAAACCATGTCGAAAAAGGTCATCCGGCTGTTGTTGAACTTGTCGTCAGAGAAGAAGTCAACGATCGGTGGTCCGTTGTAGGTAACGGCTTTGGTCGGAGGCGGTTTGTTGATGAGGTGGAGTGTTGATTGGTATTTTCTAGAGCAAGATCATAATTCCTGGCCTCTCTCTCTCTTAACTCTCGTTTCTCTCTCTACACTCTAGTCATTTTTTTTTTGAACGGCCAACGGTACCACCCATAACGAAGCCCCGCACCCTTCAGGTCCGGTCCCCGGGCCCCCTCTAAGGTCCAGCCCCTCATTTCAGAATAAACCTACTCTGAGTGGGATTCGAATCTGTGACCTCCCAGGGCAGGAATCCCACAAAGTGGGTAAATCTTCCCACCTCCATTGCAACCACTAGGCTACAATATCATTGGCCTACACTCTAGTCATTTAAGTGGGTGGGTAAATAATCCTAATAGACCATGGAGTGTAAGAAGGACACGTGTAGGTGATGAGGTGTCCCCACCGAGATAAGCCCAAAGAAGGATGTACAAAGACTTAAAGCATAGGTACAAACCATGAAGCATAATACACTATCAAAGCATAATTTACAACAACCATCTGCATAAAGCAGTTGGTAATTAGAATATTATAAATAGTAATATAACTTATCTTTCTTTTTTTCTTGAAATCGCCGAGAATAAGGAAAATATGCCTTTTGTTTTTTTTCTTCTTTTTGGCGATTTGTTGATCTCAAAATAAGACAAAAATCCTATCAAGTCTTATCACAAAATCAATATGATCCAAAGGTTGATGTTGGTTGTGATTTATTTGATCGACCAATCAAATAAATCATAGGCAATAGGAGCTTCCTTGGCAAACTTGACGACGACAAATATGACGGCTACATGTTGATTTGTTTTTCTTGTTGTGACGAACTCGAACAAACGATCGAACCTGTTCTATTATATGGCAGACTGCAAAAAAAAAAAAAAAAGAACTAGTCGATCTATCTCTCGCGTTGTGTTCTACGGTGTGTAACGAGCCTAAGCTCTGATACCACTTGTTAGGATTCGATCTCTAGATAACACACCAAACATAAACAAAACTGCAAGAGAAAATAAACGAAGATGAACACGCGAGATTTACGTGGTTCGGTCGGCTGACCTACGTCTACGGGCTGTAACCAGGATATTTTATTATTGTTTTTTGCCTCACTCGTGATGAGGAATTACAAGTACAAGATGCCTATTTATAATTATAGATTAGGGTTTACTACTTAATCCCTAAGAAAACTAATAATGGGCTAATTAAATAAAACGGGCCAAGTCTTCAATTTAATTAGTCTGCCACTTAATTGTCTTCTAATTCGAGCCCAAATCAAGGCTCCACAAAACCCAATAGGGTTTGCGCTTCAATTTGCTCTCAGGCAGTCCATTAAGGTATGTCGTTATGGCAACTTAATTTCTTTGTCTTTGGTTGTATGCTTTTTGACCTTTTTCTGTTTTGCTCATCATGCTTTTCTTGCCATCGTAAAATCCGTAAAACTTGATGTTAAAATTCTAAGTTTATATAGACAACAATTTGTTAAGCGATTCTTCTTTCTATTAACATAGAATCAAATATAATTAATCACCCCTACTTACATTTTCTATCGGTTGCTAGATCAATTCGTGTGGTGATAACCGTGGCTATTCTTGATTGTTAAAGTCTCCAAAGGTATAATATTATGACTGTTTCAGTTAATTTTTGTTTTGAATTAAGATTTAATATATTTGTTTGCTTCATATTTTTTGTGTCAAGCTTGATAATTGAGGTCAACCGTGCACCAGGGACTTTGTATGTTAATTGAACATTATCCTATGGAAGTGGTACAAGTATTAATAATCATCATGTGGTTAGTTAATCATGTTTGTGTGTTCTTTGTCAGATTGTTTTTAAGGAACTAATATGATGATCTATAATTTTTAAAATATGTTTTGAAGGATCCGAGCACCATTGACAGGTGTTAACTACCCATCACGCTAGCCGCTATGATGACTGGTGGTACAGGAGAAATTTACTTCATTGCTACAGGCGAAATTTAGTCGAGGTAACCCTATGGCCCGAGATGCGCACCTCTATGGATACGAAGTAAAGGAAGGGGACATAGTAGACATTACTTCTGCTTCAGTTACCAACTTTGAAGGTATACCGAAAAACACTTCACAATCAGTTATGAATGAACTTTTACAATATGTAGTGATATCAAACCTGTATTTTAATTTGACAATTTAATATATACAGATGCAATTTTCTATAAAGAAAGTAGGAGTGTTTAGTTAAATGATGTCGCTTGCTAATTACACGGCTTTCTATTTTGGTTATGAACTTGGATATATGTACGCTGGTTAACTAATAACGCTTGCGTGTTTCAAATCAACTTCATTAGGCATCTGTCTCATTTAAATCCCATGTAGATTTAGTGGTGCGTGTTAATTTGACGATCTATTTAGCTTCGGTGGTGCGATTTATATAGGCTTAACCAATTTCTTTTAACAATATGTTTGAGCGCTGACATGATATAAACAATTTATAAACTCCATTCTATCTTAAATTTACAGTCCGACTCGTTTCCGATATTAAGCAGCAATCATTACAATTGAAATACCATTAGTTAAGCAATCGTGACTTTTGGAGCTTATGCATGATTGTTTTTTTTTTTTTTTTTTATGCAAATCCAAGCTACAAGTCAAGGAAAAGCAATCACTATGATGCAGCTCAAGGTTATAACTAAACATGTACCCTCTTATGTGAAGCATGCTCCTTTGTGAAGCTCACCAAAACCTTTTTTTGTGAAGCATGCTATATATTTTGTGAAGTTCGCTAAAATCAAAACCTCTTTTGTAAAGCTAGTTTCCCCCGCCGCAACACGCGGGGCACAATCTAGTTAATATATAAAAATAAATACTATTCATCAACTTTAATTATTAACTAGTGTTTTAGTTACCCGCGAATCGCTGCGGGAGCTTCTATTTTGTTGCGGATTTGATGGACAATAGAGATAACATTAAGGTGACTGTCACGCTCGTGTCGTTATCGGTTTGGTGGCATTAAAAATAACATTTTTAGCGATAATATTAGGTAACTATTATTTGTTTAAAATATTCTAAAATAAATGTCTTTGCAAGTTATTTCCACAAATTGGCAATAGTGTCGTACCGCTATGTAGCAATTTTCGTCAATTACGTGGACCAATAATATTGTATCACTTGCAAAGAATCAAATAAACACCAAGCCATAATCACATTTTTTGATATTGGATATTGGATATTGCTTTAAAACAAATTTTTGGGGCTTCAACAAATTTTTTTGGGCCAGCCCCTTTTTCCTGTAATGGCGAATTGTAAGTTAATATTTTTTCTGGACGGTTCCGCGTAAGTTAGTATAAGGCACTGTAAAAGTGTCCTATTTGTTATTAGATACTATAATTATTTCCACAAATTGGCAATAGTGTCGTATCGCTATGTAGCAATTTTCGTCAACTACGTGAACCAATAATATTGTATCACTTGCAAAGAATCAAATACACACCAAGCCATAATCACATTTTTTGATATTGGATATTGGATATTGCTTTAAAACAAATTTTTGGGGCTTCAACAAATTTTTTTAGGCCAACCCCTTTTTCCTGTAATGGCGAATTGTAAGTTAATATTTTTTCTGGACGGTTCCGCATAAGTTAGTATAAGGCATTGTAGAAGTGTCCTATTTTTATTAGATACTATAATATAAAGATAATTAATATATAGATAATTATTATTATTTTGACATTAGACCAAGTTTTTTATAGGAAAAATAGCGAAAATAGCCTTTGACCGGAGCATTTTGCGAAAATAGCCCCCTCAAGCCTCTTTGGAGACCTCTCAGATCTCTTTGGAGACCTCTCAGACGTCTCCCGAGACGTCTCCCACTCCAACCAATAACTCACTGCCACGTCATCACGTCATCACCCACCAAGAGACCTCTCAGACCTCTTTGGAGACCTCTCAGACGTCTCCCGAGACGTCTCCCACTCCAACCAATAACTTACCGCCACGTCATCACCCACCCACTCTCTCTCCTTCTCTCTCTAATAATTACCTGTCCACTCCTTCTCTCTCCTTTCTCTCTCTCCCTTTCTCTGCGACGTCTTCATCCTGCTTTAATATATATAACAAACCTGCTTTAATATTTGATATATATAACAAACCTTTATCATCGTCTTTCCAATCACCTCCACATATTCGGAACGTAGTCCAGCCGTCAATCACATTCCGATTACCCTTAATCATCGTCTTTCCAATCCCATCACTAATATGTTGGACATATGGTATGTCCGATGTAATTAAAAGTCAAGGTCAACGTCACCCGACCCGGTACGATCCGAAGAGTTACACGTTGGTACACGAATCAGATAAGTTCACGCGTTGGTGGATTATTATTTATGAAATAATAATTGTTTTAGTCTTGAGGGACTTAATATTAATAAGATTAATATTAAGAAGTATTAAGATATTTAGCAAGGGGGTTTATTGCAAGTTGTTATCTTATAAAATAAGGGTTAAGGAGTAAACCCTAATCACACCTTTTATCAAAACAAAACACCTCTTGCCTCCTCCCCAAAGATTTGCGGCCGCCACCCCAAGAAAGAGGGCCGCCGCTGCCTCTTCTTTTGGTCCGGCCATCGGCCACCACAAACCACCACTTTCATCTTGCAAGTGTTGCTTCCCGGTCCGTTCATGCTCGGTGTGAACTTCCTACTAGCAAGGATTCGTTGTAACCCGCGTGTTACAATTCCGGTGTAGTCGTCAAAGGTTGATTACTAAACCCCCTATGGTTGTTTTATTATTTATTTGTTTATGCGCGTTTAACTGAGATCCTGATTGGGAATATTTTATTAATCCGATTAATAAAATTAAATATATATTTATACATATAAATCGGCTAATATTATATAATGTATATAATCGATTTTTCTAATAAATATAAACCGCTTCCGCTGTGTATACGATACCATGATTCCCAACAGTGGTATCAGAACCACGGTTACGCGCGTATAGATGGTAATGTTATAATTTTGATCTGTGTTTTATTTGTAAAAAAATGATAATTTTGACAAAAAAACAAAAGCTTTTAGTTGTTTATGGATTGTGATGTGAATCGAGCCCTAGGTATTTGGCCTATGTCATGGTTGTGTTTGTGATGGTTTTATTTCTTTATTGATTTGTATTTTTATTACGGATATTGGATCCGGTGTAATAGATAGGATTAGAATAGATTTGATTTTATTGTATTTTCAAATTTATTGTTGTAATCCTACAAGTACAAGATCAAGACGAAGATATAAAGGACGAACAGGTTCCATGAAGATAGAGATCTCGGGTCAAGTGGGAGCTATATAAAAATAGTTTTGAAACCCTTTTGACTAGTTCGTTTAGTTTCTGGCTAAAACGAAACGGACGACCTATTAGGGGCTCGATTCGTTTAATTTTATTATTATGTTTTGTGGTTGTGGTTTATTTATTGTAAATAATTTAGATAACCCAAAATAAATAAATTTTTCACAATCATGGCAACGGTTTGATTAAAACAAGTTTTATAAAAACCGAAAAGCACATTTAATAAAAGGAGTTTTATTAATATTAAAACATGTCCATCCGCGATAACACGACCAACGTAGTTTAAATAGGGTATTTAAAACTATACCGTATCGAGTGTTGAAAGGAGTTTCTATTATCACGAACAATATAAAATTGGATTTTATAAACTATTGTGTGACTCACATCATGCTAACGAGTCATTCAATATATTTATGGTAAATATTAAAATTAAATCCCAATTTTAAATTGATGTTTAATGTCACCCTTAACGAGTTAACGCTCCATTCTATATCGAACCCAAATGTTAGTGCTGACCCTGCATCTGGGCGTTGATCATGAGTGAAGGTAATCATCGCGGTTCCTGTGTAACATAGGCCGGTATTACAGTTAACAGTAAAGGACCAAACATCGCTTGTTAGACAAGTGGGCATAGTTGGGGTTAAACATACATCGCTTTTAGCGATAACCCCAAAAGGAGAGTTGTGTAGTGGACACAATTAACAATCGTTGTTTACCTACCTAATCGTGCCAGTGGACAGTGCTAAGCCAGTTCATTATGTATTGATGAATCAGGATCTCATCCTAATTTATTTTGGGTCATAAAATAATTAGGATACTTAAAACATGAAATAGTAATACATTAATTTTGAACTTTGTAGATGTCAACTTAAAACAATTCTGCCTCCCAATTCTCTCTCAACTCCATCTTAGAGAAGGACAAACTTAACCACTCCAACTTCATGGACTGGCACCGCAACTTGAAAATTGTTCTCAAGGCGGAGAACAAGTTGTATGTTCTAGAAATGCCAGTTAGCACTCGTGTGCTAAAAATGAAGGCATATGTTGATCACTTGGCTCGTCTGGAATCCCCCTTGAGCGATGAGTTAGCTGGGGATATTATCCTAAACTCATTGCCCAAGTCATATAACCAGTTCATTATGAACTACAATATGAATGGGATGGAAAGGACACTTGCAGAACTGCATCAGATGCTCAAAACTGCTGAGGTGAACATACCTAGCAAGACTGCACCAGTACTAGTGATCAAGGAGGGTCAAGTTAAAAAACCTAACACCAATAAAATGGGCAATCAGGGCAAAGGGAAGGGCAAAGGCAAATCTGTTGCCAATAAGAAACCTCGGAAAGATGCCAAGTGTTTTCATTGTGATGAAACTGGGCATTGGAAGAAGAAATGTGCTAAGTATTTAGCTGAGCTGAAGCAAGCTAAGGCTTCAGGAGGAGAGTCCTCAAGTATATATGTTATTGACATCTTTGCTTTTCCTAGCAAAACATGGGTGTTTGACACAGGATGTGGTTTCCACATTTGTAATGTTTTGCAAGGACTAAGAAATATTAGAAAGCTGAAACAAGGCGACTTGGAGGTCCATGTTGGCAATGGACAAAGAGTTGCAGTGAAGGCGATAGGAGAATATGTTCTTCTACTTACTTCTGGTTTTGAACTTGTTTTGAACAATGTTTATTACATTTCTAGTGTGACTAGAAATATTGTTTCATTTCATGCTTTGCGTAGACAAGGTTTTGATTATTGTTTTAATGGTGAATTTATTTCTGCTTATTTTAACGATGCATTTTACTTTGATGCAAAACCCAACAATGGAATCTATGAGATAGAAATCCAAAACGATAACATATTATACAATATCTCCCATAAACGTAATAAGTTGGACTTTAATGATACGTATATGTGGCATTGTAGACTTTTTCACATAAGTGAGAATTGTGTTTAACAACTCAAAACCGCAGGAATCCTAGATTCCAAGGGTTCATAGTCGTTTGGAAAATGCGAATCAAGTTTAAGTGGAAAGTTAACAAAAGCACCTTTTTCAAATGTTGGAGAAAGAGCTAATGATCTGTTAGGACTTGTACATACAGATGTATGTGGTCCATTCAGAACAATGTCAAGACATGGAGAAAGTTACTTTGTTACATTTACTGATGATTCCTGTAGATATGGTTATGTTTATCTTATGAAGCATAAACATGAAACTCTTGAAAAGTTCAAGGAGTACCAAAACGAAGTAGAAAATCAGCTAAATAGAACTATTAAAATGCTTCGATCAGATCGAGGCGGTGAATATCTTAGTCATGAATTCATCGACCATATAAAGGATTGTGGAATAGTTTCACAACTCACTCCACTTGGAACACCGCAACATAATTGTGTGTCTGAGAGGAGAAATCGAACTCTATTAGATATGATTCGATCAATGATGTGTCGAACAAACCTTCCAAAATCCTTTTGGAGTTATGCTTTGGAAACTGCCGCAAGACTTGTGAATATAGCTCCAACGAAAAAGGTTGATAAAACGCCTTATGAGATATGGCATGGAAAGAAACCTCATGTATCCTACCTTAAAGTCTGGGGATGTAATGCTTATGTCACTCTAGAATCTTTGGATAAACTAGATCCCTGAGGCAAAAAAGTGGTTTTCGTTGGATACGGTAAAAAGATCGGTTACCTATTCTACCACCCTACTGAAAATAGGATTTTCACTAAACGCAGAGGCACTTTCTTAGAGGAAGAGCTTCTGGCGCGAGGGATTGGAGATAACCATGTGGATCTTGAAGAAATTCGAGAATCACAAGTGACTGAACCTGTTGTTGAAGTTGAGCCTGAGAGGACTCAAGAAACAACAGAAACACCAAGTGTTCGGAAAGGTATTAGGGATCGTCGTGCACCTGTAAGGTATGATGATATCTTCATGATTGATGAAGCTGAGCCTGCTACTTACAAAGCTGCAATCTTGGATTCGGAATCTAAGAAATGGCAAGAAGCTATGAATGCAGAGATGCAATCCATGTATGATAACCAAGTCTGGGATTTGGTTTATCTTCCTGCCGAATGTCGGACTGTAGGAAACAAATGGATCTTCAAGAAGAAGACTGACATGGATGGGAATGTGCAAACCTACAAAGAAAGGCTTGTGGCGAAAGGTTTTACTCAAACTCAAGGAATTGATTATGAGGAAACTTTCTTGCCAGTAGCCATGCTTAAGTCTATTAGAATTCTACTTAATATTATGACTATGAGATATGGCAAATGGATGTCAAAACCGCGTTCCTTAATGGACACTTACTGGAAGATGTCTATATGGTTCAACCTGAAGGTTTTGTCGATCCAAAGAATCCTAATAAGGTGTGCAAGCTGAATAAATCCATCTATGGATTAAAGCAAGCATCTCGCAGCTGGAATCTCCGTTTTGATTGGAAAATCAAAGAGTTTGGTTTTATCAAGAACGAAGATGAACCGTATGTTTACAAGAAATCTAGTGGAAGCTATATCACTTTTCTTTTACTGTATGTAGATGACATACTAATCATTGGAAACAATATCCCTATGCTTAAAGATGTTAAGACCTAGTTGGGTAAATGTTTCACAATGAAAGATCTTGGTGAAGCCGCTTATATTCTGGGAATAAAAATTTATAGAGATAGATCAAAGCGGTTATTGGGTTTGAGTCAAAGTACATATATTGATAAGGTCTTACGACGCTTCTCAATGCAAGACTCAAAAAGGGGGCTCTTGCCCATGGCACATGGAACCATTCTTAATAACAAGTAGTGTGTAAACACTGAAGAGGAAAAGAAGAAAATGGAAGGTGTTCCATATGCTTCTGCGATTTGTTCTATCATGTATGCCATGTTATGTACTAGACCTGATGTCTCGTATGCTCTTAGCATGACGAGTAGATATCAACAGAATCCAGGAGAGAGTCACTGGGCTGCAGTGAGAACATTCTTAAGTACTTGAGAAGGACTAAGGACATGTTCTTAATATATGGAGGACTGGATGAGGAGCTGTCAGTTAAGTGTTATACAGATGCAAGCTTCTAGACTGATCGTGATGATTCAAGGTCACAAACGGGATATGTTTTCATTCTGAATGGTGGGGCTGTAACTTGGAACAACTTTAAGCAAAGTGTGGTTGCTTAATCCACCAATGAATCAGAATACAATGCTGCATCAGATGCTGCAAAAGAGACTGCCTAGATGAAGAAGTTCATTGGTGATCTCGATGTTATGCCTAGCATAAAGAAACCAATCGAGATACTGTGTGACAACACTGGTGCCATTGCTCTTGCAAAGGAACCAAGGTCACATCAGACCACAAGGCATATACTCAGAAAATTCCACTATATTAGAGTAATAATAGAATGTGGAGACATCGTAATAAACAAAGTTCATACGGATCTGAATCTGGCTGACCCCTTTACTAAGCCTTTACCTCAAGCTAAACATGAGGAGCATGCTAGAAAGATAAGGGCTTAGAGTTGCTAGACAGTGGGCATGATCTGTACTTAGTATTGGTGTTTATTTTGAACTATACAGTTACATTGAATATTTATTTGATTTAATGGGTTAAATGCAAATTTAAATATTTTGTGACTGTGTTCATTATTTGTATGTTTAAATCCTTGACTAAGAGTATTCTAAATATCCGTAGTCGATCAAATTACATGGGAATGAATTTGAATGTAAGACTATTGTGAATTGAGATGGTTGTATTCATGAGATGAATAACTCAAGGGTTTGAGAATCATAATTCACAGATATCATTAGAGAATGATATTAGATACAACTCGCTTCAAAACGATCTCCATGGATCTATGTCATGAGATGTTTTGATATTGATATGTTCAATCTGTCATTTTTCCTAAGGCACATATTAAACTACATTGATCAAGGACTATCTTTGATGTTATCTAACACTATCCTGAAACATGGGTAGCAATAAGGGTAGCGTTGGGAGAAATCCAAGATTAAGTGGGAGTTGTATGACGCTGATGGAATTCTGTACTTCTATAGGATTAGAAGTCTAGACATTCTGGCTCCCTCGTAAACTCAAACTGGTATAAATGCGTGGCCACGCTCGGACTAAGGTAGTTCGTTAGACCACTTTGAATTAGAGACGAGAATAGAGAATAGTTGATCACTATATAAGAATGAATGATCCATGTCTTATGATCAACGGATGTCTATACAGAAGAGACTTATTGATATAATTATCAGGGCTATAGTATTTGGTTAAGTAAAGCGTTACTTGAACTCAAAGAACTAGTTGACGACTGTAAAGTGTCATACTGGTTTGGGTGCAATGCGATGCAGCTAGGCGTCCAACTCTGCACACGTTGACTCATTTAATTAAAATCGTCCATGTGGGAGATTGTTGGACATATGGTATGTCCGATATAATTAAAAGTCGAGGTCAACGTAACCCAACCCGGTACGATCCGAAGAGTTACACGTTGGTACACGAATCAGATAAGTTCACGCGTTGGTGGATTATTATTTATGAAATAATAATTGTTTTAGTCTTGAGGGACTTAATATTAATAAGATTAATATTAAGGAGTATTAACAGATTTAGCAAGGGGGTTTATTGCAAGTTGTTGTTTTATAAAAGAAGGGTTAAGGAGTAAACCCTAATCACACCTTTTATCAAAACAAAACACCTCTTGCCTCCTCCCCAAGGATTTGCGGCCGCCACCCCAAGAAAGAGGGCCTCCGCCGCCTCTTCTTTTGGTCCGGCCATCAGCCACCACAAACCACCACTTTCATCTTGCAAGTGTTGCTTCCCGGTCGGTTCGTGCTCGGTGTGAACTTCCTACTAGCGAGGATTCGTTGTAACCCGCGTGTTACAATTCCGGTGTAGTCGTCAAAGGTTGATTACTAAACCCCCTATGGTTGTTTTATTATTTATTTGTTTATGCGCGTTTAACTGAGATCCTGATTGAGAATATTTTATTAATCCGATTAATATAATTAAATATATATTTATACATATAAATCGGCTAATATTATATAATGTATATAATCGATTTTTCTAATAAATATAAACCGCTTTCGCTGTGTATACGATACCATGATTCACAACATAATAAACATCAAATTCTTCTTCTTATTAGTCACCTCCACATATTCATAATACGCACCTGCTTTAATCTATAACTTATAATAAAAGAATTGAATTTCTATGAGGTGTCATTTAATGGAGGCCTCAACCCCTCATTAAATGTGCCATGTGACACTTTAAGGTCATAGTATTGAATTTATTTCTATCTATATATATAAAAGAAAACGTATATGCTGATGTGGCGTGCAATGGAGGCCTCAACCTCCCCTTGAGAGTTCCACGTGGCATTATAATTGAAAGATTTTAGTATTTTTGAACTATTTTCTTTTTTAATTAAAAAAAAAAAAGATAAACATAAAACCCTAAATTAAATTGAGTTATTTTAGGAAAAAAAAAAGAATTTAAAAATAAATTTAAAATTTTCTCTCTCATGTTTCCTCCCATAATTTTTAAACGTTTATATCTTTTATATACAGGATTTTTTAAAGAAAAAAATTACACCAAATTAACGAGCGTTTTATTATCTTTCCAACGAGTACCATAGTCCTATATAAAAAAACGGAGAATAATCGACTATTTTTTGTGGGGTTTCGTTCATACAGGAAAAAAACACACAAAGTGTTCATGTTATTCATTAATCATGTTTTTTCTTTTAAACCAGATTCTTATCTACGATGTTGAAAATCAGCCCAATCGCCATGTTATCATTGGAATTTTACTAGGTATACTTCATTAAGAGAAGTTAGAAGAAAGAATCGCGCAACACTGCAACACATGGTGTCACCTTATAGCAAGGTTATTTTTTTGTTTATTTAATTACAAGAGTAATAATTATTACTATTAGTATTAGTATTATTAGAATGGTTATATTTTTCAACCCCGGGACACTCCCCGAAAGAATTGATAGTTACTGACGTGGCGTTCAATGGTGGCCTCAACCATCTCTTGATTATGCCACGTGGCATAATGAGATGCAATGATTACAACTTCCAACTTAAGTGTTTGTTTAGTTGATTAGGTTAGGAATTATAAGAGTCATTAGAATGTGAGAAATTAGAGGGATGTGATGAGTTTTTTAATAGTTGCAGCTTACATAAGTGATTATTTAGATAATTACTGATTAGGTTTTAGATTAGGGAATATGAGTTATTACTGATTAGAATACTATGAACATGCAATGATTGAGAGATTTTATGGTTAGTTAACTTGAGCCATTTGCAATAGGTTATCACGTAAAATTAGATTTTTCAACCCCGGAACCCTCCCGGGGTAATCAGCTAGTATAATATATATACCAAACCATGTAGCACTTGAGTTTGGTGCAGCATTTAATGCTTCTCCAATCGTTGTAAAGTTTCCGCATCCGTCTTGTGCAACCACCAAATCATACGTCGTCGTTTTGTTTGGTACATTTGTTACGTTGGTGTCGGCTTGTAATAACCGTCTGTCTCCAGGTGTCACCCACTTTGGAAACGATGTGGTTCCAGCGTGGTTAAGAAATGTTCGGGAAGACGTCGTTCCGTTCATCTTCTTCAATAATGCGAGTGAATTACTACCTGTAGCCGAATGTTAAAGTAAAAGCTTTTAACCTGTAGCGGTGAGTTATTGGAGAGAGGAGAGAGAAATGGAGAGAGAAGGGTAATTATTAGAGAGAGAAGAAGAGAAGGAGAGAGTGAGTGGGTGATGACGTGACGGTTAATTATTGGTTGGAGTGCGAGACGTCTCCAAAGAGGTCTGAGAGGTCTTCAAAGAGGCTTGAGGGGGCTATTTTCGCAAAATGGTCCGGTCAAAGGCTATTTTCGCTATTTTTCCTTTTTTATATATAGATATTTTCTCATTATTTCTGTATACTATTTTGGAGTGTCGGCGATAACAGTGTGCCGCTGAAATTACCGTTATGCCGTTCGCAATATCATATAGAAGTGGTGTACAGCCAACATAGCACAACGTACAAGACTTAGCTGCAGAGGATCATTTTCGATTGGTATAGCAATAGCACAGTACGTCTACATGATGGTTATAAATTTGAGTAAATATACGTTTCAGACTTATATTTAGTTCGTAAACGGATTGGGTCACTCTAGGCTTTATCCGGTTTCATACGTGACCACCTTATACGTTTTGAGTTGCTCTACTTCTTCAACTTTATATATTTGGATTACTCTATGTTTCCATCCAAGTAAATTTAATTCGGAAATGAGTGGGGTTTATTTTGTTCTAAACCGAGTTAAAAACATTGTGTTCTACCCTTTTTAGTAATTTTCTTTTACGCATTGTGTTTTACACTTTGTATGTTACTGCGGCACGGCAGGTCAAAATGCTTGTTTCAACTAAAAACAAACATATGCTGGAAAGACAATTTTATTGATGATCTGCTTAGCTTATATAAGCATTCGAACTGGAGAGAAAAAAATCAAAACAAAGCCAACAATCTACTCTTATTATTATTGAACTAATCTCGAAGACTCGCATTTTCTCTTGCCCCATCATTTCCAGCTATACCTTAACGACAAGATTATTCGATTAGACTTTAACAGACTAGAGGTGGAGGTTTCAAATCCTGCAAGGTTCAACTATAAATGGTTAATAGCCAGTAGTTTAGGATTATATATGAGCCGTTATAAAAAAAAAAAAAAAAAGTCACAAACACAATAATAAAAGAAGTGATAAAAGAGAGTTAACAATAATTAATACCATGCCATATTGATACATTAGAAGTGATACGAAAGAATGCTCTTTAATTCACGTCCGTATATGGTAATAAAAGCATCCATTTGTTTAGCAGGAAGACACAAACCAACTTCAAGATCCTCAGATGATTCGTTGCTCGCATTAACAGATATGGAATCGCCAAAATCTAGTGATATAGTCTCATACTTTTTAGGCCTCCCCCACCCAAAATCAACGTCATAGACATTGTGTTTTGGTGTTCCTGCCACACCAATTGCTGGAACCGGCGAAAACGCCTTGTTCAACCATGTTGTCGCGTCTTTAAGCACCCCTTGTTTGTTGTTTACGGCTTCCATTATAGCGGTTCCTAGTAATTCAACCGCATTTGTAAACCCGTTGCTTCCTGTTATTAAAGTGGTCTTTGTTATCGCAACACAAAATCGTCCACAATTGCCAAAATAAGTTTGAGGAAGAGGGGGATCGAAACGAGCCCTCCAATCTGCCACACAACCAAATCGTTCGACTTCATATTCGCCCTTCTTTCCTTTAATAAGGACTCGCGATTTCGCAATGCAACTCCATACAAAGCCACATGCTACAACGAATGAAGATACATATTTTAGTGTTGGACGTTGAACCAATAGCCATTTCTTTAGCCAATTGATTTGTGTTCGGGTCAAGACAATTGTTGATCTAACAACATCTGTCTGGGGAACAAGCCGAGGCACGCTGTAACTCTCATCAAGGGTACGGATTGGTGGCAATATTATTATTTCATCTAAAGAATTAGGGTATTCGATGACTCTATCGTAAAATGGCAACGTTCCACTTGCTAAGAGCAACTCATCATTGCCATGCTTAGCAATGGATGCCCACGCCATCAAGAATTGATGCCTTGTACTTGCATCACAAAGCGAGTGATGATTTGTGAGCCCGATGGTGAGACCCGAGTTTGGGAAAATCGTCACTTGAATCGAAAACACAGGCAGTTTCACAAAACCGGATGATGCTTTAAATGCATTTCCAAGTTGAGGTACCAAAGGGTGAAACTTGTTACAATCTCGAGGATGGTTGGACTTGAGGTCGTGGAAATCGAGATCATCGCACTCACAAAAAGTAAGCGCGACTGAATCACCTTCAACATGACGAAGTTCGGGTTTTCTAAGGTTGGTTTCACTAGAAAACATGACCAAGTTACATGCAAATGGGAAGAAGTGTTGAAGAGTTATGGACAAAGAGTGTTTGAGGTTTGGAATAATTGTGTCGATGAAATGGGATTTGGAATGAGGGAAATCATAGAAGAAAAGTTGGTGAACTGGAGGGAGCAAAAGCCATATTAGATCGAAGAATGTAAGTGGCAGTGATCTTTCGCCCACAGTGTTGGCCGGTGCAGATATACTACATTTTTCAATAATGGTCAGCATTTTGTATATCGCTAAGCTACGAGGAATTAAGACAACTTGTTCGATCTACTAAACAACCTCACAAGTGCACATTATTATATATAACAATTGCGGGAGCTTCGCTACAGTAACTAACGTTAACAGCGTCATTCACATTTTGAAATTATTATATATAACAATTGCGGCAGCTTCGCTACATTAACTAACGTTACGGCGTCATTCGCGTTTTGAAATTACATATCTTGAAACTTTGTTTACGTGGCTCTCAAAGGTTAATACGACCACGTGCATTATTCTTGCTACAGTGAAACATTGAATACATATTTTTATTACACCGAAAATCATCAAAACAGCTTTTTGACCGAGTGACTTACGAGAATAGTCCCCTTCGGCTCATCTTTTTGAAGATCAGATGGTTCACATTTCCCAACCCGTCTAAGGCGTCTCCCGAGACGACTTGGTTCCCAACCACTAAAACAACGACACGTCTTCAATGACGTCTCCGGAGACGTCATTGTGCCGTTTCATGATTCCCGAGACGTCTCCGGTGTCTTCTCCGTCGTTTCAGTTTCCCACGTCCCTCGTGATTCCCGAGACGTCTCCTTCTCTACCACCACCCTATATATACCATACCTCCGTCCCTAACTCCTTCCGAACTTTGTGACCCTCCGAAACTCCTCCTCTACCACCACCCTAAAACATTTTCCTTCTTACACAAGAAAATGGCACCAAGTCGTTGGATGGGGGAACAAGAAATCGCCCTAGTAGCAGCCTAACAACTTGTCGTAGAAAGCCCACACTCGACAAACAAGTGCTACCGAATTCTAAATGAGTACAATCGGTTGGTAGGAGGCTCTAACCGAACCATCAATTCACTAAACCGTAAGTGGGATGACTTGAACACCAAGTGTCAACTCGTAAACGGGTACCACTATCGAACACTTCGAGCGGTACCTTCGGATATGCCCGAATACGTGGCCATCAGATATACCAAAAAAGAGTATGAATCCAAGCAAGGCAAATAATTCAAACACGTCTCTGCCTGGCAAATGATGAGGGGCCGTCTTAATGCGTAGCCTATATTTATTTTATTTTTATTAACTTTGTAATGTTTATGTATTTATTTACTTTGGAATGTTTATGTATTTATTTTATCTTTTATTAATCGAATGACTAATTTATTTAAATAAGTTATATCATAATAAAATCATAATAAAGTTATCACATAAAAGAATTTTATTTTAAATAAAATAACATCAAAATCAATTTGAGATGTCGCTGGAGACGTTTTCAAAACCTGGAAAAGACGTCGCCGGAGACGTGTTGTTGTTTTATTGGTTGGGAACCAAGTCATCTCGGGAGACGCCTTAGACGGCTTGGGAAACGTGAACCGTCTTTCCAAAGAGACGGGAGTGGTCTACTCTTGTAATTTAAACGGTCAAATGGCTAGTTTAGTGATTTTCCCTTATTATATTATATAATATGGAGTGCTATTATTTAAACATCCCCAGTGTTTTTACATCCCCTCTGCCTCTACAGGTCGTATAGGAGTTACTTTTCACCCAATTATTGGCACCCTATACAGGTCGTAGAGGGCTCTACGTGTGGTAGAATGCTTCTCTATGGGTTGTAGAAGAGCTCTACGGGTCCTATAGGGGATGTCTGAATATCCAAAGGGATATCTTAATAACCGCCCCTTATTATAATAAACTAGATTATATACCGGGAGCGTCTCGGAATAGACAAGTCTAATATGAAGTGATAAAATGTGTGTAACATAAAAGTAATAGACCACTTTTTGAGAAAAAAAATTCTAAAGGATCAACACTTAATAATTCATAAAACCTATTTCTAATTTATGTGTACACCTCTTATAATTTGAAACGTACGTAATTGATAAATGTATTTTAACAAGTAGGCTCTAACCCGCACGTTAGAGCGATAACCTTGACTTTTATTATTTTCATGGCATAACATAAGTGAAATTGTTTCCTTTTAAAAAGCAAGATAAAGCTAATTGGTAACATAGACTCAAACTAATGCAATAGCCAATTGGCATACATACACATAAATAGAATTCGGAAGTTTTTATCGGTTTATGATATGTGATGGGTTATTCACCTTAAACTTATTATTAAGTAAAATACTATTTAAGATAATGATAATAGATATCTTAGGGGTTGTTTGATAGCCTCTGAATGATAATTAAGAGGCTAAATCTGAATGGTTTATGGTCTCTTAATGGTTAATATGTGATCTTAAGTAAGAATGGTTAAGAGGTAAGGGAGAGGCTAATGTAAAAAGTTTGTTAGCGTACAAAATATAAGAAGTAATGTGGGTCGTAGGATTAAGCGGTTAATCAGGGGCATGATGGTAAAAAACACACGTCCTTAAATTTGTCGAAAACATTTGAAAGGGCAAAATAATAATTGGACCAAAAAAATAAAAGAGCGGGCAAATTACAAACATCACTCAACTGACATTCAGTTTCTAAAATTACAAACAAAAACCGTCTGCTCAATTCAAATCAAAACATAATTAGGGTTTTTTTTACTCTCCGAAATCAGAAAAACAGAACGATCAAAGACAAAAAAATGGCGTCGAAGGCAAAATCAGGTATTTATATACAATATTTGGCATATTATTGCATGTAATTAGTTGTTAGAGTTAACAAATCAAGATGATACTATACAAGAGTTGAATATGAAAGGCGATCAAAGGGAAACCATGATAGGCCGGCTAAAACTTAAAAATCAGGTTTGCTGAACAATTAAAAGCTGTTAATAAGTATTCATATTATGATGTTATAGTTTTGTTTTAAGAAATACATGTTTATTTGCGTCCAATAATGTATTCAATTTTTAGGGGTTTTTTTCTACTATTTGTGTAAAAAAGTTATTTGTATTTGCGTTTGATTCTTTTACAGTAAGTTAAAGAACCATGTACTTGCATGTAAATATTATATGTACTTGTGTTATATTTTTATATAAGATGTAATTAAAAATACTTAAGAATTAAGATATTTGAAAAGTAATAATTACAAAACTGACATGATTTACTGGCAATTTAAATCAGTCGGCTGTATCAGTAAGAATAATAATAATATATACACACTAATCAAAACCCTATACTATATCTACCACAATTAACCTTTATTATAATAAAAGTATGAAACGATCATACAATTTCACTTGCGTCTTCTATATAAAAAGATTATTTGATTTTATTATTTTTATCACTCAGCTTTCAAAAATTAAAATTACAATGTCAAAACGTTATGTCTCTCTCAAAGAGAATCTAGATGAACTAGATGTTGTTGATGCCCTACTTTTATTAAAAGAAAGTGTTGTTGTTGATGATCCTATACCACAAGCAATATATATTGATGTATTAGACGCATTTAATAACATGAACAACCAAGATCAAGGTCTGAGACGTTATGGTTTGGTATATCAGCGTAGGAATAGAAACCATGTAGTTCCTGCTCCAGTAGGAAATGTTAAAGGTGCGGGGGATTTAGAAAATGAAGCTGTTATTGAAATCAATAATAATGTTCAAGAACAAGAACAACAAAATGTGAATATGGAAGAACAACAAGAAGGGGACAACAACATAAACAATGATGTGTGGTACACTTCACAAGAAGTGTTAGCGATCCTTAGCGAGGGATTATTCACAACACTCTTTGAATATTTATTTTATTTTTTAATTGTTTGTGTCTTTTGCAATTTATGTAAAAGGCGCCCACCTGATTAATATGAATATTTATTTTATATTTTTAATTGTTTGTGTCCTTTGTAAGGGTAAAATTGACATTTCACACTTACTTAAAAGAAGAAATTTAACGGTCATCTATAGTAAGGACAATCAATGTTACGAGAATTAACCATTATGGACCATCGTGAACATTTGGTCCATTTGATGAAATATGCACAACCATCTGTCTCATTAACATCTTTGTTAAAAAAAACAAAAAATATGTTAGAAATATATTGATATAGCTAACTAAGTATCTATCAGTGGTTACAATTATGTTAACCCTTGTATAAAGAATTCTATTGGGTTGTATTAACCACAAAAATTACTAAAAGAATAGGATCCTTAATCCTCTCCTTGATTGGTTTCTCATTATAAACAGTGGCGGATTTAGGCTTCGCCGGTGGGTTCCCGGGAACCCATTCGGTTTGAAATTATAGTGTTAATGTATATCAAAATCTGAGAAGGAACCCATAAGAAAAAAAACAAGAAACCTATAGTTTTTCTGGTGAGTCAAGTCTGATCGGAAGCTATAAAAAGGAAAGAAGCATAGTCGAAGAAGATGAGAAATAAAATAAAGATGAAAATGTATTGTGTGTAGCTTTTTCTTATAGTAAAAAATTAAAACATAACATTTTATTATTTTTAGTACAATATGCATAATATTTTATCATACTACTGCATAGAGCTGCCCCACATCTTTATAGGATTTGACTTTATTAATATTTTTTAGATGGCGTTACTTCATTTTTTTTAAATAAATTATGATAGCTTTTTATTTATTAATTTATGATACAGTTTCATACTTTTAAACCATTTTGATTGAAATCTTATATTACATATACGATAGTATAAAAACATATATTTGATTACAAAAATAAAACAAAGTAAATACTTTTTGTTGCTGGTAAATTGGTAAATAATGAAATATATTTGGTGCTGGTTCGGGCCTATAAAATGAAAAGGTTGCAAATTTGGATCTTTTTTAAGTGAATGTAAAGATCATATGGAAGTTGGATTCACGATTTAAGTTAGAGCGATACTCTTTTTTCATCATTGTATCGTATTTTTATTATATGATGCACTTTATTCGACCTGAACCGTCAAATCGACCCAAACTGTCAAACCGACCCGAACTCTTGAACCGACCCAGAATTTTTATGTGTGGTCATATGAAATTGAAATACCTAAAAAAGGAACCAGTGAAAAAAATTCCTGAATCCGCCACTGATTATAAAGATATTTACAAATGATTACAAAATATATGGAAATACAATTATGGCTAAATATTCATTGACTATAATTACAACTACACGTTATATAAATAACATCTAGGACGTTAAAAATGACATATCATGTTCTCTCTCCTTGTATTAAGGGGCGTTAAAGGGGTTGCTTGTTAACATGTTAACCGAGTGTTAAGAGACTGAATTAATTTGTTTTCCTTTTTTAAACCAAAAACCAATAGAAGGTGTGGTTATATGAAGTTAAACTTTTTCTTTGAGGGTGAAGTGAAATAGGAAAAAGTGGATAATATAGCATCTAGGTAGAGTTAAAGGAGAGTCCCCATAGATAATCTAAATACTTTGCAAGTGAGATACCGTAACACCCCAACCGATGGCGGAATCATCGAGGTGCCACGTAGTGACGATTGTTTCAAAAGCTCATGGTACTAAAATGTAAATATTGATTATTGAATATTGTTTTACAACATGTGAAATTAAATACAAGACAACAAAAATAAAGGTAATTGATTGATCTAATCTAAGTCCAAAGTCCTATGTGAAGCGTCAAGCAGCTTATCCTGAAACATGCACGAAAATAATTTTGTCAACATATGAATGTTGGTGAGTACTACTTAGTTTTGTACATATAGTATAAGTTTGAAAAAGGTAGTACAATTCATGTGTCTAGCATCACCAAGGCATTATGTAAACACGCAAGTAACCAAACAAGACAAAGATCACATGTAAAGTTGTACAATGAAATTGATAATGAGCACCTCAACACGTGTGAGTCTAAAAGAGCACCATAACACAAAGTTATGTCTAAATGAGCACCGTAACATAAGTTACGTCTATGTGTAAAGAGCACCATAACATAAGTTATGTCTAGATGTATGATTTTGTATGTAAGCTACGTTCATGTTCAAACATAAGTACAAAGATAATCAAGACACGTATATGAATTGTAAATGAATAAAAATGTATGTGTAATTGAATATGAAGGTTTTGTATACTTGTGCATGAATCACCCCAAAAGTTGTAAAAGCGAAAAAAGGGGATAAGTAATACTCACCTTAGCGAGGTGGTAAGTCTTGTATAATTGAATAAGTGTAATCCAACGTTATCAAGTGTCACCCTATGTATAATGTAACAAATAAGTCTAAGTCTATCTAGTCTATAAGTATTTTCTAGGGCTTCGAATTGGGGATAAACGTTTATTTGATTAATAAACAAATTGTTTATTAAATATAAGAAATTTAATAAATAAATAAATAAAAGTCTCTTTGTAAAATTTTAAGTTGAATATAGTCACAACATAAGGTTTTGAGTATGAAAATAATTTTTATAAAATTATTTTCTTGAAAATAGAATATTTAATCTAATTATTTCAATTTGTCAAAATGTGACTTTAATATCTAAAAATATTAAAATTAAAGAATTTCTGAATTAAAAATTGTATTTCTGTTCCAAATGAATAGAAATAATTTATGTAAAATTTTGGTACAAAAATATTGTAAAATGAATTTATTATGATTTATTTATGATTAAAACTAACAAAAATTAATTAAAAATATAAAATGCACGGTTTTTCTGAATTAAAAATAATTTCTGAAATTCTTATTGTTATAAAAGTTTTGTATAATTTTTGTGGAATTTTATAAACTCGTTTAGATATTTTTATTGAATTTTATAAATTTTAAATGAATAAACTTGTAATATTTATAATATATATAAAATAAATTATTTTTTGAAAAACTAAAAATTGGGTAATGAACGTTATCATTTGAAGATCATATAATAAATTTTTATAGAATTTATAAACCACGTTTAGTATTTAAAAACTATTTTAAAAGATTATTATGTAAAATATATATATATATATATAAAGGAAAAAAAATGTTTGTTGGTTATGGGAGTCGAACCCGGGCCTCTGGCCGGTTCGGGTTTTATCACAAGTGTGGCCACCAACTGACCCACACCCTGAGAACGAGTTAAACAGGATTGATATTAGTTATATAGGTTAATTGATTGTTTTGAATTAATAAGAAAATAAAATGCTAAAAACAGGAGTCGAACCCTGGCCCTATGGCCGGTTCAACCCTTTTGAACAACAAGCATAACCAACTGATCTGAGGATCAGTTGGTTGATATTTTTTTTTGTTTCGTAATAATTATATATGTTTTCAGTATAAGTGTTCTTCCCCAATTTGAAGGCTTCGAGCCCTAGTTTTCATAATCGATTAAATTAACAATCAATAATCGATTAATGAAGATTGAAAACACATCAAATATCGTGACTTACAGATCAGATTTGATGGCGAAATGCTCAGTCAACCGAAAAGTCAACTGTGAGTAATTCTTGACTAGAAACGTAGTGTTTGTAGAAATTAAGGATGGGGGTTTGTTAATCGCTCCTTACAGAGATTGTGTGCAAGTTCAATTAGATTAAAAACGAGTATTTATAAGGATTTCAATTGAGCTCATTTGGAAGGTTTATTAATGGTTTTAAAATTGTAAATGGTCAATTCAAACGCGTTGAATCACGTGTGTTGTTAATTTAGAAAGAATAGATGATGATGTGCGTAATACTCGAGTTTTGATTGAGGGATTATCGTGTTTATTGAATCAAAATAAGGAATCCATTGTGTGTTTTTGGTTTGCAGCGAGCAATCAGCAGAGGGAAGGAGGAACCAGCTTGGTTCGCTGTTTATGTATAAAATTTTAATCGTCCAGATAGAATCAACAACAACAGCTTGGCCTAGTGGTGGTGTGTTGCGTGTGTTGTGACCCGGCTACCTGCCCGGGTTCGAGTCCCGGCAGGAGCCTAATGTTTTTTTTTTTTTTTTTTTAACAGCTTAAGGGAAGGGAAGAAGGAGATGGGCCAGACCTGATGGGCCTTGCTTCTTGGGCTTCAGGAAAACAAAAGAAGATGGTTGGGTTATGGTTGGGTTGGGTTTGGTTTAGAGGTGTTGGGTTTGGACTAGGCTATTATTATTATTATTATTATTATTATTATTACTATTATTATTATTATTATTATTATTATTATTATTATTATAAAAATAAAATAAAAAGTGACGGATGTCACAGATACACTATCACAAATCTATCCAATACAAGATAAGAAAAGGACCCAACCTACATATTCACAACCTTACAAAGTAGAAATTGTCAAAGATACCAACAAATTGAGAAAGAAATGAATGTAATGGTTAGAGTAATAAGGAATAAATACTCTTGGATTCCATCTTGCTATAGTAAAACATTGAATACATATCTTTATTATACGGGAAAATCACCAAAATAGCCATTTGACCGAGTGACTTACGAGAATAGCCCCCTCCCATCCTTTTGAAGATAAGATGGTTCACGTTTCCTAACCCGTCTGAGGCGTCTCCCGAGACGACTTGGTTCCCAACCACTAAATCAACGACACGTCTTCAATGACGTCTCCGGAGATGTCATTGTGCCGTTTCGTGATTCCCGAGACGTCTCCGGTGTCTTCTCCGTCGTTTCAGTTTCCCACGTCCCTCGTGATTCCCGAGACGTCTCCCCCTCTACCACCACCTTATATATACCATACCTCCATCCCTAACTCCTTCCGAACTTCGTGACCACCCTCCGAAACTCCTCCTCTACCACCGCCCTAAAACATTTTCCTTCTTACACAAGAAAATGGCACCAAGTCGTTGGATGGGGAATAAGAAATCGCCCTAGTAGCAGCCTGACTACTTGTCGAAGAAAGCCCACACCCGACAAATAAGTGCTACCGAATTCTAAATGAGTACAATCGGTTGGTAGGAGGCTCTAACCAAACCATCAATTCACTAAACCGTAAGTGGAATGACATGAACACCAAGTGTCAACTCTTAAACGGGTACCACCTTCGGATATGCCCGAAGACGTGGCCATCATATATACCAAAAAAGAGTATGAATCAAAGCAAAGCAAATAATTCAAACACGTCTCTGCTTGGCAAATGATGAGGGGCCGGCTTAACGTGTAGCCTATGTTTATTTTATTTTTATTAACTTTGTAATGTTTATGTATTTATTTACTTTGGAATGTTTATGTATTTATTTGATCTTTTATTAATCGAATGACTAGTTTATTTAAATAAAGTTATATCATAATAAAATCATAATAAAGTTATAACATAAAAGAATTTTATTTTAAATAAAATAACATCAAAATCAATCTGAGATGTCACCCGAGACGTTTTCAAAACCTGGAAAAGACGTCTCCAGAAATGTCACCGGAGACGTGTTGTTGTTTTATTGGTTGGGAACCAAGTCGTCTCGGGGGACGCCTCAGACTGCTTGAGAAACGTGATCCGTCTCTCCAAAGAGACGGGAGTGGGCTATTCTTGTAATTTAAACAGTCAAAGGGCTAGTTTCGTGATTTTCCCTTATTATATTATAGAATATGGAGTGCTATTATTTAAACATCCCCAGTGTTTTTACATCCCCTCTACTTCTACAGGTCGTATAGGAGTTAATTTTCACCCAATTATTGGCACCCTATACATGTCGTAGAAGGATCTACGTGTGGTAGAATGCTTCTCTATGGGTTGTAGAAGTGTTCTACGTGTCCTATAAGGAATGTCTGAGTATCCAAAGGGATATCTTAATAACCGCTCCCTTATTAGAAGAAACTAGATTATATACCGGGAGCGTCTCGGGATAGACAAATCTAATATAAAGTGATAAAATGTGTGTACCATAAAAGTAATAGAACACTTTTTGAGAAAAAAAATTCTAAAGGATCAACACTTAATAATTCATAAAACCTATTTCTAATTTTATGTGTACACCTCTTATAATTTGAGACGTATGTAATTGATAAATGTATTTTAACAAGTAGGCTCTAACCCACGCGTTACGGCGATAACCTTGACTTTTGTTAGTTTCATGGCATAACATAAGGGTCTGTTTGGTATGGGGTAATGGAATGAGAGAGGGAATGGAATGGAAGATGTAATGGAATGGGAGAGGTAATGGAATGGATCATAACAATTCCATGTCTTGTTTGGTTATCATGTGGGAATGGAATGAATTCTTACTTTGTGTTATTTGGTTTGTAAGAAAAAACAAAAATATAAAATCGATGGTGAGTGGTGAGTAGTGGGTGGCGGCAGCGGTAACGGTGGTGGTGGCAGTGGGCGATGGCGGTGACGATGGTGGGTGGGCGACGACGGCAGTGGTGGGTTGCAGCGGTGACGGTGGGTGGTGGTGGCGAAGACAGTGGGTGGCAATGACGCAGGTGGTGGTGGTGGTTGGACGGTGGTGACAATGGTGGGTTACGACGATGGTAGCAATGGTTGTGGGTGGCGGCAATAGACTGTGGTGGTTGGATGATGACAACGATGGTGGGTTGTAGTAGTAGTAGTAGTAATAATAATAATAATAATAATAATAATAATAATAATAATAATATCTTTGTTTCCGTTCCTAAGGATTGAAAAAAAAAAAAACACCTTACTAAGGAATGAAAATTCTTAAAATGGAAGGAATCACATTCTTTATGGAATGATCCATTCCATTACTACATGGTAACCAAACATGTTTAATTTCATTCCATGATAATGATCTATTCCATTCCAACTTTGATTCCTTCATACCAAACGCTACCTAAATGAAATTGTTACCTTGTAAAAGCAAGGTAAAACTAATTGGTAAGAAAGACTCAAACTAACTGCAATGGCCAATTGGCATACATACACATAAATAGAATTCAGAAGTTTTTATCAGTCTATGCTATGTGATGGGTTATTCACCTTAAACTTATTATTAAGTAAAATACTATTTAAAATAATGATAATAGGTATCTTAGGGGCTGTTTGGTAGCCTCTGAATGATAATTAAGAGGCTACATCTAAATGATTTATAGTCTCTTAATGGTTAATATGTAATCTTAAGTATGAATTGTTAAGAGGTAATATCTTAATGGTTGCCTCTTAACTATTCAGACTTAATGTTACCAGGTAGCTTCTGAATGGTCATTAATTAAAAAATTATAAATGTTGTATAATTATAATTAGTACAATATTGCCAAATTTATTTTTCACGTTTACAATTGGATTTATATAAGTTCAATTTGTAAGTTTGTAGTTTATTTTATTAAAACAATGAAACTTAAGGGGATTTTATGTAAATTGTTCAAGTAATTATTTTGGTTTCTCTTTTCTTTCTATCTCTCTGTTCAAAGCCAAGAAATCCGACCAATTGATCTGAGTTTCCAAATCAATTGAATGCGTATTTGATGTTTCCAAATTCATTAGGTGTATTGAAGTTCTATTAAGTCGCATAATTGTGATCGTTCAAATCAAAAGTATGTCGATTAGATCTGATTTATTGCACAGAAATTCCGTTCATCGTTAGATCCGGTTATCGTCTTTAAAAAATCATAGTTGCGTCGATCTATTTCTTTCTTTCGTTGTCTCTGTTTCGCTTTCTAATCTTCGGCACTCGGCAATCCTTCACTTAATCAATTTACGATTCGAAGTTTATTTTCAAGATGATTTTCAACAGTCTTTCGCCGCATATGTTTTCCGAAATTTGATGTTTCAAGTTTTGCAACGATAGTTCCATCGTACTTCGGGAATAATTTGTTATGAAATTTTGATGCTTGTGATTTTGGGAATTCCACTTCGATTCGGAGTTTCGGACAGTCTTTCGCCAAGGAAATAAATTGCCGTATTGTTTGTGTTAAAGACTAAAGAGGAGAGAATGGTTGAAGATGGAAAGTGAGAAATCTGTGAAGATGGAAATGGAAAGCCGTGACTTTGAGAATTCCTGTGAAGATGGAAGTAGAAACCGCCGTTAACTTACTTTTTTTTATAACAGAAATAGAAACTTCCGTTAAGTTATTTTTTGTATGTATATATATAATATATACCGGGTGTAGTCGAGCGCCAATTGGGCATGATGGAGTAGCATAGCGCCCCCACACCGCTACGGAAAGGGGGGGGGGTGCGATTTTTGAAAAAAAGAGGCAAGCGTTATGTTAATAACGCCGGGTGACAAATGAACAAACCATTAGGGGGCGACACGTGGAGGAGGCAAAGGATTAAAATTTTAAACGGTCACAAAATGAACCGTTGCTTTTTAAAAAATTCAAACGGTAATTTTTTTTAGTTTATATATACACACAATACACAAATTAAACACACAACAACACAAACAAACATATTCAAACTAAAAAACACAAAAATGTTTCCACATCGTGCACCATTTGGGGTCCCGTCTCGCTCCCGTGGCTCGACATTTCCTACGAGGCCAAACACTACCCAACCGCCACCCAATTTTAATAGGGTTGATTTCGACGCGAACACAATGGGATAAGCTCAACTTCATAGCATGCCGGGTCAAATTTTACAAGGGCCAAAGGGGTTTGCGTCAAATATGAATGTAAACTATGGCCAAGGTTCTCAAGAGGAGCCCGAGGTCATGCCTGAAACTCAACGCGAGCCCGACCAACCACGTCAACCCGAGGGTTCTCAACGCGGAGGGGGGGGGGGGGACGCTCGCACAAAAGAAAAGAAACTAACGCGCCTCGTCAAAAAAAGAAATATGAGTGTTGGAAGAAAGACGAAGAGTTTGCTTTAGCGCGGGCTTGGCTCAACATTTCGGAGGATCCCGAAGTTGGTTAGTATTTTTTTTTTGTATTTATATATACTTAATCGTGTGTATATATATATATATTCTAATCGTATATAATATTTTTTTGTATTTATATATATTTAATCGTGTGTGTGTATATATATATATATATATATTTCTAATCGTATATAATATTTTTTTATAGCGAACTACCAAGACAAACCGGTGTTTTAGATAAGAATTCGAGAGCTATTTTTTGCCGCTATGAATAGAGGGGAGTATCGAGACAAGGATTCGATATCGGGAAAGTGGATGGATATAAATAATAGATGTCATGCTTTTGCGGAGGTTTACCAACCTTGTAGCGATAACATGGGCAGTGGGGAAGGTGATGATGGTGTGTTGGCAAGATTGTTGGAGGAAATGAACGCAACCCGTGGGACGTTCGGGTATTTGAGGATTTAGGAGATGTTGAAGAAAAGTCCTAAGTGGGCTGAGGTACCGCCTATGGGGTCCGGTAATAGGCGCCAAATCGGGAGAGGAAAGCGAAGCAAAACCTTCTCGTTATGTGAGCTTAGGTGATCCTATTAATTTGGAGGATGAGTTTGAGGAGGAGGATATTCCTAGACCACCCAGTAGAAGATCGAAAAAGGCTGGCAAGGCGGAGTCGTCTTCGGGAGGTGGTGACTTGAAGGAATATTTTGAGGAAATGAATCGACGACTACAAGATATTCGCGACCTTGGCCAAAGACGTTTGGAAACCATGCACCAAAGAGTGGTTGAGAATAAAAGGTTCGTCGACATCCAAGAGGTGAGGCAAAGGGAAAAGGACATTGAGTTTTTGTCCGGATCGATCGACCACCTCGACGGAGAAGCCATACGCCTTACACAACTTCATAGACAAGAAATTCTTGCAAAATATAACCTCATATTATTTGTATTTTTTTTAAAATATTTGTCTTTTATTTTAATTATTTTGACATAATTAATAAAAAAAATAAAATAAAATAAACAACCAATCAGAAACATGGGGCCTTATCTTTTTCCCACTACCACTACACCTCATTTTCATTTCAAGTCCCATGTTGACTCAGCTACCACGTGAATCAATCAGAAACAGATGCCTTAAGTTTTTCCCCTACCACTATACATGGTCTAATATGATAGATAATATACATAACTTTTCACTCAGAAAACCTTGCTTTTGCTAAAACCTTTCATCACTGGATATATATTTTTTCACTCAGAAAACCTTGCTTTTGCTAAAACTTTTCATCAATGGCAATGAGGGTCTTAGGGAGTCATGAGTTTATAAAAAAAGATACAAGGTCAAAAGATTATGCACTTAAAACTTCAAAGAAAGGAGTAATTATTAAGATGTTTGATTAAAATGATCATTTTACTAATTTAGGGTTAGCTCAACTGATAGGGGCTCTTGTCTTTTAGTGGGGGAGGTATTGGGTTTGGGTTCAATCTTAAGCAAGAGATATATTAGGATTAGTTTGGTGTAATTTGTGAGTAACATTTGTCATCAAAATTAAAAAAAAAACATTTTGGTGATTTTCTTAAAAATGATTTTTTTTAACGACCAACAAAACTCTCATTTATTCGTCGTCAAGCTAGCAAGTAACTAGCGCATCAACCTACTTTGTACCGGGAAATTACATACCACATATAAATGTCAAATAGTAAACAAAAATACATCATAACACATACAATGAACCGAGCCCCGCATTTCTAGCCTATCTTATTTTTATTGTGTCGAATATTCTCCATGCTTCCCAAGATATATCCGTCATCTTCGCTCGGTTCCGTATCCAAAGAAAGCTCATCACTTTACCCTCCTCTAATACCCGCAGAGCCAAAGGTTGTTTATCTCTTAAAAATAAAAAAAATAACTATTGCAAGCAAATTGTTGAAGCATCATCTGTTTGAAGCAACATTTGTTTCAGACACATCTCCTTAACAGACCCACTACTCCGGAACAGACCTTAGTAAACAGACTTTGCTTGCAACAAATGGTTTACTTCTTGATTTAGAAAGATAATAAAACACTCGTTTTTTTCCATTTTTTGTATAGCACTATGGTACTTGTTGGAAAAATAATAAAACGCTCGTTAACTAATGTATCAACTTACATTAGTTACTTTAAAAAAAAATACCAAAAGATCCATTTCACCTTACAACATCAACACCTAAAACAGAATATTAAGATCTCAAGCACTTCAAGGGGATAAAGATTGTTTAGCACCAATACATTCAGTCAAAGGTCTTTAACTGCATACTATAAGATTTGAGCTATTTCAGAATATGGTAGAAAAAGAAAACATAGCAATTGCCTGTTGGAGAGCGTCCCGGGTTGAAATATCTAATATGACATAATAAAATATCTAATATGACAACATAATTAATGACTTGCCAATATATGATTAATGAATATTATTATTATTATTATTATTATTATTTTAAACAAATCTCTGCCATAGGTTATCATATTCTAATATAAAAAAAGGGTAATTGGGTCGGGTATCACATAATCCCAGGCCCGACCCAAATCCACAATTTTTTTATACTAATTCCAAACCTGACACAATACCCGTCGGGTTACAAAAAATAGTTGTTTTTTTCTCTCCATTTTTTTATATAGCACTTTGGTACTCGTTGGAAAGATAATAAAACGCTCGTTAATTTGGTGTAATTTTTTTCTTTAAAAAATCTCGTATATAAAAGATATTAACGTTTAAAAGTTATGAGAGAAAACATGATAGAGAAAATAATAAAGTTTTAATATTTATATTTAGTAGATTATGTATTTAATAGATTATATTAAATCATATTTAAACCATATTTATTTCTTTTTTTTAATTGGTCTAGAGTTGCCACATCACATCCTATGTGCCATCTCTCAAATGAGAGATGCATAATATTATGGCATGTCATTAAAAATGCTTTGGTTTATTATATATATAGATATAGATATAGATATAGATATAGATATATAGATATGTCCCAACTTTGCTTTAATCTATATATAGTATTAGATTCCCAGTTACATTTCCCACATGTCAATAAATTTTTTTATTGAACATGTATAGGACCATCAGACACATGAACGTACAAATCAATCAACTAGCAAAAATGATCAATGTCCACAAAAAACTAACACGTGAAAATATGTTATGAGCCCAATAAGTGATTGGGGTCCACAACTATCTTCAAACGCAATTTTGTATAAGGTTTGAAGACGATATTGTAACACCCCAACCGATAGCGGAAACATCGGGATGTCACGTATTGATGATTGTTCAGTAGCTCATGGTAATTAATAAGTTTCAATAAATGATTAAAATAAATTACATACAATTGTTTTACAAGAATTCGTACATCAAATTGAATAAAACCATGCACACATCTTCAAGCATTAGTTCAAATCTTCAAGCAAGTAAAACCTGAAACATGTTAAGTTGAAAACATTTTGGGTCAACAAAAGTTGGTGAGAATTACATAGGTTTTGATAATCGAATAAAATTGTTGTGCAATTCATGTGTCATGGCAATCTAGTCCATATGTGAAAACATACTAGAAGTAAATCGAGTGCATAATCAACCATTGTGACTGTTGTATTGTGGTACATCCCATACGCTCATGGTTCACTCGTTTAAATTGCAGTAACAAACACCCACGCTACCTTTGTAGGAGGCACGTATCCGGGTGGGATTGTCAGTCCAATAGATCTATCAATGTACACCGTCGGTTGATAAATGTTAATGCTAGAATTGTGCTTACCCTAGTCATGTTCAAGACATAATGCAACATAGAAAAACACATAGACACATTGATGATTGAATTGCATAAATGATGTTGTAACATGTTTCACCCCAAAAATTGTGATAAATAGAAAATGGGCTATGTAAAACTCACCTTAGCAAAATGTTATATCTGTTGAAAAATTGAATAGTGGTGTTGCCCAAATGTGTCAAGTATCACCCTATAATAAGGTAATAAATATGTCTAAGTCTATCTAGTCTACAAATGTATATGTTCTAGGGCTTCGAATTTGGGGATAAATGCTTGTTTGATTAATATATATAAAAAAAAAGTTTGATAATTGATAGAATTTTAGTAAATAAATAAAAAAAAATCTTTTTAATAGATTTGAATTTAATATGGTCACAATAATGTGTTTAAAGTATAAAAATAATTTTTGTAAAATTATTTTCTTTAAAATAGATTATTAAATCTATTTATTACAAATTGTCAAAATTTAACTTTAATATTTAAAAATACTAAAATCAAAGAATTATCAGTTTAAAAATTATATTCCTGTTCTGAATATTCAGAAATAATTTTTATAAAATTTTGGTGCAAAAATATTAAAAATTGAATTTATTATGATTTAATTATGATTAAAACTAACAAAAATTGATTAAAAATATTAAATAAATGATTTTTCAGAATTAAAAATCATTTCAGAAAAGGCTATTATTATAAAAACTTAGAATAATTTTTGTGGAAATTTATAAGATTGTTTAGATATTTTAATAGAATTTTGTAAATAGAATAAAATTGATTTATTTATTAAATATATTAAATAAATAAATTTTTGAAAACTAAAAATTGTGAGTTAAACCTTTTTATCAGTTTAACTAAAAATAATTTTTGTAGAAATTTTTAAAAATGTTTTAGCATTTTAAAATGAATTTATAAGATTATAAGTATTATATATAATTGATTTGATTAAAAACAAAATAAAGAAAAAGGTGTGCCACAACCGGGACTCGAACCCGCGTGGCTCAGGTATATGGCACCAGACACAACCACTTGGTCCAGACCGGTGGTTGTGTTGGTTTTCTGTTTGTTTAAAACATATATCATACTTGAAATCATGTTCATCCCCAAATCAAGCTTACGAGCCCTAGATTCTTCAATCAAGCAATGCACACAACATTAACCCAATTAATCATGGGGTTAATGTTGTGTATGTTCCGAATAACAAAACCCATAACAGAAATCACACTTACAAACACGATTCAGATACGATTTGGTCGGTCAACTGTATAAGTCAAAACGCGATCAAAAACCAAGAACAGAGGATTTTTAAGTGAAATTGGGGGTTGAGAGAGATAGTTCGGCGAGATGAGGATGTGGTATGAGGTTCAATTTATAGTGTTAATGTCTAGAACGGTTAATTGGTAAGGCTGACTTTGGTTTTTAAAGTTTGACGCGTCGTGGGTTAATTATAGCAACAATTGAATTATAATTGACGAAGTTGTGACCCAGATTAGGCCGATAATCATGATCTCCAATCAATCCTCGACAAATTACGAGTTAATTGATGTTGATTATGGAAGGTCGTGGATCTCAGTTGACTTTCCAAGTCAACTGAGATGTTTCAATGTCGTGTTATAATTATAATAGATCCGGATTAGAACAAAGATCTTGGCTAGATCAGCTGGTTAAGTTGTTGTGTGTATTGGGCCGGCTGAGGACTCGGGTTCGAACCCCGGCCTCAGCAAATAATTTTTAACAATTATTTTTATTATATATATGATATATATATATATATATATATATATATATTATGAATAATTAGGGTTTCAAAATGCCACAAAATAATTAAGTGCAAACAATATTAATAAAACTTGTCGTTTTTATCCAGATTATACGTAACGTACTATTATTAACGCGAAATGTTACAGATATGAGTTATTATAAAGAGAAATTGAATAGCAGTATGTGATTACCACAAAACTTGAATGATTGCATCATCGAAACATAGATTTGTAAGTGGTAGCAAATTAACGATGCCAAAAATTTCATTTATGTGGTGAAATGTGTAACTTTTCTATAAACTTCATTTATGTCACTGACTGCACTTTTATTAGGTGAAGAAGTTGGTGTCTGAAGGTGGGGCCTCTCAAATTTCAATTTCATCACGGCATGCAGCCATGTTAACTGGTCATCCATCTACCGAGCTCACTATCTATGTGACATCCGTCACCCTCGTCTTTCATCCGATTGACAATAATAGCCCTTCAAATATATCCATTGTAGTCCCTGTAAGTACCTCGTTTTCAAATTTAATTTTAGAGCAAACTAAAATTTATCATTTATATTTATTATGGATTGGGTATAAGTTTTAATCAAATGCGTAAGTTGAAACATATTCGTAAAAGATTCTATAAAAAAATTCAAGTTTTATAAAGTTTTAAAAACTTTTAAGTTAAGTTAGTTAACCAAGTTAACTTTTTATAAAGGGAAAACTAACTAGATCATAATCAAAACTAACTTAGTTTATCTTAAGGGACCTTTCCTGCCAAAAATCGAAACTTTAAAAAAAATCAGAAATTCCTCCTGTTGCTTCACATGTTTTTCCGGCACCCACCTTTTCCGGCCGGCGAGAGTTTTCCGGCGAGTTCGGTTTAGAAGATATCGTGCGTTCTAACTTGGTTTAATGGCACCTGATCGTATCTCCAGCATTGTAGGTCGTTACAAGGTCCATCAACTGCTTAATTACGCTTTTAAATCGAGCATTGATTCATTTTTTTTGTAACCGTCGGCCATTACAACAATCAAGTCTAAACGTTACCAACCCGTGCATAACCGTATAAATTGATCAAGCCAACATGGTTTCGAATGTTTATACGTTTTAAACCCATAGAAAATATGTCCACATCGCGTCTGGAATCCTCTTAATCAACTCGTAAAGCTTCGGTTCTTCTTTCCTTCCCTTCGAACGCTAAAACATGTTGTAAGTACAATTTTCTTGTGCCATTTTGTTTGTTGATTATTGTCGCTCAATAACCCCATAAAATCTGGGCCTAATTTGCTTGAATTGAGCAAATTTGAGATTTGTTTAGGGTTAGGGTTAGGGTTCTTGCCTTAGTTATTTGGGGAACAATGATTTATTGATAAATACACTTTTATTGTAATACTCTCAACTAAACAAAGTCATAGCTTGGTGGTTAGGGTGGGTTGAGATAATGCTTTGGATCAGTAAGGTCTGGGGTTCAATCCATGGCAGCCACATTTTTTTTATATGCATTTCATTTTTTTATTTATTCTTGACCTTTATTCTTTTAAAAACAATATGAACATATAATATTTATAATAAATTCATTTTTATCTAAAAAATATGAAAATTTAGGTGTAATATCTTGACACCATAAAAAAAATTTACAGACTTTTATTTTCTGGAAAATGTCTTATTTTTATATTTTTATTGATTTAATTTGTTTTAATCATATTTAATTAATTAAAAATTTATTTTTAATGCTTTTAATCTCAAAATTTTTGGGAAATTATTTCTAATCATCATGAACTAACATAAAAATTATTGATTCAGAAAAAAATTATTTTTATTGATTTTTCTATTTTTAATCATTTAAACCTGATTTAAATTCATTAAATCAGTTTTAAATATATAAGTTTAGAAAAATTATGGGAAAATTATTTTCATCTATTTACATCAGGAAGTATTCATTTTCTATAAAAATAATATTCTTGGAACATGTCTTGTATTTGTAGTCTTATTTATGTTTAATTAGACATAATTAATCATTTATTTATTTATACTAGTTAACATCTATTTTATAAATACTTTTCTTACAAAATAGAAATAATCTTATGTTTGAAAGTCTTTATTATCATTTGTGGATCATTGTGTAACTCATAATTATTGTTCAAATATTTATGATTACTGTATTTATTTACAATAATTAGTTAAAGTAATTAACTAAATTATATTGCCTTAATTATTCAAAACATATTTTTATCTAATTATTCAATTGGTAATAATTATGTTACCTAAACCACATTTATGAACTTTGATATATTATTTTTTTTATATACAACTTTTACATTAATGCGGTTTATCATAAAAAGACTCTAATATCCCAATTCGACTTAGCAAACCCTAATGCCTTAGAACCCTAGATACCTTAAACTTTTTGACTTTTCCCTTATTGGTATTCTTAAACTTTATAGGATGAATTCCTCGGAATTCCCATTACTTAGCTCACGACCGCTTAAGTTGGATTTTGATCGCTTTCGCAGACTGTGAGTATATCTTTCCCCTTTTTCATTTTACTTTTGGGGCTACTCATGTACTTAAATCAAGATTTTATTTCTTTTTACTAAAAAGCAATTCTTATGTATGTTTCCTTGTGTTATTTCGTGTATCTATGACTTGTGAAATCATTAACCGTTGCGGCTTAGCATTTCAATGAATAGTACTATGGTATATACCTCTTGTGACTCTGTTGAGAGACCTTAGTCATTGCTATGTGTTTCATTACTACTGTTACTAGCGCATACTATATATAAATTTCATTTCATTTTCATAGGGTTGATTTGACCCGGATACTACTCATTACATGATTGCAAACACTGTATAACACATGAATTGCTAACTTTTCCTTACTATATGTATCAAACGGGTATGCTCATCAATACATTTTGTATTGACAAAAAATTATTTTCGTACATGTTTCAGGTTGTTATGAGATCACTTCTAAGCTTTTGGAAATTAGACTTAGATTGAGATCTACTGTATTTTAGTTTAGATTGCTTGTTTTTAATTGTTGTATTTCTTTCAATGTAATAAACTATTCCATTTAATATATCAATATTTACATTTCTAGTCCATGAGCTATTGAACAATCGTCACTACGTGACACCTCGATGTTCCACCATAGGTTGGGGTGTTACAATCCATCTGCTAGAGCTCACTATGGTGGTCAGTATTCTTCTGTGTATGGCTCAGCGGCACTCAACAGTTTCTACAGGTCGGTCAGCTTATGATATGATATCTAGAATAATTTTCTTCTCTTACTGTACGGTAGATGAAAGGATTTTTATGTATCTAATATCTATTTAGAAAATTTTTTGTTTATTTTATCAAATCTAATTGTATGTAAATTCCATGTTTACTTCTGTAGACTCCTGGTGCAAATGCTAAAGGATTTGGACCATCTGGTTTGGAAAATCGGATTGCTATGGATACCACAACCTCATCTGTACTCTTCAGCCACCACAGGAGTATGAAGAGAAAGCCGAAGTTACTGCTTAAGTGAGCTATGAATCGTCACATTTGCGGTTAGTATTATATATATATATATATACACAAATAGCAAGAATTCGTGTGAGGGCGAGTTACTGTTTCGCTCGAAACAACTCTTTAAAGCATGCTTTTAATAGGGTACAACCATCTGATTCATTCATTGTCTCTCCTCCTCCTCCTCATCCTCCTTGGCTTTCAAAACCCTTGCCTTCCCCTCTCTACTTCGATTAAGATGCAGGTCCCTGTCTCTGTTACTGCTCTCTAGCCGGCTGTTGTCGGGTTCGATTTCGAAATGGTAGGTGGTGGTGGTGATAGCGGTGGTGTTAGTCTGGGTTTTATTGTGCCTTCCTCACCACCGGTTTGTTTCGGTCTCTGTCGGTCATGCTAGACCACCGCCGCTGGCGACGACCGACGTCACCAACCATCACTACTACATATTATGACTGCTATGGTGATAGCGCAGCTATTATTGTCTGACCTACGCACTGATTTCACCATGTATAAGGTAAACCTAAAGCTATTGTTATGTGTACCTATTTCTATTGTGTACTTGGTTTGCTTATGAATGCTTTTACCTTGGTCCATTGTCAAGAACAAAGCGTCTGATTTCTTTCTTTGCTTAAAGGCTATTAACATGGGTATATAAATTGCTTACGCATATTTGAGGTTCCTTTTGCTTTGAATGGAAAAAATTAGAAAGCAATCTTGAAGAACCTCTTCTCGGTTGTCTTTATACAATTGAATTTGGGTACTTTGTTTCCTGCGCTCCGCTGCACGACCAACTGCTTCAAAGATTCACTAATTTATCTTTTAGATGTTATGCTTGCAAAATGTTGTCATTTTGAATTTTCGTTTGAACCACAAGCTACGGTGTGTTCTAAGACGGCGTTTTGGTAGTGGTGGGTGTTCGGTGGGTTTATTGTCGCCAGTGTCGCGAACTTCAAACCTATTCCGCCCATCACAGGCGACGACGTCCCCATCTCTTCGCCGTTATTATCGTCTGTCTTTGTCGCTCTAAATTGGCCCATAAAATGTTTTGGCTATGCTTGACCCAGGTGAAAGATGAAAAGTTGTTGACTCTTGCTTCTTAACGACCAATAAAAGCTTATATGGACTTCACTAACTTCACTAACAACTTAGAGGGTGTTTTGAGAAAGTTTTTCATCCTAGTAAAAGTCTAATAGGTTTCTTGTTATATAATTATCAAAGGTATAAATAATTATTCCTTGTTCTCCAAGACTAGTTTCTTGTTGTCCAAGGCTAGATAGGTTATATATAGATGGAAGTTTATGTAATCTTATTATCAAGTTTCAATAACAAGAAAAAATTTAGACTTAAACATTCAGTCTTTGATATCAATGTTCTAACAAACCGAATATTTGCTAACGGGTTTAACCAACAATTGTCATACTCTTCAAAAAGAGATGTAACGTTTCAGCAAAGCATAGTGTTGGTTCCCCAACTATAATATCCAGTTCTTTTTGCTACATTTTAGAACAAAAAAAAACTTGGTCAATTTTTTTTTTCGTTTTGAATTTATAGAGCTAGGAGTACACTAAAATACTTTGATCTAAAGGGAACGAGTCCACAACTCATAAGATTTTGGAAAGGGGTGTGAAAAGTAAAAAGTGGGAGTACATTTAGCCAACCCTTATATACACTTAATTTAAATAATTCTAATTAGTAAAGATGGTTGTGCATTAAGGTTGTACATTCGCCTTCAATTGTTGTACCATCAAAAACTTACACCTGGTTTTGGGTTGCCCTCTTCTTCAGCCGTGTGTCCTCATCTACATACATAAGTGTCTGTTTTAATTTAACCTAAAGCAAAAGTTCTTCACGGGTAGCTCAGTTGGTGAATGGACCAGGGATCTCTCTTGGAGGTCTCAGGTTCGATCCCCATGAAACACATAATGAGAAATGATGGATGACTCATGGCCTATGACCATGAGTTCAAGTCCTGATCTCGCCAGGTTTTACCGGTTCACTACTGTCGTGCCTTCGGGCGGGTATGTGGGTCAGGTTTTCCCTGGAAGCGGGCTGTTGGGCGGGCTAGGGGCTTCGTGCGTCCGGGGTGGGTCGGGCTGTGCCCTTGTCTTTGCCACTGGGGGCCGCGTACGAAGTACCCGGCGTTGTTTAGTTGGTCGTTCAAAAAAAAAAAAAAAAAAACCTAAAGCAAAAATTACTTTCTTCAGCGAGAGAAAAAGAGGGCGTGCCCAGAGAAATGGAGAAGGGTTCGACAATGTCGCCCTTTACTGACAATCTCAACAACGCTGTCGTAGGTGCATACCCCTAACGTCTCTGTTTCTTCACGCGTCAGCTGCCGGAAGAAGACACATCAGGAGAGTATATGTGGATGACATCAAACACCAATCAACAATATAGGTATGTAATTTCGATTCTAGAACTTCATTTTGTTATGAAAGTCGACAAATTTCAACTGAACCCACCGATTCAAGGTTAAGGCGCACTGATCCAGGCTTGCGTCTTCTTGATAAGCCAGCTTTGATCTCAGTTATAGAGGTCGAATTCCTTCTTCCTTCATCTTTATTATCAATCTGATTCTGCAATACCATTCGGCTACTACTGGTTGCGGTTTGTGGAGATAATTTACTTTTATCTCTACATTAAATCTTCTTTCGCCTGATTGGTTTGTGACTTTGTGAGTGTCTAATCAGTTTCTTGCTTCATTTAGTTTGATATGATGTACAGGTTCGATCAATAGAAGTTGCATTGAGGAGTAGAAGTTGAATTAGTGTTGTAGCATGCAAAATCTTGAGTAATAATTACTGTATTTAATTATATTTGTTTATTGGAATTGGGTTTTGCAAAGCTTCCGAGAAAACAATCAAATTAGTTGGGTTTTATGGTTTAAGAAATTGTCTGGTCAAAGTCAAGGTTTGTTATTTATTTTCTTCCCATACAACGACAACAACCAAATTGTAAGACTACCCGGAGTGGGGGCTGGCGTGGGGCATGATTTTGGGCGGGAACACCGTCGCCGGCCCGGCGTGGAGGAGGGGGGGGCTTGGTGGCACGTGGAGGGTTTTGGTTGGTGGGGAGGATTTTTGTTTGTTTGAAAAAATTAAATAAATTTCTTATTACCGTTGGGTAACGGTTTAAAAAAAATTAATTTTTATTATATATAACAATACCCTCTTCTACACAAACACACACTCTCTTTTTTTCATAAATTCCTCTCCAAACTATCATATTTTTAAAAAAAAATTGCAAGATTTCGGACGACTCTTCGAGTTCAGATGATATGTTTGATCATCTCGCTTTGGATGACTGGGGCGAAGGTGGCGCAGAGTTGTTAATAGCGAGCGTTCAGAAAGTCGTTCAAGCTTAAACGGTGTAGAATATAAGTATGAGTATCTTCTAACCGATGGAATTTACCCTGATTGGTCCGTGTTCGTAAAATCGTTTACACGGAGGACTACGTTAGACCTTAAGAGAAAAAAGTTTAACAAAGCTCAAATGGCTGCACGGAAAGATGTTGAGCGTGCTTTTGGCGTGTTGCAAAAAAGTTGGCGCATTTTGTCCATGCCATGTAGAATGAATGAAAAACCCCAAATAAGAAATGTGATGTACGCATGCATTATTTTACACAACATGATTTTGGAGGACGAAGGACGTGCAATATGCGAGTACTTTGGTGAGGAAACGCAACCAAGTCAAGAAAACATTACTGATGAAGAAAGATACTTCAACAACTCCGAAATCAAGAATAGCTAAACACATCACAACCTTCGAGCAGATTTGGTTGATCATATTTGAAGTATACAAAGAGATTACCCATCTGACGATAACGATAGCGATAACTGAAACCATTTTCGGTTCATGTATTTTTTTAAGTGCGTGTATGTTTTTTAATTTTCATGTATTTTTTGTTAGTTCGTGTATTTTTTTATTTACTTTGTAGTTTATTAATTGAATTTATATTTATGGTTTTATAAAATTGTGTTTTATTATTTATTAAAAGAAAATAAAAAAAAAGGAAAAAGTAAATACCACATGTCTCTTCCCCCCCCCCCCTTTCACTCCCCACAATTCCCCCCTCTCCACATGGGTCCCACAAGTGCCAAATGACGCTTCATCCCCCTCTTTCCCCCACCACTCCTTATAGTCTAAGTAAATTGAAACATAGGTTAAAAGCTACAAGCTGCATAAAGGTAACAAATTTTGTGTACGTTGATTAATTTGGAATCAATACGGATGCATTCATGTTTTATTATTTACATACGAACCTTTGCTCCCTCTTTTTTCTTGGGTATTTTTATAGGGATAAATTAGTTTGATTATTTCTAATTGAAACATAAGTTAAAGCTATAAGTTGCATTAGATTCTTATAATGCAGGCAAAGAAATTTTGTGTAGCATGATTAAGTTAACTGAAGATATTAGCCTTCTGGAACAACTTTTCGCTATGCCAATAGCGACTGTCAAAAGCATTCCATCTTCTTATCGAATGGCGTTTGCCAAGGCGTTAACGGGGACCTTTCGTAGAGTTGTGGCTGCCCCTGGATTTGTTGAGGCATGGGTTAAGTTGTTGTTGTTGCCTCGTTGCACCCTACGTGTTATACGACCGTCCTCCAGGCAGGAGCGACGGTCTGAGAACCGCAAGTCCTTACAGTGCAGCAGTATCATGCGAGCTCTAGCTATTTGGAAAGACGATGCTGGGATAGAGGAACTCGTCCTCTCACTTCTTAACCAATCTGCTGAAGGGTTAGTTAGGGCGTCCAACGCCCAACCTGACTCAGATAACAGGGCCAATATAAAGCAGTGTCTACGAAAGGTTTCCGATGGCCATTTCACGGCCGCAGTTAAGGTTTTATGTTCCTCCGGGGTTGCCCCAGTTGGGGATTCCACCTTGAAGGCCCTGATTGATAAACACCCCATCACCAACCCCCTACATTGCCTAATGTCTTACCATCTGAGGATGCCCTTCAGTTTGATCCTGATTATGTGTTAGGGAGTAGGGATGAGCATTCAGGCCCGAATACTGATCCCGTCCCGTCCCGATCCCGATACCGTACCGAACCGATACCGAACCGAGGGGTTTCGGGATCGGTATCGGTACGGGATCGGTACGGTATCGGTATTTTACGGCAAAATACCGATACCATACTGGTACCGTACCGATACCGAACCGATACCGTACCGTACCGTATGTGTTCGGTATCGGGATCGGTATTGGATTTTTGGACTTTTCGGTATCGGTATTGTCGGGATCGGTATCGGTTCGGTACCGATCCCGTCCCGAGCTCATCCCTATTAGGGAGTATTAAATCCTTCCCTAAAGGGACTTCGTGTGGGAGGGACGACCTCAGAGCTCAACATATTTTAGATGGCCTTTGTGGGCAAGGGGTCTCACCACCCTCTGATTTACTTTTGGCGATCACTAAAGTGGTTAACATTCTGTTAGGGGGGCTTTGCCTAAAAGTTCTTGCGGAGTTTATCGCATCTGCCCCCTTAAATCCATTGCTCAAGCCCGATAATGGAATTAGGCCTATTGCTGTTGGGGCATTTGGAGAAGTTTAGTCTCGAAAGTCGCGATGCGTAAAGTTGGGAAAGAGATGGCGGCATACCTAAATGGTTATCAATTTGGGGTGGGGGTCCCCAAAGGGGCAGAGGCTATTCTCCACAGCGCGAATAGGTTTTTGAATGCGTTCCATGATAACGGATCCCTGGCCATGATAATGGTCGACTTTTCGAACGCTTTCAACTTGGTTGACAGAACAATTCTCCTGCGGGAAGTGAGCGTCCGTTGCCCATCCATCTACCCTTGGGTTCAGTTCATATATGCCCAACCTGCTAGGCTTTATGTGGGGGATTCTTGTATTGGGGCCTCCACTGGGGTCCAACAGGGAGACCCATTGGGGCCGCTTCTCTTCGCTCTTGTCCTACACCCGTTGGTCCGTCGGCTAGAAGAGTGTTGCTCCCTCCCATTTCATGCTTGGTACCTTGATGATGGAACTATTATGGGAGAGGCTGGGGAAGTGGCTAAGGCTTTTGATATTATCCGAGCTGAAGGGCCGAATCTAGGCCTTACGCTTAATATTAAGAAATGTGAAATTTTTTGGCCATCGTGCAATGGGAAAAAAGTGAAGCCTGGTTTATTTCCTAGCGATATCGGGAGATCAGAGGGAGATGTGAAGCTCCTAGGGGGTGTTGTTAGTCGGGACGAGGGATATATTAGATCTTTGGGCCCTAAAAGGGCTCGCCGGGAAGTGGATATGATGGTTTCTCTGCAGAAATTGAGGGACCCCCAAAGTGAACTTTTATTGCTATGTTCTTGTATGGGTGTTGCTAAACTATTGTTTGGCCTTCGGACATGTCAACCAGCTTTTGCTGATGAGGCCGTATCCATTTTTGACAAAGGGCTACGTGAAGCGGTTGAAGATGTTGTAGTTTGTAGGGGGGCGTTCTTTGGGGATTTTCAATGGTGGTTAGCGTCTCTACCGATACGGTTGGGAGGTCTTGGCCTGTGTTCGGCGGAGGACGTGTCTGCATATGCCTTTGTGGCCTCTAGAGTGCAGTCCTGGGAACTGCAAGACCATATCTTACGGAACAGCAGGATAGTGGGGATGGACTTGGATTATGAGCTGGCCTTGGACAACATTCGTAACTCTCTTCCTGATTTAGATTTGGGTGGTTTTATGGATAAGGACACCGCCCCCAACAAACCTCAAAAGTTCTTGGCGAGTGTGTTTAACTGTAAAACCCTTCAGACTATGGGAGAGAAGTTTGCCATGTCTCCGCGTCAGAAAGCAGTGTTTCAATGCCTCCAAGTGGTGCATGCTCAAGATTTCTTGGTTGTCCTTCCTATTGGGGGCTCGGGCGACACATGTCAGCTGTTGAATACCGGGCTATCCTTAAATACAGGCTAATGATTCCCATGTTTCCAGTTGATGAGCAGTGTCCGGTTTGTAAAAAAAAAACATGTTTAGATAAGTTTGGGGAACATGCCCTTCACTGTAAGGAGCTGCCCGGATTTAAATACAGACATGATCTGGTCAGGGATGTTTTATGGGACGTCTTACGAAGGGCAGAGATTTCGGCTAGGAAAGAAGCCCCATTTAACTTTTTGACGGACCCCCTGGAAAGGCTGTCTACCCTAAGGCCAGCAGATGTCCTCGTGTTCGGGTGGGCACAAGGCAAACATGCGTGCGCTGATCTCACAGGGGTGTCTCCGTTGGTGGGACTTCGAGATTCGGTGTTTGTGGCAGGGCAAGCAGCCTTGAGAGCAGAATCCCAGAAAATTGCCAAACATGAAGCTGCCTGTCTGGAGAACCAACACGTCTTTGTGCCATTTGCTTTTGACACATTTGGAGGTCTAGCCCCTGAAGCAATCCGTTCTTAAAAAGAGTTCAAAAGGTGGTGCAGAGTAACTCCCCAGCGACAAAGGACCTAAGTTTTAATTTTAATAGAGTAAGTTTTTCTATTTAAAAGAGGGTAGTGGCGCAACTTTTAGCCCGTTTACCCACCTCCCACTTGTAAAAAGTTGTTTTATTATTATAATGAAATCAATTAAAGTAGTAAAAAAAATTAAGTTAGACTCTATTTGGATATTCATTAATTACCAACTATTACTCTTTTGTTTTCTATTTTCTAAGTATTATTAATTTAAACTATTTTTATTGCTCTTTTCAATATATTTGTTTCAATTTTGTTTCGTTTGGTACCAAACGTCTGTGAAGGAAACAACATTTAAGCATGGATGTTAGGAATCTCATTTGGGTTAGATCCACGATGTTAAGAAGCTTCGATGTTATTTCTTTATGTACACTTTGAATGCTACAAAGCTATAGGTATTCTATGTATTTGAAGTTTTGAACGCTAGAAAGCAATAACTTTAGCTGTATTTTTTTTGCGTATTCTAGAAACTGAACTTTACTTTTGTGTATGTGTATAGTTATTGTAGTATTTTGCATTGTTGAAGCCACGCTGCAACGCGCACAATAAGGAAGGTTGGTGACCATCTACATCACTGAGCCTTTCTTAGTTTGTACTGACACGTGTCTTTGCTTTTTCCTTCTTTTTTCTACCGATAAATACTTTTGATTCCTTCTCTGTTTCTTTCTTCACCTTCTTCATTTTCAGTTTTGCAGGTCTACTACTTTGTCATTCGTCGCTGGGGTATCGTTGATTCTTGCATGTTTGTCTTTCGGTTAGTTTATCCTCTTTTATTCCATGTCAATTTGCATGCGTTTCATTTTTTTAATCTTTGTTTCATGCATATTTGTTTTTTGGGTCTGATTTCCTGTTTGAATTCTGTTATAGTATTTGTTTGTTGGCGTTGTTGTCATGTGCATACCAGGTTTTTGTGATATTGCCATTATATATGAGGAATGAGGATCATGTATAGATGAAAAAGATATTTTGAAGAAAAAAGTTAAATTATATTTGAGTATTTGTTCGTTCAAGACACTTAGCTATATGTTATGCTAATGACATAATGTCTTTTTTTCCTGTCAATAAGAAAAAAGATTCTATCAATGCATATGAAAAAACTGAACAAAGAAAATAATGTTAAATATTTTGATCAGGGGCTGTAAATTTAGGTGCTAAATTGGGACACACACACCATATGTGATCTATTGCAAGCTTGAGTTTAGTATGTAGTTTTATAGAGCTAGACAAATGAGATGCTAACTCAGCATGCATTGTCATGCATTATACTCAATGACGTATTGGTCTCAAATTGGGTAGTGTTTCAACTACTCAAAATGAGGACTGGCAAAGGGGTCAAATGCAATATATGGGCTGTAAACAGGTTGACCAAGGTGCAAATGGAAACGGATTATTTGGTTACTAGGTTATAGACCCGTGGGTACCCACGGTTCATCTAAAAGAAAAAATGACAAAATATGAAAAAATGGGAAAACAATGGGAAAACTAATAAAAAAAATTGTACTATTCAAGTTGTTTGTACATAACGTTAATAAAGATAAGTTAAAAAATGGGAAAACCAATAAAAAATAATAGGCTTAGTAATAATAATAACTCTTTCCTGATACATATGCTTCGTATGAACACGTTTTGAATGGATTCTGTGATCGACATATTAGCTTTAATCATACCATAAATAATTGCCTATATAGTTGATGATATAAGAATCGTAGCATCAAATACATTAAACAGACATGTAACATACTGGTTTAGTAGATACGCTGGCCATTCAAGTTGTGTATTCGCCTACACAAGCAGATGATGGTCCATGAAAAATGGCATTACAGTTGAGTCAAGTGCACATTCACAGGCTCTAAAATATAAGTGTTGGTAAGCTTCACGGCAGTAATTCAGTATGTCAATCATTTGTTGTTGTCGTGTGTTTAGTCCAACTTCAATGTGATGGCTAGTGGTGCTGGAGTTGGTGGTTTAATGGTTGTCCAGTTAGAGGTTACATCGAAATCGCTAGCATTTATGTGATCAGAGAATAGAATACCGTAATAATTAAGTAATCGACATTTTGCCAAATATATTTACCGGTAGATAAATCATACTATAAATCAACATGCCTTAATAAACTTACCAACCAAACAAAACCTATTAGGAAAATACCCAGGCATATAATTTGGTTTTTTATGCGTTTTGTCAATTGAAAAAAATCAAGCAAGAACATAGTATATGATATACTAAAGACGACTAACAAAATGAGTTATTAAAGATAAAAAATAGTAGCACAAAGTGCGAAGCAACAAAATCCAAAATAACAAAGGATAAATGTTCAAAAATAGTAAAAAAGAAACAGACAAACACCAAAACAACTCGTAGACCATCTTCGTAGCGAACTACGAGCAAACAGACACAAATCGGTGAGGCTACAAACTATAGAGACTAAATAGTCAATTTTAAGGCTTCAAATTGGGCTAAGTAATCCTGAACTGTATAAATACATAAATATAATTACAAATATTTGTCATTACAATACCAATCTAAAGCTTTTGTACAAGTGTGTAATTAAAGTAAACATAAAACCAAACTAATTCTTAGGCATATTTTTGCCAACAATTATGGCCTGCAACATTTGAATATGGTTTCCAGGCTTGCCTGGAACCGCCCATTTAATCTTCGCAACTTTTAAATAACTATCAAACTTAACAATCATAAAACCAAACTAATTCTTAGGCATATTTTTATTAATCAATAAGAATAGTCGATCACTGCCATTAGTTTATGCTTATGACAGGAACATGTAGAATATTCAATCTGATAGCTAGCTGCATTTCACAGGCATATAGGAGAAGTCATGTTATAGTCAAAGAGTGACAATTTCATCCACATGACGATAACTAAGAAGAATCAATAATATACTTTGAGTATGTTGTCTTACCGTTCTAATAATGTAAAAAAAACCTATTAACTTTTGAAAGCCTGTAATGTCTTCCCAGAACTCTTCATCTTTGCTATTTTTAATAGCAAGATTGTAGTTTTGTTCTATAGAAACACTAGCAGGCTTACATCCTAGGTATCCAAACTAACTAAACAAGTCTAGACAATATTTTCTTTGATTAAGGCAAATTTCATTATTAGAATATAATATCTCAATACCAAGAAAATATTTCAGTTTTCCTAAATCTTTAATCTGAAAACTTTCTTTTAACATAGTTTTCACACTAGTAATCTCCTGATCACTATTACCTGTGATGACAATGTCATCCACATATACTAATAAAACAACAAATACATCTTTGTTTGACTTAACAAACATAGAGTAATCACATATACTCTGTACAAAACCTATGTTTTTTAACACCTCAACAAGCTTTTCATTCCATTTTCTAGGAGCTTGTTTCAAAGCATACAATGACTTAACAAGTTTACAAACTTTAGACTCATTTCCAGAAGAATAACCTTCTGGAAGATGCATATACACATCTTCAGTAATAGACCCATACAAAAATGCATTATTAATATCCAACTGAAACAGAGTCCAATTATTTTGGACTGCAAGACATCTCGGGATTCGGGAACCGTCTTTCCAAAAACGGGTGATGAGACGGGTGAGGTGGCAATCAGCTAGTGGTCCATTACCGAGGTCTCACAAAGACGCCTCGGGACGTGTGAGCCGACTCTCCCAAGAGATGGGAGTTGGCTATTTTGGTAAGTTTGACCAAGTCTTGGCCAAATTGGTGATTTTCCATTAATTTTATTATATTAAGTAGTGGTCAAAGGTAGTTATCTCATGTTTAGGAGCAATTTCATTTGAATGTAATTCCTTATATATAGTGTTGATAGTAATGAAATGAGCAGAGAAAATTATTGGAAAAACTAGTCTTGTTCTTAATCTTTGTTCTTGGAGCCTAACCCACTCTACGGGTCACTTGGGAGATTAACCATCTCGAATCGGTCTCTAACATCATTCTCGAACCCTCCTTCCGCCATGACGACCCACAAAGACACCACTTCCTCCGACAACCCTTCCCCATCCATAACCATCCTACTTAACCAACTTATTGCAATCACCCTCCAATCTCAAGCCAACTTCAACAATCAATTAGCCGCCCTTATCAAAATCACCCAAAACCTCAACTCGAAAATCGATACCCTCACCGAAACTACCGGTGCTATCGTTAACTACACCGCCAAAAATGATCCGAAAACCTCACATCCAACACCGCCACAAAAACCTACGCCATCCCTGGAACCATTTGCACCACCTACACCTTCACAGCCGCAACAAACTTATCCCACCAACCGGTCAATTCCAAATATCGCAGCAACAGCAGAACCAGCCCCAAAACCCAACCTTTTGCACCCTTTCAACCTGTGACACAAGTTTATACCCCTACAGTTCTGCCTACACATCTTATTCAAAACAAAATAAACAAAACCCGCCTAACACCATCATCTCTGAACCTCATGGCAAGAGTCACTTTTGTTTCCACCATAAATTGTGATCTTCAGAACATTAGGAACTCCATGAAACTACCTTTGAAGGAACACGGGAACAAGACGAGAACAACGCCGGTAGAAGATGCTGTTGTAGTGTTTGAGTGGCATCCACCGTGGCGGCCCGTTGTGACTGCCACAAATGCCATAGTACGACTCGAGTGACGATCGCCATGGACCGAACATTCCGTTCTTGAGGACAAGAACGTTTTGAAGCGCACGGAATGATACGTGCGTAGTGGGATTGATAGCTAGTTACTTGGCTTTTTGTGGATCCGATCATGCACACGTACACATGTGTTGGCAGTTATCCCATGTTTTATTTTATTTCATTCCTATCATGCATTTTAATTTTATTATATTAAGTAGTGGTCAAAGGTAGTTATCTCATGTTTAGGAGCAATTTCATTTGAATGTAATTCCTTGTATATAATGTTGATATTAATGAAATGAGCAGAGAAAATTATTGGAAAAACTAGTCTTGTTCTTAATCTTTGTTCTTGGATTCTAACCCACTTTACGGGTCACTTGGGAGATTAGCCATCTCGAATCGGTCTCTAACAGGGAACAACATTTAAGCATGGAATTTAGGAATCTCATTTGGGTTAGATCCACGATGTTAAGAAGCTTCGATGTTATTTCTTTATGTACACTTTGAATGCTATAAAGCAATAACTTTAGCAGTATTTTTTATTTTTTTTTGCGTATTCTAGAAACTGAACTTTACTTTTGTGTATGTGTATAGCTATTGTAGTATTTCGCATTGTTGAAGCCACGTAGCAACGCGCACAAGAAGAAAGGTTGGTGACCGTCTACATCACTTTTGTATATTTTACAATTTAACCCCAAATTTGTTTCACTTTCAACTTTAATTCCTAATACTTTTCATTTTTTATATTTTTCATTTCGGTTTAAATTCTGCGAGTCGTTGGGGTATCGTTGATTCTTGCATGTTTGTCTTTTGGTTAGTTTATCCTCTTTTATTCTTTGTCAATTTGCATGCGTTTCATTTTTTTAATCTTTGTTTCATGCATATTTGTTTTTTGGTTGTGATTTCCTGTTTGAATTCTGTTATAGTGGTTGTTTCTTCATTTTTTTGTGATGCTATTTGTTTGTTGGCGTTGTTGTCATGTGCATACCAGGTGTTTGTGATATTGCCATTATATTTGAGGAATGAGGATCATGTATAGATGAAAAAGATATTTTGAAGAAAAAAGTTCAATTATATTTGAGTATTTGTTCGTTCAAGACACTTAGCTATATGTTATGCTAAGACATAATGTCTTTTTTTCCTGTCAATAAGAAAAAAGATTCTATCAATGCATATGAAAAAACTGAACAGAGAAAATAATGTTAAATATTTTGATCAGGGGCTGTAAATTTAGGTGCTAAATTGGGACACACACACCATATGTGATCTATTGCAAGCTTGAGTTTAGTATGTAGTTTTATAGAGCTAGACAAATGAGATGCTAACTCAGCATGCATTGTCATGCATTATACTCAATGACGTATTGGTCTCAAATTGGGTAGTGTTTCAACTACTCAAAATGAGGACTGGCAAAGGGGTCAAATGCAATATATGGGCTGTAAACAGGTTGACCAAGGTGCAAATGGAAACGGATTATTTGGTTACTAGGTTATAGACCCGTGGGGGGATTTAAATTGAAAATATAAAAATTGATTAACTATTAATTAACTAAATTACCCTAAATTAAATTAAATTAAAAACTAATTAGAACTAAAATAAAAACCGAACTAAAGTGATGGAAAATTCAAGCAAAGGAAAAACTGGCTACCTAGGTAAGAATCCTTAGACATAATACTCAATCCTGACGAAGAAACCCGTTTGGAGACCCTAATTTCATCCAACTACTCTCCTCCTGCAGGTAAGGCTAGTAAGCTAGAATCAAGGCGGGACACGTGTAGAAATGCTAAAATGGAATTGGATCGCCCTAGCATACCAAAATCCCATAGAAATCAGGTTAAAACCTCTCCTGGATTAAAACCCTCAAACTATGAAGCAGACTTAAACTCTACTGAAAGAAACCTAGGAAAACTCTAAACACGGACAAGTAGCGACTCCCGCCCTAGCGCTTGCCAACTACCGAACAATGCCTAGTTAGTTACCTAGCACTCTCGAGTTAGATTTCTCACCCTCAAGAATGGACTGCACGTTTTAGTTAATTTATTATATTAGTTTGTTATACTTGTGTCGTACTCCAACTCCAAATACTAGCACGCTAACCTAAGTTGACGAACTAGATTGATTTCAAGACCTAGGGGGTATCTCTACATGCCTAGCTCCACAAAATCAATAAACAAACCTCAAATAAAATTAACACCAACACACATATATCAAATCCAACAATAAAAATAAAAATCATGTAATTCTACACATCCAAACGGAAACCAAACGTCATTCAATCATATTATTATCTAAATCATCATCCTAAGTAGCCATAAAAATGTCTAGCCACTCATAATATTAAAAAATACCATCACAAAATAATTAAACATAGTTTTAAGCATGTCTAGAGAAAAATTAATAAAAATTAAACCTAACCCAAGGCTCGTTGGCTCTTAATCTTTAACGTGCCCGTGGCCTTTTCTCCTTCCGTGCTCGTTCGATCGGCACCGATTCTGGCCGGTGACTTGTTCTTCTGTGCGATTGAGATTCAATTGTGAATGAATGATATATCCAAATAAATTGTCCGCCGTCCGTGTTGTAACTATCTCCACCGAGTTCTTGTTTTTTTTTGGTATTGTTTTAGGCTTGGGCTTTGGCCCAAGTCCCTTTGAGTTTTTTTTTTTTTTCTTTAATATTATTATTATTATTATACTCCGCGCTCTTGCCTTGGGTGTTCATGACTTGACCAAAATTCTTCGTTTATACTCCAACGTCCATGAACACATGCTCTCTAGTGTTCGTGTCTCGATTAAAATTCTTTCGTTTTGAGCCAATTTTCCACGAACACCTATAAAATAATAAAATAAATAAATAAGTACTAAAAATGACTCAAAACTAATAAAAATCTATAAAAACCTATACTAAATAAAATAGACCGGTACAAGCCTAAAACTAATAAAAACACTATCTAAACGACTCTAAAACTGCACAAACTTTACACTGGAAATAGATGTATTTTACAATACATCAAATATCCCCACACTTATCTCTTTTTCGTCCCTAAAAAAGAATTATGCAATGGGATCACAATCAAATAATCTGGCCTCAAAACATAGGTTACTTTAATTTTAAAAATCTAATCACGTGCCAACTGCGATTGCAGGTATACTTGTCCTCTTAAACCCAACCGCCGGTTTCTAAGCCCCTTATCATGTTAGTTTATCTTTAGGTTCATTTAGTCTACCTAGGGTCTCACACTAAAGAAGCCACAGTTTCACCTAATCCCGCCTCAAGCTTATGAAACAAAAGGAACAATCAATTGACTATTCCTAACCGTTTTATGTAGAAAACCGAGAGAATTTAAAATCATATATATATTTTTTTTTTCCATCTCAGCATACTTAACTCAGAGGGTGTGACCAATCCAAGTCGCTATCCCAGTGGCCAGGCACCTTAAGCTTCAGTATTTTTGCTTTGATTTCTATTTTTTTTTCATGAGCTTTTTTAGATATTTATTTTCAGACAATCCTAGAGGGAGTCGAGTCCGGAGTCACTATCCCTAGAAACGACACCATTGGCCTTGCCCTTATTTTATATCCAGCTCTTTTTTTTTTTTTTTTTCTTTTGATCAGAAATTCTAACGGTTTTAAACTTATAACGGTATTCCTTATACTATTATTAGCGGTTTCAGCTTCCCCATTTTTTTCTAGATGAGAACCCACACGGTATCCTAATATATTTAGTGTATTATCTCAAAGGAAACTTTTCTACCGGCTGGGCCTACCCACATATCCCAAGTCAACACGCTTTCGATTATTTATTCTTCTAATACATATACTATTTGAAAACCAGACACTTGATTTTATCTATCATTTCCCATATTTTATAATGCAAACTTCAAAATCAGGGACCTTTTTTTTTTCAGTTTTTTTTTTCAGGTTTTTCAAATTTTTTTTTTTTCAGGTTTTTCATTTTTTTTTTTTTGAGACTTAAAATGACTTTATATACAGACTAAACGACAGTTTCCCATCCCCACACTTAAACTCTACATTGCCCTCAATGTAGGAATAGAGAACGACTCAAAATAAAAAAAAATAAATTCCGAATACAAAAATAAAAAAAAACGAGGGCAAATTGGAAAGGACTTAGCTGGTTAATTAATGCGTAAGCTCTAGTCCAATCCAGCTCGATCGTATAGCATTTTGGTCGCGATCGGCTCTGACACAATGGTAAACTCTCGGGTTGCTTCAATATAACGTACAAGTCCAGAATCGCCCGAATGGAGATTGAGTACGAGCGGTATAATCCAAACCTGCACAAGATAAAACAAAAACCCAGCAGAATCCCGAACTAAAAAAAAATAATAATAATAAAATAAAATAAAAAGACTCAAGCTAATAACCTAGACACATAATAAAAGCAAAAACACAAAGACGACGCAACTAAGTAATGAACATGAAAAGAAAATACAAACTCTACATATGGGGGTATCCCCACACTCTCACAAACCTACTCGGGATTGATCTCAGGGAGGTCCGAAACCTCCACCTCCTCATCAACGCTCATCCCATCCTCATAATGCTTCAACCTATGGCCGTTCACCTTCCATCGCTGGCCATCCTCACCTGCAATCTCAATCGTACCGTAGGGAAAAACCTGTGTAACAACATAAGGACCCGTCCAACGCGACCTAAGCTTTCCTGAGAACAACCTAAGACGAGAATTATACTGTAACACTTTCTCCCCACACTTAAATTCTTTCACTATCTTCAGACGCTTATCGTGCAACTTCTTAGTTTTCTCTTTATAATCCCACGATCTCATATAAGCATCATCCCTCAACTCCTCTAACTCATGCAACTGAAGGTATCTATGCTTACCTGCCTTATCCAGATCTAAATTCACCCTCTTCAATGCCCAAAACGCCTTATGCTCTAACTCAACCGGTAAATGGCACGCTTTTCCATAAACTAACCGAAAAGGAGTGGTGCCTATCGGTGTCTTAAATGCGGTGCGAAAAGCCCACAATGCATCCTCTAGGTGATCTGACCAATCCTTTCGGTTCTGCCCCACTGTTTTCTCTAGGATTCTCTTGATCCCGCGATTGGTATTTTCCACTTGACCACTTGTTTGTGGATGATAAGCCGTAGAAAGCCGATGTGTGACCCCATAGCGTTTCAAAGCTTTCTCCATCTGGTCATTGCAAAAGTGTGTACCACGATCGCTAATCAAGGACTTAGGAGCACCAAACCTAGAAAACAGTGTCTTTAAAAACCTCACAACAACCCGTGCGTCATTTGTAGGCAAAGCTTGAGCTTCCACCCACTTAGAAACATAGTCAACCGTAACTAGGATGTATCTATTCCCACGCGAATTGGGGAATGGACCCATGAAATCAATGCCCCACATATCAAATACTTCAATGGTCTGAATAGGATTTTGGGGCATCTCATTACGGGATGAGATATTACCGGTCCTCTGACAGGCATCACAATGTCTCACAAACTCATGGGCATCCTTAAAAATGGTCGGCCAGTAGAAACCCGCATCAAACACGCGTTTGGCAGTATTAGCCGCCCCGTAGTGACCTCCTACTCTACCCTCATGACAGTGCCTAAGGATATCTCTCGTCTCCTCACCAAAAACACATCTCCTCAAAACCTGATCTGGTCCTAACCTAAACAAGTAAGGATCATCCCACAAGTAGTACTTAGAGTCAGCTATCAATTTCTTTTTCTCCTGAAAAGTAATATCACTCTTAAACTCACCCGAAACTAAGTAATTAGCTATGTCGGCATACCAAGGGAAATCCCTACAGATCCTAGCTACCACAGACATCAAACTCTCATGAGGAAAATCATCCCTAATCATCTCTTCCCTACCTCTCTCTAACTCTGGATTCTCTAAACGAGATAGATGATCCGCAGCTACATTCTCAGCTCCACTCTTATCCCTAATCTCAATATCAAACTCTTGAAGCAAAAGGATCCACCTAATCAGTCTAGGCTTTGCATCTTTCTTGGAGAAAAGATGCCTAAGAGCGGAATGGTCAGTAAAAATGATAGTCTTAGAAAGCACGAGATACGACCTAAACTTATCACAAGCAAAGACGACGGCTAGCAACTCCTTCTCTGTCGTCGTGTAATTCTCTTGGGCATCATTGAGTGTTTTGCTAGCGTAGTAAATGGGATGGAAATGCTTGTCCCTACGCTGGCCCAACACAGCCCCAACAGCAAAGTCGCTAGCATCACACATGATCTCGAAAGGAAGAGACCAATCTGGAGCGACCAGAATGGGAGCCGTCACTAAACGCTCCTTCAACAACTCAAATGCCTTGACACATTCAGCAGAAAACTCGAATGGTCGATCTTTCTCAAGAAGTTGGGTCATCGGGCGGGCAATCTTAGAAAAATCCTTAATGAAACGCCTATAGAAACCCGCGTGACCTAGAAAACTACGAATAGACTTCACAGAAGTAGGCGGCGGGAGTTGGGAAATGGTGTCGATTTTAGCTCTATCAACCTCAATCCCCGCCTGTGAAATCTTGTGCCCAAGCACAATACCCTCACGAACCATGAAGTGACACTTTTCCCAATTAAGCATCAGGTTCGTCTCCTCACACCGAGTAAGAACACGCTCTAGATTACGCAAACAATGATCGAAGGAACTCCCAAAGACAGAAAAATCATCCATGAAAACCTCCATGGAATCCTCGATCAACTCATGGAAAATCGCCATCATACATCGCTGAAACGTGGCCGGGGCATTACATAGCCCAAAAGGCATGCGTCGATACGCAAAAGTGCCAAAGGGGCATGTGAATGTGGTTTTCTCTTGATCCTCAGGTGCAATAGGGATCTGAAAGTAACCAGAGAAACCATCCAGAAAGCAGTAAAACTGCTGACCCGACAAACGCTCAAGCATCTGATCAATAAAGGGCAAGGGGAAGTGGTCCTTGCGGGTGGCGTCATTGAGTTTGCGATAGTCAATGCAAACTCGCCATCCGGTCACAGTCCTAGTGGGTATGAGCTCATTTTTCTCGTTCGTGACAACCGTCATGCCCCCCTTTTTGGGGACAACCTGGACTGGACTCACCCAAGATGAATCAGAGATGGGATAAATCAAACCTGCATCTAACAACTTAATCACTTCTTTCTTAACCACATCCTGCATGTTCGGGTTTAGCCGTCGCTGAGGCTGGACAACTGGCTTAAACTCCTCAGTCATCAGAATCTTATGCGTGCAAAAAGAAGGGTGGATGCCCTTAATGTCAAAGAGCTTCCACGCAATAGCACGCTTGTGTGCTTTCAGTACACACAACAACCGCTCTTTCTCATCCTCTGTCAACTCAGATGATATGATGACAGGCAACTGAGAGTCCTCCCCTAAATATGCATACTCTAGATGAGATGGTAACTCCTTAAGCTCAAGGGTAGGGGGTGTCTCAAGTGATGGTGTCTCTAGAGGTCTCTCCGAATCAGTGGTCTCGAAAACCTGGGAGGCCTCATCAGAAAGGTGAGACTGAACAGCGGGTGGAGACATGTCCCGCTCAAGATCAAACTCAGTCATCTCAATGCACCCTTTATACTCGGTACCGAGCATCTGTGTGTCAAGGGTGTCTCGCTCGCAGAAGCTAGTGAGAAAGCTCCCCACCTGAGTCATGAACGAATCAATGAAGTACAGAGTATCATCGTTCTGGTTAGGGTGCTTCATGGAGTGCTGAACATCAAAAGTGACCTGCTCGTCGGCAACTCGAAGAGTGAGTTTGCCATCAAAGACATCAACAATAGCACGAGCAGTGGCTAAGAATGGACGACCAAGAATGAGTGGAACCTGTGAGTCCTCGTCCATGTCAAGTATAACAAAATCCACCGGGAAAACAAATTTATCAACCTTAACTAACAAGTTTTCCACTATCCCGCGCGGAAACTTCACCGATCGGTCGGCGAGCTGAATACTCATGCGCGTAGGAGACAGCTCTCCTACATTGAGCCTAGCAAAAACAGAGTAGGGCATTAAATTAATGCTAGCTCCAAGGTCTGCAAGAGCATTACTAACAGTGAGATTCCCTATCAGACAGGGAATGGTAAAGCTACCAGGATCAGTCATCTTCGGGGGCAGCTTATTCTGCAGCGCTGCAGAGACCTGCTCAGGAAGAGTAACAGAAGAGATCTCCTCAAGTTTCTTTTTGTTTGTGAGCAAATCTTTCAGAAACTTGGCATACTTAGGCATCTTCGAAAGAGCCTCAACAAATGGTAAGTTCACCTGGATCTTTTTCAGCATATCCAGGAACTTACGGTACTGATCAGAATCATCTGATCTAGCAAGTCGACCAGGAAATGGCGGCTTAGGCTTGTAGGCCTTCACCGGAGTGTCATCTCTCTTCTCACCTTCAGACCCGCTGGTTTGTGCTGTACTTGCTGGGCGGAGCCTAGGTTGCACCTCGCCAGCTGGTGTCTCTCTCTCAACTCCCTCATCAACAGACTCATCCTCTCCTACTGGTAACGAATCATCTACCCCCTTCCCACTCCTAGTAGTAACGGCTTTCGCCTGATGCTGCCTAAACGATGAACTAGAGGAGTTAGGATTATTGACAATGTTACTAGGAAGGCCTCCTGGTGGTCTCTGGTTAACCTGATTAGCTAATTCTACTACTTTGGCCTCTAGGTTTTGAAACGCAGCTTGTTGACCCTTCCTAAAAGCTTCATTCTCAGCAAGTTGTGACTGAATGGTACTAAGAATCTGGGACTGGTTCTCTAGAATGGTAGTAAGGTCAGACTCAGTACGACTAGTGGGACCCCCAGAGTTGGGAGCTTGGAACAGATTCTGGCGAGGTTGGTATCTAGAAGAGTTACCCCCTTGCCAGTTGGAGTTCTGATTTCTCCAGTTGGAGTTCGAGTTGGAAGTGTAGTTTTGATAAGGTGGTTGAAGCCACCCAGAATTTAGAGAATCTACCTGTTCCTGACTCTGAATTGGACACTCAGATGTGTCATGACCCCCCCTACATATTTCACACCTATCTAACCTCATCTGAAGATCTCTCACTTGCTTAGTTAAATTCTCAATCGCCGCAGCCAGACCAGTATCAGGTGCAATCTGATAAACACCTCGGGTAGTAGGAGAGGCGTTACTAGTCATGGGATTTGAATTCCCAACAGTATGCTTTGGTGGCCTCTCAGAATGGGCAAAACTCTCAAATAACTCATTAGCTGCATCAATATCCATTTTTTCCATGAAATTACCCTGTGCAGCTGTATTAAAACGAACTCGAGTCTCAAAAGTGAGGCCATTGTAGAATTTCTCCACAAGGGCCCAGTCAGAAAGACCATGATGAGGGCATCGGCTCAGTAGGGTCTGGAAACGCTCCCAAGCCATGTAGTATGGCTCATCAGGATCCATACGGAATGAGTGAATCTGCTCCCTAATGCGGGAATCCTTGGAAGCTGGGTGATATTTTTTCAAGAATTTTCCAAGCATGTCCTCCCAAGTAGCAATGGAACTATTAGGCAGAGTGTCATACCAAGTGGCGGCACGACCAGACAAACTAAATGGGAACAAACGTAGATAAATGGCTTCCTTAGTGATGTGGGAAAGATTGAAAGTGTCACAGATGCGCACAAATCGGGACAGATGTCCATGAGCATCCTCCTCATCAAGACCATGAAATTGAGTGGCGTTAGTAATAGTGGACATGACATGGGAGGGGATTTGCCAATTGTTGGCGTCAGCAGTAGCAGGGCGAGCAATGGGAGAACGAATCCCAGTAAGTCCCTCAGTGGCTCGAGAGTGCACTGTGCGTCTGACATTTCCTTCAGCCATTTCAGCAGTGAGTGGTGGGAAAGGAATGGGTTTTGGTGGAGAATGGATGGTGGGTTTAGGTTCAGAAAAAGAAAAGGATGAAGAGGATGGAGAAGACGAGCGTACCTGATCAATTTTCTTCCGGATGACCGTTCGAAACTCGTTAAGGCGCTCGTGGATGTCGAGGTTGGGATCCGTGCAGGTGGTGAATTCAGGTGGTCCTTGTGAGCGAGTGTGTGGCATACACTGAAAGTGCAAACCACGCTGGAGTTACTAATGGATAGCAAATAACCTAGGACTAAAAGCACAAGTAGCACAGATAATCGCAGGCAGATCCAGCAAGAAGTAAACAAGCAAAACAAAACAAGTAAAATCAAAAAGTGCAAGTAAAAAGTCCCCGGCAACGGCGCCAAAAACTTGATGCGTGCTGATATATATATAGAAATGTGCACAAGTTAAAACCCTAGACTCAACTAAACCACGCACAATCGGCAAGTGTACCGTTCGTTTGTAGCAAGCGAATAAGACCAGGTATCGAACCAAAGGACTCAATTGAACACAGAAGATTAAACTGTCACTGAATTGCTTGTTTAAATTAATAACTAAGGGGGGATTTAAATTGAAAATATAAAAATTGATTAACTATTAATTAACTAAATTACCCTAAATTAAATTAAATTAAAAACTAATTAGAACTAAAATAAAAACCGAACTAAAGTGATGGAAAATTCAAGCAAAGGAAAAACTGGCTACCTAGGTAAGAATCCTTAGACATAATACTCAATCCTGACGAAGAAACCCGTTTGGAGACCCTAATTTCATCCAACTACTCTCCTCCTGCAGGTAAGGCTAGTAAGCTAGAATCAAGGCGGGACACGTGTAGAAATGCTAAAATGGAATTGGATCGCCCTAGCGTACCAAAATCCCATAGAAATCAGGTTAAAACCTCTCCTGGATTAAAACCCTCAAACTATGAAGCAGACTTAAACTCTACTGAAAGAAACCTAGGAAAACTCTAAACACGGACAAGTAGCGACTCCCGCCCTAGCGCTTGCCAACTACCGAACAATGCCTAGTTAGTTACCTAGCACTCTCGAGTTAGATTTCTCACCCTCAAGAATGGACTGCACGTTTTAGTTAATTTATTATATTAGTTTGTTATACTTGTGTCGTACTCCAACTCCAAATACTAGCACGCTAACCTAAGTTGACGAACTAGATTGATTTCAAGACCTAGGGGGTATCTCTACATGCCTAGCTCCACAAAATCAATAAACAAACCTCAAATAAAATTAACACCAACACACATATATCAAATCCAACAATAAAAATAAAAATCATGTAATTCTACACATCCAAACGGAAACCAAACGTCATTCAATCATATTATTATCTAAATCATCATCCTAAGTAGCCATAAAAATGTCTAGCCACTCATAATATTAAAAAATACCATCACAAAATAATTAAACATAGTTTTAAGCATGTCTAGAGAAAAATTAATAAAAATTAAACCTAACCCAAGGCTCGTTGGCTCTTAATCTTTAACGTGCCCGTGGCCTTTTCTCCTTCCGTGCTCGTTCGATCGGCACCGATTCTGGCCGGTGACTTGTTCTTCTGTGCGATTGAGATTCAATTGTGAATGAATGATATATCCAAATAAATTGTCCGCCGTCCGTGTTGTAACTATCTCCACCGAGTTCTTGTTTTTTTTTGGTATTGTTTTAGGCTTGGGCTTTGGCCCAAGTCCCTTTGAGTTTTTTTTTTTTTTTCTTTAATATTATTATTATTATTATACTCCGCGCTCTTGCCTTGGGTGTTCATGACTTGACCAAAATTCTTCGTTTATACTCCAACGTCCATGAACACATGCTCTCTAGTGTTCGTGTCTCGATTAAAATTCTTTCGTTTTGAGCCAATTTTCCACGAACACCTATAAAATAATAAAATAAATAAATAAGTACTAAAAATGACTCAAAACTAATAAAAATCTATAAAAACCTATACTAAATAAAATAGACCGGTACAAGCCTAAAACTAATAAAAACACTATCTAAACGACTCTAAAACTGCACAAACTTTACACTGGAAATAGATGTATTTTACAATACATCATAGACAATCTTTTTTTTTTTTTTTAATTTTTTTAAAACATATTTTAGTAGTTTATTGATTTTTACTATGTAACAATAATTAGAAAACATGTTGTTTTTACTAATGTCGTCTCGATAAGCGTATAAGCATCAACACAAGCCATTCGATAAAGAAAGATAAACACAAGCCATTCGATAAAGAAAGATAAAACTATATCTGGGAATCATCATGCGGCAGTCTGTATGGCTGTGTGAACGTCCCGGCCTGCTGCGAGGACGTCCCGGCCTGATCCGTGGACGTGCTGGGTGTTGGGCCCCATCATCGGTGCGACACGAGGCTGCATGTCTAGGCGGTGATAGATATCATGCTGGCCAGCAATCAACCAGCGCATCGCCTCGTCCTGCCGTTCACGCCACTGACGCATCTCGGCAGCCTCTGCCGCAGCCACACGTACGTCCTCCATAGCATCAGGAGGCAACCTGAGGGAGTGATAAACGCATGGCGGAACCTGCACCTCCTCAGGCCGCGGCTCAGCCATGCATACATCCCTCTCAGCGCCCCCCGCCCCTTCAGCAACATACCGCAACCCAACCTCGGTAGCACCACCTGCAATGGATAACAATAAATAATAATAATAATAATAATAATAATAATAATCAAAGATTTTATAAAAATTTGGGCAGAATTTCCCTTGTTTTCGTTTAAACCAGACAACACAAGTTATCTACAAGTTTCACAAAAAAAACGCCCAAACATATTATATATTCTAATAATCAATACAAGTTGTATATAATAATAATAATAATAATAATAATAATAATAATAATAATAATAATAATAATAATAATAATAATAATAATAATGTTATAATACCAGCAAGGCCCTGATGTACCAGCGGCTCCGGTACAAACGGCTCGCGATTCGGACCCGTGGAAAGAAAGTAGATAGGTGGTCTATCGCTCGACTTCCCCGCACAAAGCATATTATAGAGCGTGGGACGAGCTAATGGGCTGAAAGAAATAAACAAAAAATAAACATTAACATTAACAACAACAGCAACAGCAACAGCAACAGCAACAACAACATCAACAACAACAACAACAACAATACTTAAGCTGTAGTGGCGGCGGCAGATGCTCGTTAACCCATGTAAAATATCGCTCGACATTACAACGCTCGGCGATCCTGCTGGTCATCCCCCCGCATGCGATGGCTCCACACGCCTGCTTAACGGGAAAGGAGGAAAAGTACTCGGCCATGCACCGATGCAGGACACACGGCGTGCCGGTGATAATGCAGCACAAGTACATCAGGTCCGTCTTCGTCACCCGCTCGTTACAATTGCATCGTGCCGTGAGGGAATGGGTAATGCAACGGTGAATGTAACGAATGACGGGGTGACGAATGTTGGTGGCCGTGTCACACCTCTCCCTGCAAGGGATAATAATAATTATTAGAATAACAATAACAATGAATAATAATAACAATAATGATAATAATACTTCTGACGCGGGTTCCCGAACTCTGGACCCCCGATGGTGGGCCACCACGCATACAGCACATCATCAGCAACAATAGTGACATTTTTAATGTAGACATCATGAGCATTATCGTTAACATTAACATTAACATTAAGAATAAGAACAAAAATAATAATAATAAATAATAATAATAATAATAATAATAATAATAATAATAATAATAATAATAATAATAATAATACCTCTCTAAGCTCCTCATCAGTGTACCACTGGGTGTGCGTAGCCCATTGATCCAGGGAGTAAGTAACCATACTCAACGCCGAGAATTGAAAACTGGACCTCCGGCGGTGGCCTCGAACGATTGTCACCGGCCACTCGTGGCTGAAGGCGAAAGGTGGATAGGAACTCTATCGCCAACGGCCGATGGGACGGCGCGTTGCAGTCGCCAAATAACCTGTCCCAAGGGCTACCCTCCGGGATCCACTACCGTGCCATCTCCTCTGCACCCCTGGTGTTTCGAAGCGAGTCCCAACAAATCCCCCGCGACTTAGATATCTTTTTTTTCCTCAACCGCTGAAACCTTTGATTCACGTAATCGAATCGTCGAAAATTGCAATGCTCCCAGTCCGCCAGGTCCCCCCTGCCATGGAGTTGGGCCCCCCTAGGTCCACGGGCTCATCCTCCTGCTCCCCATGCTCCTCCTCGTCAAAAGGATCCATAACTGCAAAAGCAAAGAATTTTTAAAAAATTGGGCAGAGTTTCCCATGTTTTCGTGCAAACCAGACAACACAAGTTGTCTACAAATTTCACAAAACAAACGCTAAACTATATATCATTATAAACTATTAAACATAAACCATATTAGTTTAGGCGATTATTTTGAAACGCCAAAACTAATATAGTTTTGGCGTTTCTTTGGAATCGCCAAAACTAATATAGTTTTGGCGATTCTTTGAAACGCCAAAACTAATATAGTTTTTGGCGTTTCTTTGAAATCGCCAAACTACACTAATAACCCCACCACCACCACAGAAACCCTCACCCACCACCACAGCCCACCCCACCACCACCCACCACCACAGAAACCCCCACCCACCACTACAGCCAACACCAACCATCACCCACCCTCTTCCCACCACCACCACAGCCCACCCCACCACCACATCCCCACCACCAACACCAACACCACCATAGCCCACCCCATCACCACCATTGTCCCAAATAAAAAAAACGAGATATTTAAAGCACATGATAATAATAACAAGAACCTAATACTTACCAAGGATTGAATGTGGGTGGAACTTGTGATTGAAGAGCGTAGGGTTTTGGTTTTGGGGAAGAAAACTGATTTTGGGGAAAATAAAATGATGAAAACATTTTGGGGGGAAAACTGATCTGTTTTAAACATTTTGAGTTTACCTACGGGCCGTAGATGGAAAAAAAAATAAAAACGTTGGGACGAGGTTCGATCCTGGGCACTATAACCCACACACACAAACATATGCTTATGGAAACAATAGGGACCATCTGGGCTACCAGTTCGCTGGTTTCCTTATTAGAAAAAATATATATAACATATACACACATAATCCCCAAGTTATAGGGATTCAGTCTATTGTTTCCCCAATTTCAAAATCTCTACGGGTCGTAGCGGGCTATACGGGCCGTAGGAAAATGTTTTTTTTTTTAATCTATGAAGTTATTTTTTATACATATTACAGTTTTTTTATTAATAGATACTTTTGTTTTGTCTACGGGTCGTATAGGGCTTGACGGGCCGTAGACACCAATGTCTCTACGACCCATAGATGGCATCTACGACCAACTGTCCAAACCTCTATGGGCCGTAAGGGTCTCTACGACCCATAGATAGTTTCCTTCTACGGTCCATAGAGCCCTATACGGGCTAGTAGAGGTTTTGTTTTTTTGTATTTTGTTAGTTTTAATTATGTTGTATAAGTTTTTTTATAAAAAAATCTTTTTCATTTCTTATTGTATAGGTAAAATAATATAAACAAAAAAATCTACTTAATAAATCATTATACATTATAAAAACAAAGTTACACCGGACTACCAGAACTACCAGGACTACCAGTTAGGTCAAACCACTCTCTTCGTCTTTCGTCGCTCGTATTTCTTCGATATAGCCTAGGTCCCTGATCTAGACGATCCCTATAGCGTCAACCATGGGTTTTGATCTTCATCTACCCAAGTCAACCATGCTCCACTTGGACGTGGCATTGGAGCATCGTCTACTAGCTTAAGCATGATGAAGTGGTTGGTGTTCACATGGGCTCTCGATATGATATGATGTTCGGGTACGTTATCAGGATGAGTGAACAAAGGGAAGAAAATGCTCGTTTCATTAGCAGAGAAGACTTGAAGAACCACACCAAATGCCTGAGAAATTAGTAATCCAGTCCAAGGCAGATCCATCCATTTTGAGTTGGGTACATTCCCCACTCCCACCCAATCTGAGGTCGAGTATATGTGGGCGAACTAGGCATCACTGTATGTGTTGAAAATCGTCAATTAATCCTCATGGTGTTCCCCCATCATCTCTCCTAGAAGAAGTTGGCGGATCCAAGCCCAGTCTTCCTCTTCGAAATCTAAAGACACGGCTACAGATCGGAACCCACAGTTACCGTCCGGCTGAACATCTTGAATGTGCGTGATAAACAATCGATAAAGGGGATGAATCCAACACTTAAATTCTTTGATCGCAAATTTATACCCGTCACCGCAAAACATTGGGAAATCATGATTAGGGGATGTGTATGTATGTATATATGTATGTATGTATGTATGTATGTATGAATAGTTATTTATGTGCATGTCCCCCACTAACAGTGGAAAATCTTTATCACATACTCTCATTTTATCTTTACCTAGATCTGATGGCTTACGTTTTCTAACAGGCTCGTCCTCCTACAATAGATAGCAATAAATAATTAATAAATAATAATAATAATCAAAGATTTTATATAAAAATTGGGCAGAGTTTCCCCTATTTTTGTTCAAACCAGACAACACAAGTTGTCTACAAGTTTCCCAAAAGAAATGCACAAACGCATTATATATTCTAATGATCAACACAAGTTGTCTATAATAATAACAACCCAAATAATAATAATAAAATAATAATAATAATAATAATAATAATAATACTAACATCTTCTTTCGCATCATCCTCCCGTTTTTTTTTCGTGATTTTGTAGTTTGGCGCCCGCGAGTATTTTTTTTTGTTCCTCAGGAGGTTGAGTGTCAGTCATACTTGGATTTACCACCAACTTTATTTTTGACAACATATTTATTTGAACCCGTGGTGATTGAGACAGTAGTATCTCTCTGACTATTTCCCACTCACTCGCAAGGTCACGTTCCCCCTACTACTCCCGGTTCGTAATTCAGTCGTGTCCAGAAGACGTCTACTTCGGCATGCACACGACAACCCACACTCGTGAAAAGCTGGTGACCACAACTCCTTCTTTTTTCCCTCAACTTCTCTATATTTTTTTATCTCAGTTATCAACAACCCGATCGCTGCATGGGAAACTTTACCGAGTAGGTCCTCAAATATCGGTATGTCATGGTGCACCTTTTTCACCGACAGACTCTCTTCAAACGAGTGGTTTGTCTGTAGTGCTTTAATATATTTCGTTGAATGTGTCACCTGCATGCATAATAATAATAATAATAATAATAATAATAATAATAATAATAATAATAATAATAATAATAATAATAATAATAATAATAATAATAATAATAAGAGTAATAAGAGTAAACGGCCAAATTCGTCCCTGAAGTTTGGCCAATATTCCTATATCCATAAAAAAATAAGAAATTTTGACACTTGAGCTACTATGGTTAGAAATCTAATGCTAAATCCATCCAATTTGCAAACTCTGTTAAATAAAGACGTTAACTCAAGGGCATTTTGGTCATTTCCCATATTTTTTATCCCTTAAATTCCCTCCCACCCATCCCCCTTTTAATCGGTTTAAACCCACCACCATATATGAACTCCTTCATTTAAAAGGTTGTCCATGGGGTTATTACTCGAAGGGGTAACCAAATTCAAATACGACGATTCGGGTCGATTCCAGGTGCATTTGGATCAAGCTTGTAATGCAAAGTTTGAAGATGAGTTGCATTATGATTAGGATGTCTATGGGAATATTATTTATAGGCAGATTGATGGGTTGATGGGTATTTCTGCTCAAGATTTGTTTTTGTGGTTTCCTGTTAAGGAGATTCGGGTTGATGTACCGAGCTCTGGGTTGATTTATTGAGCTCTAGATTGATTTATTTTGATGTGGGCGTTGTTTTGAAGCAGTTTTCGTTGTCTTTGTTTGAAACGCCGAGGGAATGTTTGGCTTCTAAGGATCAGATTGTTGTTGCTAATGAATTTGAGGTAGTTTCATCATGTTTGACCTTTTGTTTTGTCAATTTCTTGAAATTTTGACTTTTTTTTCTGTTGATTTTAATAGATTGACTGTTAGTGTGAAGTGAAATGAATAAATTCACAAATAATGTATGGACACTGGCGATTACCCGGTAAAAATTTAATAAGCGAAACGAACCCCGGACATCCGGAATACAAAATAAATAATATTTTCACTAAATATAATGAGTTTTGGAAACCCAAAGCCATACGTGAAAGCTTATTGTACAAATCTCCCGGAAACGAATAAAGTGCGCGTACCGCACCCGATACGCGCGTAACACGTAATTTCACCCGGCAAAAGCCGAAATAAATTATCAGTAATTAAACTGGACTAAATTTAAGGAATATTAATGGTATTTTAATATTCGGGTGACACGCGGTTAAAAACCCAAAAATACCCGGACGGTACCCGAACAAGATTAACTTAAACATAATAATATTGGGTAATATTTAGCAAAGTGGACCCCACAAAAATACCCCTTGGGGCCGGCCTATGGCCCACCAAGGTGAGATAACTTGTGTTTAACTAGAAGAAATCATTAGAAGATACTAATCATTTGCTTGCATGGATGAGCATTGGCTAGAAAAGACCCACTAATCCACCTCTTTCTCTCTCTAAAATCTCGGCCAAACACCCTCTTAATCTTCCAAAGATTTTCATTTTGTGATCTTACAATATCCTCTAAATCTTCCATAATCTAATTAAGATATTGGGTGATCTTTACAAGATTTGCAAGAGAGTGTTCTAAGCAACTTGAGAGGATACTTGAATCAAAAACACAAAACTTCTTCTTCTTTTTCTTCTTGGCTGTGAGTTTACACCCCTACATTAACATCTCTCTTTCAATTTTTACACTAACAAATCATCTCTAAATCATCATCCATCAAAACCCCTATTGTGTGTTTCAAGAGCTTGGAGCTTAATCACTTGGAAGAACACACTAAACCCCACCCAAATCCAAGGTTTTTGTCTTCCCTAGCCTTGAGCTAGTAGTAAGTATTACCTTGTTTTACTCTTAGATGTTCATGTTTTGTGCTTTTGAAAGCAAGTTGTACATTGATGGGTAATAAAATGGATTTTATAGAGATAATGTGTTTTGTTAGATTAAAAATGGAAGAATAATAATAACATAAATGAATCTTGGATTTATATTAATAAATGTAATATTTGGAGAAAATGTGATGAAATGAACATACACTTGAGTTAATGGGTGATTTGATCATGATTGATGAGAAGGACTTGAATGTGATGGAAGATGATTTTAATCATCATAAGATGATAAGTTAATGACAAAAATAGATTAAAATGGGTTAGATAATCATAGGTGAGAAAGTTTCATATTCAAAGTCCACTCACTTGAATAAGTGAAAAGTTGATATTTTGGATAAAAATGTGAAACAAACATGTTAATAACATCTAGGATGGACTGTAAGATTATTAAAAGTGGAATGAAGTAAAAACAATCAAGCATTAAGAAAATGGGTCTTCAAAGTCCACTAAAATGGAAGAGAAATACTAACCTTGCAAGATGAAATGAAAAATGCAACAAATATAAGTTAAAGGACAAATAGTAGAACTTGGAAAGTCAAGGGACTAAAATATGTATTTTAGAAACTTTAGTCCAAAAATGCATTAACAAAGAGTTCGGTGTCAAAAGCGTAAATAATAGTTTTTCCAAGTGTAGTTTTGATAAACATGAGAAACTTACTTATGTATAAAATAAAAGAGGTATTTTTATAAAAATAGAAGTTTTATAAAAATAAGAGGATAAGTAAACATAAGGATTTTATAAAAATAAGATTTTATAAAATATTAGTAAAGACTTGGGAAAAACTTGTACAAAAATGGATACTTTTAAATAAATGGGAATATAGAAGTATCGGAAACATTTTTGGGTTACAAGTTGGACAAGTTGGGCTAAACATACAAAGTATATTTTCCATAAAAACGCGCAATGGAAACAAATATGAAAAACGCTAACTAACGAACTTAGTTACATGAGCTAACGTAAACGGACATATGAGGAAAATGCCATTACGGCAAGATGAAAATATATATATATTTTAAGAGATAAAATATATATAACAAGGGTGAAACGTGCGTAACACTTTCCTAAGTGTAGAAAGAATATTCGCGGGAAAGGAAAACACAACGTAACGAATTAAAAACGCTAAACGACACATGAACTTAACAAGTAGTATCCACGCGATGGTATATGTACATATGCCCGTTTTCGACGAAATTCTAGTATATCTATTTGAATGGGAAAATAGATATGCGAGAAGGAAAACCGAGACGAGTAGGTGAAATATATCTACGAACGTGTGAATACCGACAAGATCCTAGTACATTTATTTAAATGGGAAAATAAATGTACGGTGTGGTGAGTCTAGTCGGGCGTTAAGAATATGTCACCAAACGACAAGAACTTAGCATATTTATTTTGAATGGGAAAATAAATATGTGGCAAGGTGAGTCGGGTCGGATAAAAGAAATCACATTATATCGAGCGAAACGATCCTAAGTATAATTATTTAAATGGGAAAATAATTATACGTTGGGTAGAATCGTGTCGAGAATAATAGTGTACAAGTCACAAAGGATATTAATAAGAATAATATACGACTTACAAGGAAAGGGTAATCCATCACCATTGAACCTAGGATACGAAACTATTAAACGGGAATTGGGATAAAGACGTTGTCGGGAAGTTGGGTGTACAACTTGCCAAGGCACATACACTATAGTTGTAGTGACTTATACGCCTAGAAACATTTGTAGGTGCGGGATCACAAACTTTACTATTTTCTTCTTTGAGCCGAGCACAGTTACAGGTGAGTCTCACGGCCCCATTTCTAAACTATTTAACGTTTTTACGGGGGAAAGATATGTTGGGACTTGTTTGACGGGTTGGACACTTGAGTTGTGATCGCCACTCGGGGTTGAGACCTCCCCACTATAATCATTAATTCGGGAAAGTGAAACCGAAGGAATATTTGGATAGTACTATTGGTGCCTGACAAGGCCCACCCCTAATCGATAGCGTCGATTATGCATCGGCGTATGCCTGGGGTGCACGTATTCTGAAATCAAGTCGTAGGTATACCGAGTAACGACTTGGGGCGGGGGCATTATTAATTGTCTTGGTTTGGTTATAGGCTCAAGTAAATTGTAGGACTTTGCAACTCCTATAAATGTCATAACAAGGATATTCCCGCTTAATAAAGTTTTATTAAATCAAAACCTGTGAACTCACCAATATTTATATATTGACGATTTTTGAACATATCTTTCAGGTAATTGACTGATGAAGGTTAACGTGGCGAGCAGGGTCGGGGGAATCTCCAAGTCGGGCGTTGGACATCATGAAGGGGACTCGTCTCTCTATCCCAAGGATTTCGGGATATAGGGAGGAGCCTCCCCATTTATTTCAAAAACAATTTTTAGATTATGTATGAATAATTTGACATGATTTTCAACGTTGAATAAATACCCGTTGTTTAATTAATATTGTGGTTTGCATTAATCTTGGCTTAATCCTCTTGAACCGTCGCGCCACGTGTTTCCGCCATAGGCGTGGTGTGACACTTTCCGAGAGATGATATATGCTAAACGAGTTCCCCCATTCATCCAAAACATTACTGAGGTGCCTTGAAGACATCACGGTAGCTTGGTATGATCGGATTTTAGGTGCTCCGGGTTTTTTTGAAATTTTTCGTCGACTGAGAAAAGAAGACAATAAAGAAGAATATATCTGGACGTCTACGGGCTGTAGAGGGTTTAATGCTCCCAACAAACCCTGTTATCTACGGGCAGTAGAGGCTTCTACGGCCCGTAGAATGGCTGTTTTTTCAGACTGACACACTGCAAGTCAGTCTGTTCATTGATTGTCCCCATACCTCGTACTACCTACGGGCCGTAGAGACTCTTACGGACCGTCTCGGGTTTGAATGAACTCCACCAACCTATCTCTACAGGCCGTAGAGGTCTTTACAGCACGTAGAGGTAACCCTCATTTAATGCACTAACACCCTCTACAGACCGTAGATGTCTCTACAGACCGTAAAGGGTTGTGTAAACCTAATTTTTGGTCTTATGTAAATAACATGGCATGAAAGGTTAATACCAGGAACCTTCACATGAATAGACCCGAGAGTGAGTCATACTCATGATATCATGGGACTTGCATCAGTCCGTAATGTCTTGTATTCTTGTTTCCCAAGAAAACCGTGTTTGTGGAACTTGACTAGAAACTACGTACGTACTCAAATTTGAAGTATTATTGTTAATTTAACTTATATAAAATATAATTCAATCCAACTTCTAAATTACTATTGCAGGTTATGTGGTTATTATATATCAATGCAATGGTTGAAACTACAATTATTAAGGGGTAGGGATGGCAATCAAACCCGAACCCGATGGGTAAACCCGAAACCCGACACATTTGGGACGGGTTTGGGGTCGGGTAATCGGGTATGAGTCTGGGTATGGGATTAGTTTTTATTTTTTTCGCGGGTTTGGGACGGGTTTGGGATTTGATGATATACCCATTTACCTGACCCGATGACTCGATAAAGTATACCCATTTCCCCGATTAGATACCCGATTTAATTTCCTATATATCTTTTAAAATATGTATTCATAATATATCTAATTGTCCATCTAGATTGTCATCTTCTTCAAAAAACACCAATTATTTGTTTATAATATCTTTTATCTATGTCTTTTATTGTTTTTATATAATTTAACTATTTTATATTTATACATTGTAATCATTTACATACATATTTAATAATGCTAAATGTATGGGTTAGTAGTCACGCAATAGATACCCGACAGGTTTTTAGTCAGATATACCCAATGGATAAGTTTTTAAAATGAACGGGTTTACCCGAAACCCGTGAGTATACCCGATACCCGATGGGTAATTACCCGATACAAACCCGACGGGTTTTGGGACGGGTTTGGGACAAGTATACCTAATCGGGTATGGGGTTGGGATTACCTAAACCCGTTCCAAACCCGACCCATTGCCATCCCTATTAAGGGGATGTGGTACTACTAGTAAGCTATTTTTCTTTAATTGATTTTAATTAATCCTGCATTGCTACATCACTTTACTAATTTACTTTACTGACTCACTTTTTTAGAGGCAGCACTTAACTAATTCACTTCATAAAATCTTTATTTTTTTTGTTTTCTTTTTTTTTTAATTAATGACTGTTTGTAAAAAAAATTAAAAAATAAACCATTCCATTAAAATTAAAAAAAGTACAAGAAACATCATCCTACTCGTCGCCTTCATCATCCTCGCGGCCTTCAACCCAATAACGGTCACATACGTATTTCGCCGCGATTTCTTCTTTACGTTTCAAAACCAACTCCAAATATTTACCTTTGACACTACAAGAAATTTGGCCATTTACCCACACATAGTATGTGTAGGAAAAACGATATAAAGTGTTAGTTGTTACGTTTACCTACACATAAATTAACTGTCATGACGTGTAGACTCGGCACTGTGGATATAGATTATTACCTACACATTTATTATGTGTAGGTATATAACAAGCTATACCTACAAATCGCGTTGTTCCTCTAACAACGCTAAAGTTTTTTCGCCTTGTTGAGATTGTAGGGTAACCAATTGGGTCAGTTTCTCTTCTTTCCTCACTCGGTATGAACCAAATTCGTCAACCCACGACGTTTTTCTTGAAGACTCGGCAGCGAGGGCTTTCTTATTTTTTTCGTTTGGGCCTCGTTGGGTTGGTATCTTCATTGAGATCCGGCATGTGGCTAGTGGGGGTGGTATGTCCGGTGTAGGAAAGGCAGTCACCTGATAGTTGTCGCTTTCCGAGGACTTCCGTCTCTTGTCGGAATGACTGTCGGACGGTTCTTCACCCATCAACACTTGCTTTTTCCACTTGTCGTGGTCTTTTACAATCTCCCGTGCCGCTTGATGATTAAAACCGGAAGGATGGATTTTTCTGTAATCGTTCAACGCTATTTGCAAGACGTTTAGATCACTACATCCACTCCCTCGTAGGCATTCCTATATAATTAAATGAAACGGTCAGTTTAATATATCATAGTTGTTACCACTTGTTGATGAAGGCCATTGAACGCATTCATTTGTGGGTTCATGGCGGTCCATTTAGAAGTAATTTGATCAACTGTTCGGGTGGATCCGCCAAACAGTGACGCGTAATGTTTTTGGACCGCTTTTCAAAAACTTCCTTTGCTTCTTTGGTTACTCTTCTCTCTGTTCTCCGACACATAGCACCAAGCTTTTGCCAAAGCAACCTCTTGTGTCGTATTCCACTTCACAGCTTTTGTTCGCTTTGCATATTTCTTTTCCCCCTACATCAACTTCTTCAACTTCAAGTTCAAGCGCGTCCTCCGCTTCATCTTCTAATTCTTCTACTCCACATTGCTCGAACTGTGTCCCTGGCATAGTTTCTTCCACGTCATCCTCTCCGTCTTCTAGGTTGAGCTCGAAGTTTTCTAGTTGGGAAGTTGTTAATTGAGGTGGCGTAAAATATTGTAGATATAGAATGGGTTGTTGGGTTTGTGGGAATTGTTGGAATGGTGGGTATTGTGAGAAAAACGATTACGTTGTTGGGGTTGGGGTTGGGGTTAGGTTTGTGGAAAATTGATCACGGGCGTATACCCTTCAACCGTAGCCGATCTCAAACCCGAACCTCTCCCTCGACTACTAGAACCCCTAGATTTCGAGGTTCCCCTCCCACCCTTCGAAACACTCTTTGATTTCCTTGGATCCATTTCTTTTGTTTGTGCTTTAGTTAGTTAATCTAGTAGTTTGTTTGTGTTTTTTTTATTTAAACTTTCCCCGTTTTTTATACCATTTGAAAATAACGGTCAAAAAATGTTACCGTTTTTATATTAAATCAATTCAAACGGTCAAAAAGGTAATAAAATTCGACCGTTGCAATAATTATTTTCTATCTACTAGCCCGTTAGATAGAACCCGTATTTAGTTCACCGGACCCCTACCGACATTGATGGCGACGGTGTTACCGCGCTGGTAGTTGGATACCCGTAACCAAATCTGATAGATCCCTGTCCCCTTAGCTTATATAGTTAAAACTTAAAAGTTGATGGTAAAATTTGTAGATCAAACCAGATTGATGTAACATATTAATGTTAGTATCGAAAATTAACAAATTCTCCGAGTCTATTTCAATCTATTAGACCATCATCAATGCATGGTGCTAAATGCAACTATGTCATTTTTTATTTTTTTTTTATAATTACTTAATTTGTAATTTTCGTAGTATTGAAAAAATAAAATAATTAATTATAATTATATTATAAATAACATTGAGAAGTAAACATAAAATATTAAACCTAATGACTTTGAGCGTTAACTTTTGGAAAAAGAAAATAATGACTTATCTTGCAATATGCTAGTTTCAACAACTCTCGTTATTTACATTTCTTTCTAGCTGCCTGGCCTGTAGTAGGTATCTGCTCAGCAACAGTTGGACAAGTAGGGAATGTTGGGGTTAACCAGAAAAGTTTGGGTAGGGCCGGATCTAAGAGTTGGATAGGTAATTAGCACCCTGTAGTAAGAGAAGTAATTATGAACCTTGTAGACCATCCACATGGGGATGGTGAAGGGAGGGCCCCAATTGATAGAAAAAACCCACAACCCCTTGGTTTTATCCTACAATTTTTTTTAATTAATGTTTATTAAAACAAAATACGGAAATTACATCATAATAGCAGGTAGATGGGCAACAAGCTGCGCCGCCATCCCTTTTTGAATTGCAAACCCTAGTCTACTAAAGACAAAACCTTGCCCCCTGGGGATGAAACATTGTTGTGGACAACCCGTTGCCGTAGTAAATAAAGGCACATGAATAAATATAGTGATAATTTGATTCTTTGTTGCCGTAGTAAATAAAGGCACATGTTTTTTGGTTCAAGTGTATCTTGTCTTTAGCATGAACAAATTTTCTTAGTTAACAATAATTGTAGTTTTTATCAATATTACTAGTGGTTGTCATTTACTCTTTCTTTTCTCAAGTCCTGAAACACTACAATTTATTTTCGTTTGTGAAAAGGGACCGTAACTCATCGACCCTTCATGACCATGCAATTATGCATTATAGAGAGGTGTCATTATCACATATACATTAAAACTTCATGGATATTTTGAAAACAATATTTTAAGGCTCCTTAAAATTCATGTGTACGTTGTGTTGGGTTGGTGAAGTCCTTGGTTTGTTAGGCTTTAGGGTTGACATTAGAAGATAAGGGCCAGGTCCGGTTTAGTTTTCTTGGTCCCTAAGTGTAACAACCCGGACGTGGGGCCCAAAATATTTCGCGACTAAAAATATTATAACAAATAAACAATACATTTTTACACAAAACTGAAGCCGAATCATTATCTAGAAATATTATACGTGAGTGTGCGTCATATAACCAAACTGATAAACGTACCGAACTGGAACCCAGACCCGAACCCATAAGTGGTGAGTCACCAAGGGGGGACACATGTCCTCCCCTAGTAATGACAACACACACTATAAGCTGATGTGTTGTGTAACACACCTAGTTAATATATTGGTTTTGTATATATTTTAGTGTTTGAACAAGCTAATTTATATACACTTTATGTAGTATTTTTAATGTTAGTACAAATTGTGGTATTCTAATTGTTTTTATATTTTTTTTTTTTGTGATATTAAAGAACATGAGCTAATTAATAAAACTATCACATGAAATATATTATTAAAATAATTTCAGTAATAGCTACTGGTATAAATTTCATTGTGCAGTATGACAACTCATATGAGTTTGAACTAATATAGTTTTGAGAATAAAAAATACAAGAACTTTGGAAATGAGATGAAATTGTTACATGCTTTTGTCGATGTGCATTACAGGAAGCAATTGGACACGAGTTGGATTAGTGATATTTGGGCTTAAACTTTTATAGACTTTGGAAACGAGAATTAAAAGAAAGATTGGGCCCACAAGTAAAATAGAAGTAGGTTATATACAGGAGGCACATGGATTCTAGGGGGACGGCTGTTTCTGGAGGTGTCACGGCACACAAGGAATTTCGCATGACAGAAGACAGGAACAAAGGAGAGGCATGCACGTGACCAAGATGCAAGGCTAATTCTCTTGCGGTTCTCTCCGGGTGAATGATTCGTTTGGTTTTTAAGGTTTAGTCTGTCTTATATTTAGTATTGGGATTGAATTTTGTGAACACCTTTAAGTTCTTTTGGATTCAATTGTATGTTCGATTAATTTGAACAATTTGGTTTCTTTACATTTAATACAAACTGTCATCGTTTCTTGGTTTTCTTGCACTAGGAATAATTTGATCTTATGTTTTATGTAAAGATAATTGAATTGGGTTGAACAATTTAAACAAAATCATGTCTATGTGATTTCCTAGCTAGGTTAAATTCAGATCTACTTTTTAAACTATCGAATCGGAAACCCGGAGTAGCCGTTTTTACTTTTAATTGTTTTCTCAAATCAACTCACTTTGTTTTTGCAAGCAAGCAGCAAATCAACTTCATAAAATTAATTTAGTTTAATCTATAAATTGCTATTAACACTTTCCACAGACTCCTCGTGGTTCGATAACCCTACTCCCTATACTGCAGTCCTTGTAGCTAAGGAGTTGTTTTTAAAATATTTTTTGATTAGCACTTCGACACGCGATCAAAATGGCGCCGTTGCCGGGGAGTTCGTGCGCTTAGTGTTTTTAGCTTTATTATTTGTTTTTTTTATTTAAAAAAAAAAGTAAAAACCAAAAAAAAAAATATTTTTCCCTTGTCTTGTATTTTTTCTCTATTTTTTAGTACTACGCTGGGTATGTTAGTTCTTGCAGGCAAATTGAATTCATGATGAATTGGGTGGATTATGATGCATGTGGGTGTTGCGAGAGCCCATATCATGTGATGCAAGATTGTCCAATTGCCCGTCAGAGAGTTGCAGCATACAATGCACGAAAAGATCGTATTATCTTTGGGCTAGAAAAAGATGAAGACTCATACTTATCATCCTGTTATTATTGGCCACAATATCAGAACTGTCAGCAAAGATACTACAAGCCAAACATCTATCACTCTAGGGAACAAACTGCAAATTACTACATGAATACTGATCCGATTGTTCATGGAGGCCAGAGTGTTGACTACGGTTATCAGCAGCAACAAAACACTGAAGAGGGAAGCAATGATCACCTGAGTGAGATTTTAGAGGCCATAAAGGCTGTCCAGGAAGATGTTAAGGCGATTCGAAAGGACAATGAGGTCAGGGATAAAATTGTGGAAGAACTATTTAAGCAGGTTGGTCAGATGGAAGCAGAATTAGCACTTGAAGAGGTGACAGTTGAACCTGATATGGTTAATGTTGATGTAGCTGAAAAAGTTGTTGAAGAGGCATATATGGAGCAGGATGTGATAAAGGAAGCCTTAGAAGAGGAAGCTACAAGCTTTAAAGTAGACGTGACTTCGTGCGTACAACCACTTGTAGACGCACTTGCTGAAGAACCTGTGAACTGGGTAACCTTGGTGTATCCTAACCTTCCTCCCATATTTATGAGGAAAATAGACAAAGTTGAAGATGATGGCTTAAGTGGGCAAAAGAAGAAGGTGACCATTGAAGACCTTGGACAAAGTATAGTGAAGTGGCCCAGCAATGATCCTGCAAACATGTCAAAGATAAGAAAGAAGATAAAGATTCGACATGTCAACTACCGAACATACATTGGGAATTCGGTAGGCAAATGTTCTTTGAGACCACCATGAATGAACGTCAGGTATGATTTTTGTATATTTTGTATATTTATTTGTTTTTATGTTGTTTTATTTTAGTTTATTTTTATTTTGAGTGTGTTTGAGTCAGTTTTATTTTTATTTGAGTCATGGGATTGCTTGATATGATTTGAATAATCGATTGCCCTGCCCGTACTCAATCTCCATTCTGGCGGGGACGATCCGGAAACCACTAATGTTTGCAGGCATCCCAATTTGTTTGTTTTTTTTTTTTTTCCTTTTTTGTTTCTTTGTTATAGGCTACGCAGTTTATCGACCGCGAATGAAATGCTATACGGTCGTAGTGGGAAGAACTGAATGAGACTCATACGCGCACTGCATATATTCAGGGGAGTTTGTTCCTTTTTATTATTGTTGTACATTATTTTTATTTCTGCTTTATTTTATTCCTTAGCTCACATTGAGGACAATGTGCTATTCAAGTGTGGGGGAGGGGAAACTTCGTTTTTATTTATTCTTGAGTCTAAAAAAAAAAATTACAAAAAAAAAAAAAATGATTGAAAATGTCTTGAAAATTGTTCTTAAAAAGCATTCTAATCAGACATAAAGCAATTTTTTCAGTACATACCAGTCGTTTCTTGATTGTTTTGGCAGTAGGTCCTTAGTCATGGTCTAATTTGTGGAAAAGTAATATGAACCGTTTTCAGCAGGTGTTTTTAAGGAAAAAATGTTTAGAATTGCCTGACTAGATTTAACGAGCTATTGGTAATAAATACATGCACACATCGGTAACCCATTTCCACACTTTGGTGAGATCTTGAGCCTACTAGATGATAGATTGATACATATATATTTTCATTTGTTGAGTGTAGGCCAGATGTTTCTCTGTTGCAGAACTTGTGTGATTTGATACATGCCGAGGTTGTAGACTAGATATGCACATAGATGATAAAGGCAATTTAGGTTTTCCCTTTTTCTTTTGATACCCATTTATTTGTTATGTGTTGACCCGTTTACCTAAAATCACCCTTAGTAGCCATGTTGAGCCTATACCTTTTCGTTTGTTAAACCTATAAAGTTACCCAAATTGACCTTTTACCTTTGTGTAATAAATTGATGACATCCATTGTGTTTATGTTTTGTTCAAGTGATTGCGTCATGTTTAAGTTGTGAAAGAAAAGAAAAAAAAAAAGAAAAAAATATATAAAGAAAAGAAAAAAAATAAAAAGAAAAAAAATAGAAGTATGTGTTATGGGTCAAATATGCCCAAAGTTGTGTGATTATTGTAGTATGGTGCTTAGTGAATAAGGATGGTCATTCAAGCGTGTTGAAACCCTTGTTTTTAAACCAATTGTTAGCTAAATCTATCCTACCTTTACCCGAAACCCAAAACCCGTAAGTCCTTTAGATATGTGCATTGTCTATAATTAAGGTGTGATTGTTATACAAGCCTATGATAACAGAGTTACATGTTTGGTTTTGAGTGAATAATACTAGCGCATTACATGCTAGTCCAGATATTAAACCGAGTGGAGTGAAAAATTGTGAGGGGTGTGTTGCATGAGAATAAAAACCGGAAGCATGTTAGGTTTAGTCAGGTTAATTCTGTTTTTAAATGGAAATCAATTTGACTTGCTGAATTAACACATCTAATGCTGATCTGTAAATGGGGTATGACTTTGGACCTTAGCTAAGGCATGATGGGGGCGACTGGGGTGCTAGTCTGTGATAATGTCTTGAGCAGAGTGAATATAATATTTTTTCGAGACGAAAAAAGACAAGTGTGAGGGTGTGATGTGTTGTGTAACACACCTAGTTAATATATTGGTTTTGTATATATTTTAGTGTTTGAACAAGCTAATTTATATACACTTTATGTAGTATTTTTAATGTTAGTACAAATTGTGGTATTCTAATTGTTTTTATATTTTTTTTTTGTGATATTAAAGAACATGAGCTAATTAATAAAACTATCACATGAAATATATTATTAAAATAATTTCAGTAATAGCTACTGGTATAAATTTCATTGTGCAGTATGACAACTCATATGAGTTTGAACTAATATAGTTTTGAGAATAAAAAATACAAGAACTTTGGAAATGAGATGAAATTGTTACATGCTTTTGTCGATGTGCATTACAGGAAGCAATTGGACACGAGTTGGATTAGTGATATTTGGGCTTAAACTTTTATAGACTTTGGAAACGAGAATTAAAAGAAAGATTGGGCCCACAAGTAAAATAGAAGTAGGTTATATACAGGAGGCACATGGATTCTAGGGGGACGGCTGTTTCTGGAGGTGTCACGGCACACAAGGAATTTCGCATGACAGAAGACAGGAACAAAGGAGAGGCATGCACGTGACCAAGATGCAAGGCTAATTCTCTTGCGGTTCTCTCCGGGTGAATGATTCGTTTGGTTTTTAAGGTTTAGTCTGTCTTATATTTAGTATTGGGATTGAATTTTGTGAACACCTTTAAGTTCTTTTGGATTCAATTGTATGTTCGATTAATTTGAACAATTTGGTTTCTTTACATTTAATACAAACTGTCATCGTTTCTTGGTTTTCTTGCACTAGGAATAATTTGATCTAGTGTTTTATGTAAAGATAATTGAATTAGGTTGAACAATTTAAACAAAATCATGTCTATGTGATTTCCTAGCTAGGTTAAATTCAGATCTACTTTTTAAACTATCGAATCGGAAACCCGGAGTAGCCGTTTTTACTTTTAATTGTTTTCTCAAATCAACTCACTTTGTTTTTGCAAGCAAGCAGCAAATCAACTTCATAAAATTAATTTAGTTTAATCTATAAATTGCTATTAACACTTTCCACAGACTCCTCGTGGTTCGACAACCCTACTCCCTATACTGCAGTCCTTGTAGCTAAGGAGTTGTTTTTAAAATATTTTTTGATTAGCACTTCGACACGTGATCATAAGCCCATGGGTGAAACATGGTTTTGATTTAAAACCATCCAAAGACCATTCTTATAAAAACCTTCTGCTCATTTCGAAAGGGTGGTGATATTTAAACCCCCCAGCTTCTATTTAAACTCCCTCCAAGCGCCTCGCTTAGGCCTAAGCGAGGCGCCTGGGAGCTGAAGTCGAGGAGGTCTGATCCTCGTACTGACCTCCTCGACTTCAGCACCCAGGCGCCTCGCTTAGGCCTAAGCGAGACGCTTGGAGGGGGTAATTTATTTTGGTAGTTTTTTGATGTTTTGAGTTGTTTTTTTTAATTTAATAATTATAAAAAGTTAAAAAAAAATTAAAAAACAAAGTAATAACCCTCAACATTGTCAATGACTTAAACAAAGTAATATCCCTCAACATTGTCAATGACTTAAACTTGACATCATCAAAGGATATGTGTAAATTAGGTGTATGTCATCTTGATCAAAGTAGTCGTCTGATAACAACTGAAAAGTAGCCGGTGCAAGTTATGTTGTAGCTTCCAAAACACGACGTCATTGTAGCTCATATGTTATTATCTCTTCTCTTATTCTCTGTTTCTCTAGTTCTCGATGGATTATTGCTCTCATATCATGGATCAGAGAGATTTAAGCTAATTAACTCATATCTCAAGCCGGTGCAAGTTATGTTGTAGCATCCTTGATCATCTTCTTGTAATTACTTTTCAGTTGTTATCCGAGAGATAGCGGTCAACGATGAAGACAACCTGAAAGTGGATACCATGGATCAGAGAGATTCAAGCTAATTAAACTCATATCTCAAGCCAGTGCAAGTTATGTTGTAGCAGTCAAGGTAGATCGTGGAAATCAATTACAGTTATTTGGAATGTTTCTGATCATTACAGTAACGAAATCATTCTCACATTAATATCCTTTGAAATCAATGGGAAGATAGATAAACAATCCTCATCCACAATGTTCTTACCTATAGCTATCAACGATGATTGCCAGTGAGATTGATAACTGGACAGGTTAGCCAGGTGTTTGTCAAAAAGGTAGAGCACACCACTAGAGCAAAAAGTTGTGTGTATTAGCAAAAAGTTGTCAAAAAACCTGCGTAAAGGACTAAAGCCACATATCTTGCCATTAATACCAACTGAATTTTACTTGCTTGCATGAAAAGTTCATTTTACGATGTCTTTTTCAGAGGACCTCGACTCTTGAGATGTTGCAGGTGTTTGAAAAGTTTGAACTGAAATTGAACTTTTCATGCAAGCAAGTAAAATTCAGTTGTTTTACTAATTTCATAGTCTTGATACTTTTAACAATCGGATCGGCGCTAAACAATAGAAAGTAATTACAAATATTGCTAGAGGGTCACTATTCATATATAAAGAACATTAATCGGTTTCATCTTGGTTTTCTTGAGTTCAACTTTCCATGATCTACCTTTATCATCTCAGAGAGATATCTGTTAACGATGGAAGGGAACCCGAAACAATAAAAAGTAATTACAAAGAAGATGATCAAAGATGCTACAACATAACTTGCACCGGCTTGAGATATGAGTTTAATTAGCTTGAATCTCTCTGATCCATGGTATCCGGTTGTTTTCAGGTTGTCTTAATCGTTGACCGCTATCTCTCGGATAACAACTGAAAAGTTGTCTCATTAATTCCAATTCCAATTCCACCGGTGCAATCAGAATCTGAAGAGAAGCTATTATCTCAGAGAGATATCTGTCAACGATGATGGCGCAGAGGTTAGCGGTAACTTTAAATTTTGAATGATCGTCGGTTTGCTCTCTATATACCAATCAACAGTAGTGATCATTACAGTTATTTGAAATGTTTATGATCATTGTCAGAGGGTCACTATTCATACATAAAGAGATAAAGGTTGTACACGAGTATAATCAAACAAGGGTTGCCCGGAGTTTGATTAGCTTGAATCTCTCTATATACCAATCAACAGTAGCGATCAGAGAAAGATTTAGTTGAAAGTGGATACAATGGATCAGAGAGATTTAAGCTAATTAAACTCATATCTCAAGCCGGTGCAAGTTATGAAATGACACATGCAGAATGTAATGTCATGCACAATGTGATTTGTATTAATGGCAAAGTGATTTGTAAGGGAAGAAGAAGAGAATGTTATATATGTTTACCTTCCCATGGAAACTCTGAAGACCCTTAACGGAGGTTTGCTAGAGGGTCATTGGTCTTCAGAGTTTCCAACCCCTAATACATTCATCAAAGGATATTCATGTGAGAATGATTTTGTACAAGATTCCTATGCAAGCAAGTCAAATTCAGTTGTTAGACCAACTTGAGATATGAATTTAATTAGCTTAAATCTCTCTGATCCATGATATGAGAGCATAAGAGAAGAGATAATAACATATGAGCTTCAACATAACTTGCACCGGATGATTGCCAATGAGATTGATAACTGGACAGGTTAGCCAGGTGTTTGTCAAAAAGGTAGAGCACACCACTAGAGCAAAAAGTTGTGTGTATGAATAGTGACCCTCTGGCAAACCTGCCATTAATCGGTTTTATTTAGCGTAAAAAGTTCATTGTACATATACCTCCTTATTTAAAAACAAATCACATCATTGTAGAGGTTACTAGGTTACTCATTACCGTTGGACGTTGAAGGTAAACATGGACAGTGAGAAGTGAGATTGATAACTTCTTTATGGAAGTTGCTAAAATAGTTAAACAAAAGCTGAAATTGAACAGTTATTTGGCAACATACTTGAAATCAATGGGAAGATAAACAATCCTCATCCACAATGTTCTTACCTATGAGTTTAATTAGCTTGAATCTCTCTGATCCATGGTATCCACTTTCAGAATCTGAAGAGAAGCTATCATCTCAGAGAGATATCTGTCAAGTAATTACAAGAAGATGATCAAAGATGCTACAACATAACTTGCACCGGCTTGAGATATGACTTTAATTAGCTTGAATCTCTCTGATCCATGGTATCCACTTTCAGGCTGTCTTCATCGTTGACCGCTATCTCTCGGATAACAACTGAGGGTCACTATTTCATACATAAAAAGTATAATCGTGATGTGATGGATTTTTATATCTGCAACTTAGTTCCTTTTTACCTGGTTGCAAAGGAACTTCAGGTCAGCCAGACCTTTGTCAAAAGCAAGTGTGAAGATCAAGATCAAGAAGAACAGTACGGTCAACGATGAAGGTGTGTTGTATGTATAAAATTGTGAATAATTGTAGTGTGTTCGGTGCAGTCGACGAACATCATTCAAAATTTCAACTTCCCGTTCAGGTGCTTAAGTCCACCTTGAAGACTGGATACCATGGATCAAAGAGATTCAAGCTAATCAAACTCATATCTCAAGTTGGTCTAACAACTGAATTTGACTTGCTTGCATAGGAATCTTGAACGAAATTATACAGTTATTTGGAATGTTCCTGATCATTACAGTGAGATTGATAACTTCTCTATGGAAGCAACAAATTCAAAACAGAGGTAGGTTTGCCAGAGGGTCACTATTCATACATAAAAAGATCAAGAAGAACAGTACGGTCAACGATGAAGGTGTGTTGTATGTATAAAATTGTGAATAATTGTGAGAGTCGATATGAGAGCAATAATCCATCGAGAACTAGAGAAACAGAGAATAAGAGAAGAGATAATAACATATGAGCTACAACGACGTCGTATTTTGGAAGCTGAAGTTCGGAGAGAACTAAATATTCGGTTGTTGATTTTCTTCTCTATACAGAGTGACGATAGGCGTTTTCGATTTCCAAATGAATCAATGACTTAAGCTTGACATCATCAACCACGTATAGTCAAATATTTATTCTCCATATCCATACCTTGTTTCAAGTATCTTGTAAAATTCATTTCGTCTTCAAGACTCCTATGAGTCAACAAAGGTTGACTTTTTTGAGCATTAACAATGACTATATTACATTATTATTATTATTATTATTATTATTTATTATATTTGTAATTTAGTTCCTTTGTTTTATTATTATAATAATTTATTATTATCAAGAATTGGAAATTAGTAAAACGATTTATGAAAGTATCAAGAATCGGAAATTAGTAAAACGATTTAATAAATCATTGCTCAGACGTTAGGGTTTGATAAACACAAAACTTATTATTTATAAAGCAACAAAAACACAAATCGTACCGTGAAATAAAGAGAGGCCCATTAGGAGTGTCGTGGAGGAAGATCGTCGGTTTGCTGTAGTCGATAATGGCACAGAGATTAGCGGTAACTTTAAATTTTGAATGATCGTCGGTTTGTACAATGATGTGGTGTCTTCAATGAATCTAAAAAACTTGAAAGTAATTACACCGGCTTGAGATATGAGTTTGATTATTATCGTATTTGCAACTTAGTTCCTTTCTCTCGAAAAACAATCCGATTATCATTTCTTGACATGCTTGGTAACACCTTGATCTGTAATATCTAAAAATTATCATTTCTCAAAAAGTAATTAAAACACTTAAAAATGAATTAAAAACAATTGTTGCGAGTTAGGTTTAGTCGGAGGACCATGTACAATGATTCATCAAAGTTGTACAAAGCTGGATGTTTTTACTGGAAAACCAAAACGAGCAATTAACGAAGCGAAACGGAGAGTTATAATTTTCTTGGCTAGGAAACAACTTAAAAGAACCAAAAATGAATTAAAATTATTTTTTGGTGATTAACAGATAATTTTAAATAATTAAAAGAAAATCAAATTTTTTTAAAAAAAGGCCAAAGCACCTCGCTTTGGTCAAAGCGAGGCGCCTGTGGTCTAATCAAACCACTAAAGCACCTCGTTTTGGTCAAAGCAAGGCACTAAAGCACCTCGCTTTGACCAAAGCGAGGCACTAAAGCGCCTCCATGATATGAGAGCAATAATCCATCGAGAACTTGAGAAAGAGAGAATAAGAGAATAGATAATAACATATGAGCTACAACATAACTTGCACCGGCTTGAGATATGAGTTTAATTAGCTTGAATCTCTCTGATCCATGGTATCCGGTTGTTTTCAGGTTGTCTTCATCGTTGACCGATATCTCTCGGATAACAACTGAAAAGTTGTCTCATTAATTCCAAAACCTAAAGAGAAGATATCATCTCAGTGAGATTGGACGGTTATTTGGAATATTCCTGATCATTACTTTTCATGCAAGCAAGTAAAATTCAGATCATTACTTTTCATGCAAGCAAGTAAAATTCAGTTGTTGGACAGTGAGATTGATAACTGGACAGGTTAGCCAAACCATACGAGGGTGGCAGGAAAAAGTTGACATTTTGATCCAAAGGAAATTCAGGTTAGCCAGACGTTTGTCAAAAGAACATTTTTTATAATAATTATATTAAAAAAAAACAAAAAACTAACTCAAACGATCAAAAAAAAATAAAATAAAATTTTTTTGATCCGAAGAGCCTCGCTTAGGTCTAAGCGAGGCGCTTCGAATTCAAAATCAGCTTTTTCTGCCCCCTCGTACTGACCTCCTCTGATTGAATTCAAAGCGCCTCGCTTAGGCCTAAGCGAGGCGCTTTGAGGGGGTGGAAATAGAAGGTGGGGGGTGGGAATAGACCGAGCCTTTCGAAAACCACACACATAGATACACATCGAGAGAGAGAGAGAGAGAGAGAGAGAGAGGAGAAGGAGAGAGAACCGAGGAAGGCGGCGGCGTCAATAGTCTAGGGTTGCGATGGTGGTGGTTTTGTCGAAGGGTAGGAAGGCGGTGATGGTCAGTGAGCTGATGTACGACATCAGCGGCGGTGGTTCAATAGAGGGGCCTGAGTTGATGGTGAGTCCCGATAATCTTCTATGCTTCCATTTCTATTACTGATGGTTGTTGCTTGAAGTATTATTGTGGTGGTGGAACCGGATTTTGGTGATGGATGACTGGGAGGCGATGATGGGTTCTGTGGGGGTTGGCAATAGCGGCTAGGGTGTAGGTGCGATGTTGAAGTGTCAACAGCGGCTGGAGTCTAAGGGTTCGAAGGGGTTACCTGTTGATGGTTAGAACACGGTACCGACGGGGTTTGATCAAGGTTCCAATGGTGAGTGGTGATGGTGGCAGGATCGTGACCGTGGTGTGGGTAATAGATGATGGCTAGGTGATGGTTATGATTGACTACAAGGATTTGGATAAGGAATTATATGCTCGGTCAACCTCAGTCAATAGTTGGTCAACAAATCAGTTATCTCAGCCAAACAAGAGAGATGGAAAGGTATAACTGTTAAACGACAAACATTCCAAATAAATTAATATACTAGTATTTGTGTGTACACGTGTGGAACTATGACCAATATAGACATGATTCCATAAATTAACTTAGATAAATAATGGACAATTGAAGGTGGTGTTACCAAAATGTAGATTGGAATATATACAGTAGGAATACGAAATGACAAATAGATTAGATCAAAGGTAATATCATGGGACCTTGGACTTTAGATGAATCACTTGAACTTGAACTATTTAACAAACCAATTTAGATATAGGAAGGACAATTAGGACAATGGGACTTGCAACATGTTAATTGAGACCATTGAGACCTTAGATTAATATATATATATATATATATATATATATATATATATATATATATATATATATATAAACACATACTAGTTATTCGGTATTTAGAACTCGAAGGACCACATAAGCGACATAACATAAAGATTGGTTGTTTATTATGACTTGAATAATAATTAATACACGTAAGACTCATGATGAGGAACTCAGTATATAAGACTTTGAACAAATGATTATTACTAACCGACAATCAGGATAAGTCCACATAACAACGAAGGGTCCTAGTTATCCACACGTGTAACCACGATATTGGTTACACGCGCTAACACTTGTGATCATGATAGGACTTGTCATGTAATGGATAGACAGGCTCGAGGCATTGGAATACCAGATTATTGTGTGACCATGTGACGTGATGTGAGACGTAGCTAAGGTGAGTTCCGTGTACCACTCCCCTTTTTCTGTTTTACTGTTTTGGGGTGAATACATGCTTCCTTTTTATAAACTGTTGTGATGTGACAAGATACTGGCTGCCGGATTATACTGACACTCATTAACTCAGAGGTGAGCCGCTTAATATATGGGTAGTACTACTTGGGGAAACCCCCACGCACAGTGGACCCAGGAAGTTGGGCCCGGGAAACCCTCCACTGAGGCCTGCGGACCGTTGCGGCATATATTATGCCTTGTAGATCTATAATGGCAGTAGATAGATCTAGTGTTAGGGTTGAGGGGTCGCTTGTACATCATGTGTGTTGAACTGTGTGAACTTATAAACTTGTTTATGAACTGATAAACTGTTTTCGGATCCACTTACTACTTATACGGACTCACCAGCGTAATTGCTGACCCAAAACTCTTTTAAGCATGTATTCAGGTACTGCAAATGGATGAATGGCAACCGCGAGGTATATGCTTGCTAGTAGCGGATTAGAGGTTATCTGGTTAGAAGATTCGGCTATATGTGTTGCGGATAGAGCATCTAGAGATAAGTGGGATAGAGATTGGATCGACTAAGGGACTACACTGCTTCGACGACCGCTGCGCTTCGTCTTCGCATTAGATTTAATTATATTTTATATTGTATTTGTATTATTTTGTGACTAAAACTTGTACAAATATTAAATATTTGTTGTCGTTGCTTCTGTTGTGCAAGTCTGTTACCGAACTGTCGTTTCGACCCGACCCCACCGGGTCGGGTTGTTACACTAAGTTTTCTTGGTCCATAAGTTGTTTAACCTAATTGTTCTCTATATATACCCTAGTCATGTATTGTAATCTTGTGTGCCTTGAGCTTAATGAAATAACCTAGTTGCAGCCCGTGGATACACTGGGACCGAACCACGTAAAATTCTTGTGTCGTGTTTATTATTTTCTGTTCATTGCGTAATAATCGTGTGTGCCGTTAGTGTGTTTGATTCCGCTGCGCTAACTGATACCTAACAAGTGGTATCAGAGCTTTGGCTCGTTAACACACTGAGATTTGCACGAACGATTGCGGTGGAAGTTTGATCGGATCGGATTGTCAGCGAGAACTTGGTTTTATGGCTGGATGTTCGTGATCCGAGGAAGGTGAGTACCGATTTAATTTAATCCTTGAGCTGTATGTTTAGTTTGTTGAATTCGATTGGAGCCACTGACTATGTTTATTCAGTCGTTGATCGAGTTTGGGTTGCGGGCTAAGTAGGATTTGTTTTTTTAGAGTTAGGTTTTTTGACATTTATCAACCGTGATTATTATTTTTAGACCGTGTTTTGTGAATTCTGCATTCGGGTGTTTTGGTTTGTCTACAAAAGTTGTAGGAGCAAATTGGTTTGATTGACAGTGTTCAGTAGAACAGTCGTCAAGTTCGGGCTCGTGCCATTGCTGTGTTTGTTCACTGTTTCCAATTTGTTCTCGTTTGTTATTGTTATAACTGAGACGAGATGGTAGTAATCGTAATGTTAGACGGTTTTGGGTTTCGGTTGGTTGGTTTGTCAAGAGAACTTGGATGAGGTACTTTCGATGGGTAAACCTAGAGAAAATGGAACCAGCTGGTTTGGAATGTTTTGGGTTTAAGGTATTGCTGCTCGGGCGTGCTGGTGACAACATAAGTGAAAAAAAAAAGGTTAGTGTCAAGTCATGTGAGCTATTTCTAGTTGGATGATCTTTTGGATAGGGTTTGCGTTAAGTGGTTGTGTGTACGGTCATAGAACCCTTGGTACCGCTTGCCTTCCATGAAAGCTCGACTGCTGTTATAACCATTTGCCTGTTAGCTGGTTTGGAACTGTGATGTTAATTCTTGTTCGGTGGTGATCAGTGGTTTGACATTTGAGGGGATCTTTGTACTAGTACTGGGTGAAGGTTTTCGCTAGGGAAGTACGAGTGGAGGTTCGACTCATGAGTGTCGGTTTGGCATGGGTTGGGATAACAGGGACAGTGGGAGCTGAGCGTAGTTGACTTGTTGGGGCTGCATGGAGGTGTGGACATTTTTTTAGAGTCGATGTCATAGATAGGAAATTCTACTTCTGAGAATGTGTCGGGGTTTGATACATTGGGACTCAGTGGAAAGTAGTAAGACTCTTGGGTTCGAGATTCTATTTGGCTTCATGTGACAACCTGCACCCTTCACTTTTCATAAATGTGCATAATTGGTTCCTCAACTATTTCAAAATTTTCATTTTTAACCCTCGTATTTTAATAGGACCAAAATTCACAATTTAATAAAACTTATAATTTTTATAAGTAAAAGTATGCACTGTGACATCCGTCACTTTTATATAATAATAATAATAATAATAATAATAATAATATTAATTAAAAAAAAAATTCTGATTGTATATATATATATATATTTTATTAAACCATAACTAAACCACAACCAAACCCAATACATTACCCAATCCCTTGACAAATCTGAAGCCCAACAGCTGAGGCCCACCTAGAAACCGGCCCATCCCTTTGTCCTTCATCTTGGGCCAGCCCAACTCCCTCTCCCTCCTCTCTATTTAAAAAAAAAAAAAGAAACGCTGCTCCCAGGACTCGAACCCGGGCAGCCGGCCGAGTCAGACCCACACACACATGCCACTACCACTTGAGCCAAGTCTGATTCCTGATTTCACTTCAACCTATTTTATATAAAAACTCAATCTCGTGCCTTCCTTTTCTTCTTCCCTGGACGCGAGACAGCAGCAGACTTGTTTATTATTATTATTTTTTTTTCTTTTCTTTTTTCTTCTCTTTTGACCAAATCAATAGCTTGATTATTGTATAATTAACCATGGTTTTGACTCGGAATCGTGATTATCGGCCAGTCACACGTCTATTACACGATTATTGTCATCAATTGTTACCCAAAATTATCAAGAACACGCGTGAGCTTTAATACTTGGTCAATCCTTACCATATCTACGATCCAGTGCTTAGCACTATAAATTGGACGTTCACAAGCATTCACAACTCGCCATTATCTCTTTCTCCATCCACAATTCCACTTAAAATCTTCTGTTTTGGTGATTTTAATCGCGGGTTGACTTTTAAAGTTGACCAACTAATTCGTATCACAAACGCGTTTGTAAGTTGTTATTTTTCTGTGGGATTTATTATTCGGCATGTGCATGACATTAACCCCATGATTGATTGGGTTAATGTCGTGTGTATTGATCAATTGAGAATGCTAGGGCTTGTATTTGATTTGGGGAAGAACATTGATTTTCCATATATGTTATACGTTAAACAAACTGAATCTTAACACAACCACAGGTCTAGACCAAGTGGTTGTGTTGATGCTTGGATTCCCAGCAGACGCGGGTTCGAAACCCGGCTGCCACACTTTTTGCTCCTTTATTTTCCTTTGTTTACCAATTATATATATATGTTATTTATGTCTTATAAAATCATTTTAATATACTAAAACACATTTATAAATCCTACAAAAATTATTTTAACTTATTCTGATGAAAAAGTTCAACTTACAATTTTTAGTTTTCTGAAATTTATTTATTTAATATTTATAATAAATAAATCAAGTTTATTCCATTTTATTTATAAAATTCCATTAAAATATCAAAACAATTTTATTAAATTCTCCAAAATTTATCCTGACTTTTTATAAAGTTAAACTTTACTGAAATAATTTTTAATTCAGTAAAATCTTTTATTTTATATTTTTAATCAATTTTTGTTAGATTTAATCATAAATAATTCATAATAAATTCAATTTTCAATATTTTTGTACCAAAATTTTACATAAATTATTTCTATACATTTAGAACAGAAATATGAATTTTAAACTTATAATTCTTTAATTTTAATATTTTTAAATATTAAAGTTAACTTTCGACAATTTGTTATAAATAGAATTAATATTCTATTTTAAAGAAAATAATTTTATAAAAAATTATTTTTATACTTTAAACATATTATTGTGACCATCTTAAATTTAAATTTCATAAAAAGATTTTTGGTTATTTATTTACTAAATTTCTCTCAATTGGCGAATATTTTTAATATTAATCAAACGAGCAATTATCCCCAATTCGAAGCCCTAGAAATACATATATCCTAGAGTTATTTCCCTTACACATTATCGAATACTTTAGGTTGATCATTTGGGAGTAATCTCAATTCATATCTCGTTGTCCAGTTAAATCTCAAACTACTACGTGAACTGTGAGTATTCCTACCCCTTTTTTTTGCTTTTATACATTTTTGGGGTGTTACATGTACACTATTACAATTTCAAATACAAGTTTACACTTTTACAATACAATTCTAGTACTATGTGCATTGCTTACAACGTGCTTTATGCTTAGACAATACATGTGGATTACATTTGTACTTAGTGAAATCATTAACATGGTACAAGCCGACCTTAACATTGGATAGCGCTATTTGGATTGACAACCCGCCTAGATTGATTCTCCCCCTTTTTCATCGGAGAATCCGTGGCCAGTGTTAAGTTATCATCCATTGATTGGTTGAGTACACTACAGTTCATACAGTACATTATACAGTCACAGGGTTGATTTCGCTCATTTGTATGATACATGGTTTACATATCCACACTGTAGCTTGCACTTGAATTGTATACTTTTTAACCTACTATATATATCAAATCTAGGAATGCTCACCAACATTTCATATGTTGACCAAACCTATTTTTGTACATGTTTCAGGTGCAGTTTGATCTAGTGCTTAGCAAGAGACATTTAGTGCTTTATTTCAATTCAGTTATTTCAATATTTACATTTCATTTAGACAATGTAATTTCCATTTTCCATGTAAGACAAATTTTGGATTATTCAATAATATTTACATTTTAGTACCATGAGCTTTTGAACAATCGTCACTACGTGGCACCTCGATGATTCCGCCATCGGTTGGGGTGTTACAGATTGGTATCAGAGCCATGGTTATAGGGAACTAGGTTACTAGATGAAATAGGCCTAGACTATAACCTGACTTCAACTTTCATACATTATACTCCCTAAATTACCTTACCCCTCAATTCCCTCCACTTTCCTTCTTCTATCTTTCCCTTTTTCTCTCTCTCCATTCTTTTCATCCTTCATCATGGTGCATAGAGATGGTGTCCTACAGGGAGTGAAAAGTCTACATCATCATGGAACAGGGACATTACCTTTCATGAAGACACTCTTAGGCATAATGCCTACTCTTACTTTTGTTCCTTCAAAGTTGTTGAACTTTAATGAGTGTGATAAGGACACGTGCAATCTGGAAGGGTGGACGCCTGTACACTGGGTTTTCTGGCATAGGCAAGCATAGCGCATAAATCCATTTACGGACCTGTTATGCTTACCTGGGGATTCCTGGAGTGAGTGTCCACTTATAGGCTAAAGCACGTCTTCTTTGATCACCATTGGGTTCAATTCCTTTGAAAAGTCAACGTCCTTGTTGGGCTTTACAGCTAGACAAGGGCACTCCAAGCATCTTATGCAAGTTTTTCAATAATACTCTCTCGGTTCATATACAATATTTTGTATTTCACGATTTTCATATATTGCTTACAACTTCATACTTTCATAACCATCTATGGATTTCACAATCACACTTCACCTTACCCTCTTAGCCGCTTTTTAAAGATTCAACACCCTACCCAAATCATATTATTTCTTTTCTCCACATGTTATTTATTTTAAAAAACTATAACCTCATACTTTAGCACAAACTAAAGATTTCTAAAACTTGTTGTATTACCTAGTACCTTCACAAAGTACATAATATTTTTTTTTAAAGGATGTCCTCGAACTTAAATTCAATTGATTATTTATTGACGTGACAAACGATTTTCTATATAATGTTTTAAACTATTACAAAGACTACTTAGCTTGTACTATTTAACAACTTTTGCCTTATGTACAAAACCAATTTTGAAAATAATTTTTTTTTGGAATAATATCTAGTCTCTAGAGTCACTTATTTTCAACTTGTTCAAATTTTTACAATATTTGGTATATACCACAATCATGTTTTCTTATACACTTGATTATAACTTTTGATCCAAACCTCAAAATTTACACTGCTACATAATCTCCTTACTATAAAATAAACTCTTTATCAACTATCTTCACATTCTCTCACAACCTTGATCCTGCTTCAAGATTTTTCATCATCTTCTCAAGAACTAAATTCATATCCTTCACCTTCTCACACGTGAGCTAGTTACCCATGATAATCAAACTACTAAAAACCTGATACTTGATTCTACAAGATTTTTCCAAAACATCTTTGTTTATGAAACTTGATTTTCCCTTAATTTGACTATTCACTGGACATTTAATTATTCATGATACTCGTGTTTTCATTTTCTTGATCTTATTGTACCCAATTATGACATACTCATAGGCATATAACATCTAGAGATTTCCTTGCATACAATTACGTACGAACACAAATTGGTGATCTATCATATTAGTTACGTTTATTTTAATCATACACTTACATTTATTTGAAATGTTTAGACTTGATACTTGATCTTACAGAGCTTTTCTAAGAAAACATCATTGCTTATTATATGAAACTTGATTTTTCCTTTAAACTTGACTATTCATTGAACATCTAATTATTCATGATACTCGTAAACATTTAATTATTCATGATAACACTTACACTTAATGGTTGTAGTACTTACAAACTTGCTTGCATAAACATGCTATCAATTTGCAATCTATGTGAATAATAATTGCTGCACTTAATAGAGGTCATCATGCCTTTTTCAACAGTCGGGAGAGGCCCTACAACCTGCTCCACGACTGATTGAGGCTATCGAACATACTCAACGATTGGTAGGGGTCACTATGCCTTTTCAAACAGTCGGGAGAGGCCCTACAACCTACTCCACGGCTGGTGGAGGCTATCAAACCTGCTCAACAATCGGTGGGGTCATAGAAGGACACAAAACCCTAATGTAAGGTAAATTGATGATTCCGGTCCGGAACGTAATCATGAATTTACAGGTGCGTTAGGGTAGTGTGAAATTCTATTAAAGTTTTTGGTAGGCGTCCAGTACGTTTTCGAGGTATCAAAGGTGTGGTGGGTTAGCTGCGGTACACCCTGTATACAAACACTAATGATGCATTGAAAGTGTGACTGGAAGTCGGACCAGGAACAAGCTATGCTTACTTGGTAGTTCATTTAGTGTTACTGTAGTCAACCAACCCGTACATTATCATAGGATTCCTAAAACTTGAAATTTAGTGATTTACTAGATTCTTATTTTTCCTTACTATTCGAGACGAACCTAATCCTTAACTCACACCTATCAAACCCCATATCCAAATCATTCGAATTTTCCAAAACCACAGTTATCTTAATTCTTACCCAAGCATCCATAACCCTATGTTTTCTAATAACTTCGGGACGAAGTTTCTAAAAGTAGGGGATGCTGTGACATCCGTCACTTTTATATAATAATAATAATAATAATAATAATAATAATAATAATAATAATAATAATATTAATTAAAAAAAAAAATTCTGATTGTATATATATATATATTTTATTAAACCATAACTAAACCACAACCAAACCCAATACATTACCCAATCCCTTGACAAATCTGAAGCCCAACAGCTGAGGCCCACCTAGAAACCGGCCCATCCCTTTGTCCTTCATCTTGGGCCAGCCCAACTCCCTCTCCCTCCTCTCTATTTAAAAAAAAAAAAAAAGAAACGCTGCTCCCAGGACTCGAACCCGGGCAGCCGGCCGAGTCAGACCCACACACACATGCCACTACCACTTGAGCCAAGTCTGATTCCTGATTTCACTTCAACCTATTTTATATAAAAACTCAATCTCGTGCCTTCCTTTTCTTCTTCCCTGGACGCGAGACAGCAGCAGACTTGTTTATTATTATTTTTTTTTTCTTTTCTTTTTTCTTCTCTTTTGACCAAATCAATAGCTTGATTATTGTATAATTAACCATGGTTTTGACTCGGAATCGTGATTATCGGCCAGTCACACGTCTATTACACGATTATTGTCATCAATTGTTACCCAAAATTATCAAGAACACGCGTGAGCTTTAATACTTGGTCAATCCTTACCATATCTACGATCCAGTGCTTAGCACTATAAATTGGACGTTCACAAGCATTCACAACTCGCCATTATCTCTTTCTCCATCCACAATTCCACTTAAAATCTTCTGTTTTGGTGATTTTAATCGCGGGTTGACTTTTAAAGTTGACCAACTAATTCGTATCACAAACGCGTTTGTAAGTTGTTATTTTTCTGTGGGATTTATTATTCGGCATGTGCACGACATTAACCCCATGATTGATTGGGTTAATGTCGTGTGTATTGATCAATTGAGAATGCTAGGGCTTGTATTTGATTTGGGGAAGAACATTGATTTTCCATATATGTTATACATTAAACAAACTGAATCTTAACACAACCACAGGTCTAGACCAAGTGGTTGTGTTGATGCTTGGATTCCCAGCAGACGCGGGTTCGAAACCCGGCTGCCACACTTTTTGCTCCTTTATTTTCCTTTGTTTACCAATTATATATATATGTTATTTATGTCTTATAAAATCATTTTAATATACTAAAACACATTTATAAATCCTACAAAAATTATTTTAACTTATTCTGATGAAAAAGTTCAACTTACAATTTTTAGTTTTCTGAAATTTATTTATTTAATATTTATAATAAATAAATCAAGTTTATTCCATTTTATTTATAAAATTCCATTAAAATATCAAAACAATTTTATTAAATTCTCCAAAATTTATCCTGACTTTTTATAAAGTTAAACTTTACTGAAATAATTTTTAATTCAGTAAAATCTTTTATTTTATATTTTTAATCAATTTTTGTTAGATTTAATCATAAATAATTCATAATAAATTCAATTTTCAATATTTTTGTACCAAAATTTTACATAAATTATTTCTATACATTTAGAACAGAAATATGAATTTTAAACTTATAATTCTTTAATTTTAATATTTTTAAATATTAAAGTTAACTTTCGACAATTTGTTATAAATAGAATTAATATTCTATTTTAAAGAAAATAATTTTATAAAAAATTATTTTTATACTTTAAACATATTATTGTGACCATCTTAAATTTAAATTTCATAAAAAGATTTTTGGTTATTTATTTACTAAATTTCTCTCAATTGGCGAATATTTTTAATATTAATCAAACGAGCAATTATCCCCAATTCGAAGCCCTAGAAATACATATATCCTAGAGTTATTTCCCTTACACATTATCGAATACTTTAGGTTGATCATTTGGGAGTAATCTCAATTCATATCTCGTTGTCCAGTTAAATCTCAAACTACTACGTGAACTGTGAGTATTCCTACCCCTTTTTTTTGCTTTTATACATTTTTGGGGTGTTACATGTACACTATTACAATTTCAAATACAAGTTTACACTTTTACAATACAATTCTAGTACTATGTGCATTGCTTACAACGTGCTTTATGCTTAGACAATACATGTGGATTACATTTGTACTTAGTGAAATCATTAACATGGTACAAGCCGACCTTAACATTGGATAGCGCTATTTGGATTGACAACCCGCCTAGATTGATTCTCCCCCTTTTTCATCGGAGAATCCGTGGCCAGTGTTAAGTTATCATCCATTGATTGGTTGAGTACACTACAGTTCATACAGTACATTATACAGTCACAGGGTTGATTTCGCTCATTTGTATGATACATGGTTTACATATCCACACTGTAGCTTGCACTTAAATTGTATACTTTTTAACCTACTATATATATCAAATCTAGGAATGCTCACCAACATTTCATATGTTGACCAAACCTATTTTTGTACATGTTTCAGGTGCAGTTTGATCTAGTGCTTAGCAAGAGACATTTAGTGCTTTATTTCAATTCAGTTATTTCAATATTTACATTTCATTTAGACAATGTAATTTCCATTTTCCATGTAAGACAAATTTTGGATTATTCAATAATATTTACATTTTAGTACCATGAGCTTTTGAACAATCGTCACTACGTGGCACCTCGATGATTCCGCCATCGGTTGGGGTGTTACATGCACGTTTTATACTCACATCTACACCCGAGCACGTATGTTTCAGACATTGATACTCAAAGCCCTTAATTTTTGGTCCTAAAACAACTTAGAAACAGAAGGAAACAAGTCTATAACTTAAAATTGATTAAATTAGAAAAATTATTTTTTTAGCCCTCGCGGTCCGCTAAGACAGTCAAAGTCCTAGTCAAAGTCTTAGTCAAAATCCTAGTCAAAATCCTAGTCAAATAGTCAATTCATCTTAAAACCTTACTTTATTGTGTTGACCAATTTTAAAGTCTAATTGAATCCAAAACTAGTATAAAAACCCACCTATGACCCATTACACTTTGCACCTTTAAATCGATTGTTTCAATTCGATTAAACTCTCTCTCATACCTTTCTTCTATAGTATATAATTCTACATTTGAAGCTTTGATTATAAGCTCTCGTAATTGGCGAATTGGAAGCTGGATATTTTTCTTATTCAGTTTCTTTTCTTCTAAATTGGACTAGTTTCGTTGTTGAACCTTTGGATTGCTCGCATTTTCACGCTCGCTTAGTCATCTAGTCATTTGGCGAAAGTGAGTATTTCCTATCCCCTTTTTGTTTTTATTCATTTTTGGGGTGTTACATGTACACTTATACAAATTACAAATACAAGTTCACATTTTTACAATACAATTCTAGTACTATGTGCATTTGCTTACAAATGTGCTTTATGCTTAGACATTACATGTATAATACATTTGTACTTAGTGAAATCATTAGCATTGTACAAGCCGACCTTAACATTGGATAGCGCTATTGGATTGACAACCCGCCTTGGTTGATTCTCCCCCTTTTTCATCGGAGAATCCGTGGTCATTGTTAAGTTATTATCCATTTATTGGATAAGTACACCGCCGTTCATTTAGTACGTTTATACAGTCACAGGATTGATTTCGCTCATTTGTATGATACATAGTTTACATAATTGCACTGTAGCTTTGCACTTGAATTGTATAACATTTTCCAACTTACTGTATGTATTAAATCTAGGAATGCTCACCAACATTTCATATGTTGACAAAACTTATTTTGTACATGTTTCAGGTGCAGTTTGATCTAAGTACTATAGCAATGGACTTTAGTGCTTGCTTTTAATAATTTATTTCAAATTTCATGTTTTGTTCAGACTTTTGTATTTTTCCCATTTCATCTATGTAAGACAATTTAAATTATTCAATAATATATTTACATTTTAGTACCATGTGCTTTTGAACAATCGTCACTACGTGACACCTCGATGATTCCGCCATCGGTTGGGGTGTTACACTTCATTTCTTGTTACTTACTTCAATGAAGTATTAGTGAATCTATTGTTGAAGACTTTTGAAGTGTACAGATTGCTGCGCAACCAGAAGAAGAGAACCAACTTCCGTGTAGTAAAGTCTTGGCTCGCTGATTCGAGAGTTAAACGAGTCTAGTTTACATCAAAGGACTCTGGGACTCCAGGTAATTCGCTTGAGCGTATCGGAGGTCTGAGCATGGACGGGATTTTTGTAATAGTGGGAGCACATGGGGTGTTCTGACACAGTCTGTAAATCGACGTTAGGTTTGGAAGACCAAGGATCCGAATGAAATCTCTCCTAGGAGGTTGCTGTTAGTGGAGAGTGTTATTTCCTCTGGAGTCTCTGGAGCCAGCGATTTGAGTAAGTAGGGGCCGGTTGAGATTGAGGATGTGTCTATGGCGGGTTTTGCCATGACTGGGTCTTTGATGACCATATTGGAGTTGTTGGGAGCTTTAATGGGCCTTTCAGGTTACTGATGAGAAGGGCCGCTGCAACTAGGTGGATACATGGACAGGTTTGGAGTTTGGTTTGTTCTTTAGGAGCTGGACCTGGAAGACTTCTGTTCCTGTGTATTTAGAGATTACTGAGTACTAGATGATTGGGTTGTTATTTACTTGTTGGTAGGCTGGAGTTCCTCGCAAGGCCTTCAAGTGGGAGATTGTTGAGTTGGTGAAGTCCTTGGTTTGTTAGGCTTTAGGGTTGACATTAGAAGACATGGGCCAGGCCCGGTTTAGTTTTCTTGGTCCCTAAGTTTTCTTGGTCCATAAGTTGTTTAACCTAATTATTCTCTATATATACCCTAGTCATGTATTGTAATCTTGTGTGCCTTGAGCTTAATGAAATAACCTAGTTGCAGCCCGTGGACGTAGGTCCCCCACTGGGACCGAACCACGTAAAATTCTTGTGTCGTGTTTATTATTTTCTGTTCATCGCGTGATAATCGTGTGTGCCGTTTGTGTGTTTGATTCCGTTGCGCCGACTGATACCTAACACGTAGATGATGTGGGAAAATGATTATAAATTAGTTCATCATCTTAATAAATCATTTAATATATCAATTTGTAGTTTTATTTCAACGGTTAACCTTGATTCGTTTTTCATGCCTTATGAATGGAAATAAAAGCCAAATAATTTCAACGGTTAAGAAGCTCGGACCTGTTCAAAGTCCACGAGCTTGCTGGTGTAACCGGAATCAAGAAAAATATCTGCAAGTGATTATTTTGGTTGCCTGTTGGGCGATGGGCGATATAGAAGACGCAAAATGAGGTGATTTTTGCTAGGAGAAGACCCTCAACGGACTGGATCTTCAGTAAGTTGTAGACCATGTCATACTTATGGCTCAAACATAGAGTGAAGAGGCAGGAATTGGGGTGGGATTTGGTTACGGTATAATTTTTTGCTTTGAATAGTCATACTGATTGTAAAGCTTTGAAGATGGTTGGTTGGGTGATGTAATTGTGTGTTTGTACTAACTGACTTGCTTGCACAAAACACATGTATATAGTTGGTGATTAATGAAATAATTTGTCGTTAAAAAAAATAAGAAGCCAAATAATTATAAGCTAACCAACCCAACATGTTAGCACATGTCAGAGCCAATCACATAAGCCACTTGAAAGTTGAAAATTACACTGACTGATGAATCTTTTAATATTACTTTTTGACTACCAAACACACATTAATTAATTAAACACGAAACACACTTGTAGAATACTAAATTTATTGATAGCATTGTTTTAGTCAACTTTGTAGTCATCATTCATCACACATTTTATTTTGCATCTACCTCATCGGCACTTTTACCACCCTTATTTTCTTCTTTATCAGCCAACTTTGCATCAATCTCTTGTTCCTTTTCACCATTTTCTTCTTTCTTTTTACTTGTTTCTTCCTCAGCTTTGATTCCGGCATCTTCAATAGCTTTAAGTCTTGCTTCTTCTTTTGCATCCTCCAAAGATTTGATCAAGTTTTTCAAGCAAACATCAGCATCCTCTTCATCTGACTTTGGCATCAAATTTTCAGCAACATCTGCTGGAGTCATCTTCGTCTCCGCCAACATTAGGCGGATGGTTTCAAACAACTCATGTGATTCGAGATCCAAATAGTTGTTTGCAAGAACCTTAAACGTTTCAAAACAACAATAGGACATCTCAATATGCTTATCCATACGCCCTCTCCTAATGAGAGCTGGATCAAGCTTTTCAACATAATTTGTTGTGAATATGATCAACCTCTCACTTCCACAAGCTGACCATAACCCATCAATGAAGTTCAATAGCCCGGATAAAGTCACTTCACTTCCCTTTTTCGTCTTATCCTCTAATTCCTTTTCAGCCTTTTTTTCAATTGGGTCCTTATCTTCCTTCCTCTCTTCCTTCTCCTTTCTCTGCCCGGTAAGATTAAGCGAACAATCGATATCCTCAATCACTATTATGGACTTTGATGATGTTTCAATCAGGAGCTTCCTCAAATCTGTGTTGTCTTTCACAGATGCTAATTCAAGATCATAGATGTCATAGTCGAGAAGGTTAGCCATGGCCGCAATCATACTAGACTTCCCTGTTCCTGGTGGACCATAAAGAAGATATCCTCGCTTCCATGACTTTCCCACCTTCTTATAGTAGTCTTTTGACTTGCTAAACATTATTAAATCGTTTAAAATATCCTTCTTCTTTTTGGGATCCATTGCAAGAGTATCAAAAGTAGAAGGGTGCTCGAATATGATGTGACTCCACATAGTTCTCTTGAACCTGGACCACTTTTCAGTCTTGTTGTTGGTATAGAGCTTGCGCTGCCTTGTTCTTACCGCAATAGCCTTCCCCTCATCCAACACATGTCTCACGTACTCTTTAGTGATGATATCGCGGTGTTCTCTTTTACAAGTCAGCCTGTAGTAGCGATTCTCTTCATCACCACGATATGAAAAGAGAGCTCGTTGTTCGGGGGTGTCTTTGTTGGAGGTCCACCATATTTGGATGCCGTTGAAGTCATCTATGACTTCTTCATTCAAGTCCATGCTCAGCACAACGGATTTGCAATCCTTGACTACATTTGCTTTGAGCCTTTTAGCCAATTTGGAGGAGTTGGCACTGAGGTACCGTTCAATAGCTTCAAACGCCTCACTTCGTTCGAACCAAGTGTCTACTTGGTATTCATGAAAAGTGATTTCGACATAAGGATACACATAACTAACAACTTTATTAACATATGTTCTAACATCCCTTCGAAGTTGGTTGGGTAACAGTTGCCTGAATATTGCCCAAGCGCCCATCAGTATGGCCATCAGCGTCATTTCCCCCATCATCTTCTTCTTCTTGTTGTTTACAGTTCACACAATATGTATTTATGTCACAATGGTGTTTGTAATTAGAGGTAGATGAGGTGAGGTGTAATTATAACATCTTAATTTATAGCACCAAGTCAACAGGCATTTAGCATGCAGCAAGTCTTTGCTTTTTTGTAATTAAGCTAGCTTGTCATATAAGGTGTCATGTTGACGCTAATTTTGACATATAAAATACAAAAAGAGGCAGCCAACCATATTTGTGTCCATAAATTAGCATGAAAGGTTAATACGACAGGAAGCTTCTCATGAATAGACCCGAGAGTGAGTCATGATATCATGGGACTTGCATCAGTTCGTAATGTCTTGTAGTCTTGTTTCCCAAGAAAACCGTGTTTGTGGAACTCGACTAGAAACTACGTACGTACTCAAATTTGAAGTATTATTTAATTTATTAAAATATAATTCAATCCAACTTCTAAATTACTATTGCATGTTAAGTGGTTATTATATATCAATGCAATGGCTGAAACAAAAGTTATTAGCTTATATAGTTAAAACTTAAAAGTTGATGGTAAAATTTGTTGAAAAAGAAAAATGCAACTATAAATACGTCAAAATTATTTTATAATTGCTTAATTTGAAATTTTCGTATTGTTGAAAACATAAAATCACTACAATAATTTGTGGGCAATAGTGACGACCAGGGGTCGCCGTTAATACTGACGCGGGTCGTCGCTATGCAGCGAGCCGCGGCTTGAGTAAGTCAAAAAGGGCTGACCAGACTTTTGAGCAATAGTGGTGACCCGCAACGTGTCGTCGGTATTGGTGTCGTCGCTATTGCTCCAATTTCTTGTAGTGATAATTATTATAATTATATTATAAATAACATTGAAAAGTAAACATAATGACTTTGACCGTTAACTTGTAGAAATAGAAAAAAGAAAATAATGACTTATCGATGTGGATTTTTTTTTTTTTTTTTTTTTGTGGGGAAAAAAATACCTAGGGAGAGGGGCACTCCAAGGGTAGGGTTCTCGACAAGTTTGAAATCGAGTTTGACCGTTTGTAATTTCTTACTGTCAGATTTCATTTTTATTATTTTTTAGTATTTCACCTATATAACCTCACTAGTACACACAAATGATCAAAAGGTGCGAATGGCAAAAGTTATAAGGTGCGGTTCACCACCTAAACCGCATCTTATAAACTAATTCAACAAAAAATGGCATCAAAACGTGCGGTTCATCATACAACCGCATCTTATGTATTAATTTTTAAAAGAACTAACACTAAAAGATGTGGTTCTCTCATAAACGCATCTTATACATTATTTAAGAAAAAAAACAACACCAAAAGATGCGATTCTTCTCACAACCGTATCTTCTACATTGAGTAAATTGCCAAAATGGCCCCTCAGGTTTGGCCCAAAATGCTTGTTTGGTCAGTTATCTTTTTTTTGTGCCAAAAGCACCCCTCACAGATCGAAAATTGCCAAAATGGCCCATATTTAACTGAGTTTCTAACTGAGGATGGAAAGTCAGTTAAGTATCAGGGGCATTTTCGTCATTTCGTCTCTAAACGTTTTAAAACCCCTTTTAACCAATCTGAACTCCATCTTCTCCAACACTAACCCTCTTGATACCACCACACCCTTTTGTCTTGTAAAAACAACATCCACACATACTTCTGTATCAGACACACATGGTAGAGAGAGAAAGAGAGGGTGAACTAGAGAGAGAAGGAGACCGGTGGTCTCCTCCACCTCCGGCGAAGCTCCGGCCACCACCACTGCCGCCATACTAACAACAGGCTCCTCACGACCAATTTTCACCATTATGGTCCCTTCATCATATCCAATGACGACCCTGTACAGTAGAACAAGATAGTGAAATGAGCTTATGATTAAAATAAATAAATAAATAAATAAATAATACAGCAGAACCGTCGGTCCCTTCATCATATCCGCCGTCTGATAGGGTTGTGTGGGTGGTTTGGGGTTTTGGAAGCAGCACCGCCGGACTCCGCCGTGGGCGGCGGCCGGAATCCCTTCTCTGCAAATATTGATTCAGGTGGAATCCCTTCTCTGCAAATATTTTCTCTCCATATTTAACAGAGCCTTCTCCCCTTCTCTGCAAACAAATAAGCACCTTCTCCCCTTCACCGATTATTGACGGATCAAGCCCTAATAATAAACAGTTGGTGTACATTGCACTCTCTAGCTCTGTTTCTCTCTCCTTTTCTCGGTCCATCTTCATTAACCATAAGCTATTACTCTCTCTCTCTCTCTCTCTCTCTCTCTCTCTCTCTCTCTCTCTCTCTCTCTCTCTCTCTCTCTCTCTCTCTCTGTGTGTAGTTAGGTGTGTGTGTTTGGGCAGACAATGATTTTTGGAGGTGGTGGTAGAGCAAATAATAGGTTTGGGGGTTTTTATATGGAGAAGATGAAGTACAGATGAAAAGACAAAATTGCCCCTCAGACTTAACTGACTTTCCATCCTCAGTTAGAAACTCAGTTAAATATGGGCCATTTTGGCAATTTTCGATCTGTGAGGGGTGCTTTTGGCACAAAAAAAAAGATAACTGACCAAACAAGCATTTTGGGCCAAACCTGAGAGGCCATTTTGGCAATTTACTCCTTCTACATTATCTAAAAAAAACTAAGAGGTGTGGATTACCGCACCTTATCCAAACGATCATATTTTTGTTTTTGTCTTGTTTTCCTTTAATACTAGCAAAAATGAGTTCAATGCCCACAAATGGATACTCTATAACAATACCAACTACCAAAAATATTTGGGAAAATGAATTTAATTACTTCAAACTATCGTCTATTGGCGGATATCACTTCGAACTTTCACTTTGGCCAATATCACTCCCAACTTTCAACTTAGTTTGTTCCATCGCCCCCAAACTAACGGAAGTCTAACATGGTTAGTCTTCGTGGCCAAAATGTAAAAACCAAAACTTTTATGTGGCCAAATACAAAAACGAAAACTTAAGGGCCATTTTTGAAACTTTTATTATTATTATTATTATTATTATTATTATTAAATTTTTTTTAAATTCTATAAATCCCCCCCCCCCCCCTTTCTGTGATTGACCCACCCCTTCAAAACAACACCACCATCACCTTCAAAACTTCATCTCCATCCTTACCACCACCATCAAAACTTCATTTCCATCCAAATGAAGTTTTGGAGAGAGAGAGAGAGGGGGGGCGATTATTTTTGTTTACATAACCTACTCAAAGTGTGGGCTATGTTGATGTAATCTAGGTCTTGGCCTTTGGGTTCTTGAAGTGTTCTGTAGGGGATTGGGATTGGTGTCCATTTGTTTGTTGTTTGAAAAACAGAAGAGTTGAGAGTTTTCAGATTTATAGCAGATTCATGAGTGTAGAGAGGGATTGAGAGATGTGAGATGTAGAACAGAGCATAATGTTTTGGTTTATAATTCACAGAAATTGTATGAAACATATGTGAAGTGTTAACTTTGGTGATGGTAGTGAGCATGTTTTTAGAGAGAGCGAGAGAGAGAGAGAGAGAGAGAGAGAGGGGGGGGGGGGAGGGAGAGGACCGGTGGTCGTGGTGGTGGTGTCTGGGTTTTAGAGAGAGATAGGGAGGAGTGATGGTGGTCGTGGTGGCGGCGGATGGTTCTTTTAAAGACAGAGATGGAGTAGTGGCGGTGGTGGTGATGTCGAGATGGGGGTTCGGTGGACGTGTCCATATGGTGGTGGGGGTGGGTTGGCTTGGTGGTAGATGGTGGTGGTGATTTAGAGAGAGAAGGAGGCAGAGGGAGAAGAATAGGGGGGGTGTTTGGTATTTAAAATAAGAAGTTTCAAAAAAATGCCCCTTAAGTTTTGTTTTTTTTATATTTTGGCCACATAAAAGTTTTGGTTTTTACATTTTGGCCACGAAGACTAACCAGGTTAGACCTCCGTTAGTTGGGGAGTGATGGAACAAACTAAGTTGAAAGTTGGGAGTGCTATTGGCCAAAGTGAAAATTCGAAGTGATGTCCGCCAATAGACGATAGTTTGGAGTAATTAAATCCATTTTCCCAAAATATTAACATACACTATTGTAACACTCTAGGAAAATCTCACATCAGTCGAGGCCAGAATAGATCATTGGTTCATAAGGAATGTTCTACCTCTTAAATCATTAATGCGTTTTGGGCTTAGTTGGTTGTGGAATACATGAGAACTCCATAATTAAGCGTGCTAAAGTGCGAGTAATGTCCTGCCTCTTAAATCCTAGGAGTCTCCACTGCGGCAACAAAAAACAAATACATGAGTTCATGGACGGGCAACCCATCAGGGAAAAAGCGAACAGTATTGGTGGTGAGAAAAGTTGGTTGTTTCAAAAGGAATCATAACCACTCCTGTATCATTCGAGATAGTAAGGGCAAACCTGATCAGGGATGATGAGTCTCTAAGGTGGTGATTGTAACAATACCGACTACCAAAAATATTAATATGGACCATTATAACACCCTAGGAAAATCCCACATCAGTCGTGGCCATAAGAGATCATTGGTTCATACGGAATGCCCCGCCTCTTAAATAACTAACGTGTTTTGGGCTTAGTTGGCTGTAGAGTACATGGAAACTCCACAGTTAAGCATGTTAGGTGATAGTAGTATCTGGATGGGTGACCTACTAGGAAGTCTCCGCCAAGGTAACAAAAAAAAACTATAAATTCTTGAATGGGCAACTAATTAGGGGCAAAGCGGAAAATATTGCTTGTATGGGGGCTAAATGCTACCTATTTAGACTTACTTTTGTTTTTTACTACACTATGACCAGTACATTTGCCGTTTTGTGTGATTTAGCTTATTTTCATTTTAAAACGCAAATTGTGTGATATTAGATTTATAGGTATACCACCACACATCAAAAATCGTTGGTAGTTGATAATATTTGTAAATAAATATGTAGGGAGTAAATTATTAGGGTCATTATTGATCAATTAGGATAATTTGTTTTTTTTTTTTTTTTTATAAAAGAATTTACCACCATATTTGTGAAATTAGTATATATATATATATATAAGTACTTTTTTATTTCCCTAAAATTTACAAACATACATAGAGGTCAAGTAAGAATATAGATTGTGTAAGAGACCATAAGAACCATTTTAAGGCTACTGATTCGAATGATAAGATGGTAAATAAATTCAACTTTATTTAATTGTTTATTTTAAATCAGTGGCAATCTAATGCTTTTTAATCCATAAATCTCTCCAATTAAGTAATTAATTAATTTCTCTCTATTATATTCACTCTCTAATTAAAATATCTATATTATATTATAATACATTAAAGCGGTATTAGAAAGTCTTCCCACCTACTATTTTTCTCTCTATAAGGCCCCAAAAGCCGTTATTGAGTCGATTGAAGCTATCATGCGTCGTTTCCTTTGGGCGGGCGTTAGTGTGGATAAGAAGATCCATTGGGTGTCTTGGGATATTGTTACTTCGCCTAAGAAGTTTGGGGGGTTGGGAATATCTAGATTACAAGACGTTAATGACGCGCTTCTTTTAAAATGGACATGGCGATTCAAAAATGAAGATAATGGTTTATGGAAAAATATTATTCTCGGTTGTCATGGGAGTAGTAGGCCTTGGGCGTTACTTCCTTGTAGTGCGTCCTCGAGTGGATGTTGGAAACGTATAGCCAATATTGGAGAGAAAAAAACACCTCAAGGGTCTACTTTTAATTCGTTTTTCACGTGTGTTGTTGGGAACGGCAATTCTATCAGTTTTTGGGGTGATCAATGGCTTAGAGATGAACCGCTCCGTTTGGTATATCCCAATCTTTTTAAAATCGAGCGAAACAAGTGGGCTAAAGTGGGAGAAAGAATTAGGTTTGTTGATAATGTCAAGAATCTGTGTTGGGATTGGACTTCCAGACCAAACACGGCTGAACAAGTTGTTGAGCTCTTCCAGCTCCTTTCGGAGATCTACGACTTCAACTGGAGAGGTGGGGCTGATCAGTGGAAATGGAAGGGCGCTGCGGACGGGTGTTTCAGTGTCAAGTCTGCAAAAGCGATTGCGTTTAATCCGAGTATGGCTGGTTCAGTACAGAAAATCAAGTGGAAGGTGTGGGTGCCGCTCAAATGTAAAGTTTTGGTGTGGAGAGCGGTCTTAAATCGTTTGCCAACAATCGCAGAATTAATTAAACGAGGAGTTCGACCACAGCAAACTTCATGTTCGTTCTGCAATGCTGATACAGAATCCACTTTACACTTGTTTACGGGTTGCTGTTTCACGTACGAAGTCTGGCGAAGAGTGGAAAACTGGTGCAGAATCTCTCCTTCGTTCCTTTTTGATGTTACGGACATCTTGCAGATCCCAGAAATTCAGTTAACTTCCAAATCTGATAAGCGAATTCTGCGAGGGATTGTTTACACGACCTTATGGGTCATTTGGAACGAACGCAACAACCGGATTTTTAACAACAAGCGTAGAAGACCTATAGAGATTGTTGAAGTGATTAAGAGTACGACTTTCTTTTGGTTATGTAATAGGTCTAGTTTGTTAAAGGTAGATTGGTCGAAGTGGTATGTTTGCCCATTGGGCTGATTGGTTTTTTGTTGTTCGCCGATTGGCCCTTGCTTTGAGGACCAATTGGGCGTTTTTTGGTGATATGAAATTTTCCTTTCAAAAAAAAAATATTATAATACATAATGGTAATTTAAGATACTTAAAAATTAGGAAATTTATTTTCATGGGGTATTGGATTTAAATAATCCAAAGTTTAGGCCATTGACCAATAATAAGGGAACAAAGTAATACCAAGTACATTCGGACTAAATACATAATGCCAACCTGATTCAACTTTCTTATCAACAATCGTGTCATTATCTTCACTTGTATCCGGTAACCTTTTGTTTCTTTATCCCACGATTGTAATACAAATGTTACTTTCTTTGATGTTTTTCCCCCATATCTTAGCTACAATCAATAAAAATGTATAAGAAAACCGATATTTCAACCTGATTGCACATGTGCAACAACATTACTTTGTTAGATACAACAAAACAAATGCACACGTGCATTATTGTTAATGGCCTAATTATACCAGTATGTGCTTTAACATTACTTTTAACATTATAAACTACGTTTTGCACATGTGCATTAACAATCTTAATGCACATATGCATATCAGAAAATGGCACCTCCTATCGCCCATGCCACGCGCACGTTTGTGAGTTACCCTTCGCGAGTTCCATAGTGTGTGCTCCCATGAAACAATAAGGAAGGAGTGTTCTCACTTATATACCACTCATGGTATCATCACTCCTCCAATGTGGGACAAGTTCCACTTACCCACTTTGTTCCAAAGTGTTCAGCATTCATAGATTTTTCACCAATTTTTGAGCATCGATATTTTATTCATCTTACCTCCGTTTTGGGTGTGGTTTGGTTCGTTGCGAAGCTCTCACAACATATAACTTAAACCAACAAAGAAATATATAAATAAACCTCAATTTTAAATATATATTTTAGTCCAAAGTTAAGAAAAACTCCTATATTTGTGAAAATAACATTTTCACCCAAATTTCCAACAGTTGGAGCGTGTAGGTAACGAACAGTGACGGAGCTTGAATTTTTAGATAGTAGGGGAAAAGTCAAAAGGCACAATTTTTTTTCCTACGCTTTCGGATCGGCAATCCGGTTCTATTTTTCCTACTCCTAACTTCAGACGGGACGTCGAGTCTAGCAATAAAAATCTAAATTCAATCTTAGGCACAAGACACATTTTTTTTTAGTTGCAACCAAATTAAAATTTTGCTGGTTCCATTTGATCGTTGCTATACTAATTTAAATCATGTTACATTGTATACTTTATATTTATGCATGCAAAACGTATTCTATATTTTTTAGTTTCTTTCACACAAACATTTCTCCTAAAGATTACTTTTATTTATTTTACAAATAAAAATAAACACTTTACAAACAATTACATTACAGATAAATATTTTCCTACTAATTTAACCACCATAGAAAGCAATCAAGCAAAGCAAACCATTTACACAATCAACAAACTAAATTTACAGATAGCATGATCCTAGCCTTCTCACAATCAACAAACTAAATTTACTAGTAGCATGGTTTTTGGTCACCTTTATACTCATGGATTCATCACACCATTTTCTTTTGCATGACCTGCGTTCATCTTTCCTTCTTCAGCTAACTTTGCATCGATCTCTTTTTCCTTTTCACCATTTTCTTCTTTCTTTTTACTTGCTTCCTCCTCAGCTTTGATCCTGGCATCTTCAATAGCTTTGAGTCTTGCCTCTTCTTTTGCATCCTCCAAAGATTTGATCAAGTTTTTCAAGCAAACTTCAGCATCCTCTTCATCTGACTTTGGCATCAAATTTTCAGCAACATCTGCTGGAGTCATCTTCGTCTCCGCCAACATTAGGCGGATTGTTTCAAACAACTCATGTGATTCGAGATCCAAATAGTTGTTTGCAAGAACCTTAAACGTTTCAAAACAACAATAAGACATCTCAATATGCTTATCCATACGCCCTCTCCTAATGAGAGCTGGATCAAGCTTTTCAACATAATTCGTTGTGAATATGATCAACCTCTCACTTCCACAAGCTGACCATAACCCATCAATGAAGTTCAATAGCCCGGATAAAGTCACTTCACTTTCCTTTTTTTTCTTGTCCTCTAATTCCTTTTCAACCTTTTTTTCAATTGGGTCCTTATCTTCTTTCCTCTCTTCCTTCTCCTTTCTCTGCCCGGTAAGATTAAGCGAACAATCGATATCCTCAATCACTATTATGGACTTAGTTGATGTTTCAATCAGGAGCTTCCTCAAATCTGTGTTGTCTTTCACAGATGCTAATTCAAGATCATAGATGTCATAGTCGAGAAGGTTAGCCATGGCCGCAATCATACTAGACTTCCCTGTTCCTGGTGGACCATAAAGAAGATATCCTCGCTTCCATGACTTGCCCACCTTCTTGTAGTAGTCTTTTGACTTGCTAAACGTTATTAAATCGTTTAAAATATCCTTCTTCTTTATGGGATCCATTGCAAGAGTATCAAAAGTAGAAGGGTGCTCGAATATGATGTGACTCCACATAGTTCTCTTGAACCTGGACCACTTTTCAGTCTTGTTGTTGGTATAGAGCTTGCGTTGCCTTGTTCTTACCGCAATAGCCTTCCCCTCATCCAACACATGTCTCACGTACTCTTTAGTGATGATATCGCGGTGTTCTCTTCTACAAGTCAGCCTGTAGTAGCGATTCTCTTCATCACCACGATATGAAAAGAGAGCTCGTTGTTCGGGGGTGTCTTTGTTGGAGGTCCACCATATTTGGATGCCGTTGAAATTATCTATGACTTCTTCATTCAAGTCCATGCTCAGCACAACGGATTTGCAATCCTTGACTACATTTGCTTTGAGCCTTTTAGCCAATTTAGAGGAGTTGGCACTGAGGTACCGTTCAATAGCTTCAAACGCCTCACTTCGTTCGAACCAAGTGTCTGCTTGGTATTCATGAAAAGTGATTTCAACATAAGGATACACATAACTAACAACTTTATTAACATATGTTCTAAGATCCCTTCGAAGTTGGTTGGGTAACAGTTGCCTGAATATTGCCCAAGCGCCCATCAGTACGGCCATCAGCGTCATTTCCCCCATCATCTTGTTCTGGTTTCCTCAAAACTCACACAATGTTTTTACTAGAATGGTGTTGTGAGAGGTAGATGAGCCAAGGGGTGTAAGTATGTACTATATTTATAGCATGAAACAAATCTTTGTTTTCTTTTTTTAATCTCGTGTGGGACAAAGGTAGCCATTAGTCTTCGTTGTGTCTATAAATTAACATGAAAGGTTAGTCCAACAGGAAGTTTCACAGAAGAGACAATAGCTAACAGCAAATTCATAGCTAACTTAGAGCAAGTTCTAGGAAAAGGTGGTTGTCTTTAAAAAATAAAAGCACCGTTAAACATGTATTATAGTATTGAAATCTAAAAAAACAAAAAATAAATAAATTTTGGTGTAGAGTAATTACTGTTGTAAATTAATTACATAATTACTTAAGTGTAAACTAATGTATTTACTTTAATGACGTAATTACACTAAAAAAAATTAATTTTTTTTGTATTATTCATCTAGAAAGTATGTTTAAGCACATAGAAAAAAAAATTCTAAAAAAAAAAATTCTAAAAAAAAAAATAAATCCCCCCCCCCCCCCCCCCCCCTTTGATTCTCACAGTTCTCACAAAAAAAAATCACTTTGTATTTGATATTTACTCTCTATGTGTGTGTGTGTTATACACACTATTAAATAAGGGGAGATTTCATATGGAAAAATACTCGGAAATTCCTAGACAATATAAGTACCAACGTCACCGAGAAGTATAAACAGTACACGGACATAAACGAACAAACTTAAACGAACATAATTGAACAAACATAGATATATAAACATAATGGAACACACATAAATGGTTATTATCATTTCTGTTTGTCCTTCCGGCAATCTTCCAAATGCATCACATCTTATATGTTTTAATGTTTTGTGCATGATTGAACTTGTAAACAAGATTTGATAACTCTTTTCTTTGTGGTTGAACTTGTAAACATGATATGATCATTGTTCTTGATAGACTGGATTGAATCCCAACCAGATGATGAATTCATATGACCCCAAAAGCTCGGTATAATTACTTATTTTTCACTCCATACCTCCTTCCTAAAACCTGATAAGAGTTCCTTTAGAAATTATAATATATTCTCGTAATTTCTTGTGTTTTTACTGTAGTCTATACTTTCAGCCAAATGATGCATATATAATTCTGATATGAAAACCTTTACTAGAGTAAATTGACATAAGTTAGTCCTTCACTCCTTCAATAATTAGTTATTTAATGTTCTTATTTAAACCTTTAAATTTAAAAAAGTTAGTAGCTTATTTTGATTCTTGAATATTTGGTTACTCAGCAAGTCAAGTCTAACACATGGGAATTTATGCAGGGCCGGCCTTGAGGGGGTGCGGGGAGGACTCTCGGCCCGGGCCCAATTTTTAAAGGGGCACTTTGAGCGGTAGGGCTGTAAACGAACCAAACGAATACGAACAAGGCTTTGTTCGTGTTTGTTTGTTAAGGTTACTTGGACAAACGAACCGTTCACAAACACACTAACGAACACAATTCTATGTTTGTGTTTGTTTGTTAAGAATTTCAGTTGTTTGCGAACTGTTCGTGAACACGCGTCTTAAACAAAAACAAACATTTAATATGCAACTAACTAAAAAGAAATATTGTTAATATTAACCGTTAGACAAAGTACATCTACTAAACAATGTCGATAAGTCAAATTGTACTAACTTAAACATAATTATCTAAAATTACTTAGGCATAGGCATGAATACATGATATTCCTAATTCAAAAGTTCATAATTATCCTAAGTTTTAACTAGTGATCAAACATAAACAAACATACACGAACGGATATAATTAAACGAATGCAAACAAACACATTGACGAACGTTCACGAACGCAATCGAACAAACGATACATTTGTTCGTGTTTGTTTGTTTAGTTAATCAAACGGAATTTTTTGTTCGTGTTCGTTCGTTTATTAAACAAACGGACACAAACGAACTTCCCGCCGAACGGTTTACGAACTGTTCACCGAACGTTTGGTTTGTTTACAGCCCTATTGAGCGGCGACGAGTGTGTTTCTTTCTGCAAGTATTTTGTTTCTGCTTTCGGCCCAAAAAAATATCTCATCTTGAACATCACTAGTTATAAACGCAAGAAGGTGAAGAGTAGATAAGGAAGAAGATGAGTCATACATGAAAAACTAGATTGGAAGGATACGACAGAATTACAAAGGTTGAAGTGTGTTACTTGAGATTTTTTGTGGTACAATAATTGTGAAGCCTTTGCAGTAAATTTTAATATATAATAGTCATACAAAACAGTAATTGTCTCACGCTTTTGCACATAATGCAAGTCAAATTCATTTTATTAAAAAACTTTTGAAGTCTTGACATAAAATAATCGCCCTTCAAAGTATTATGGAATTTTATGAAATGGTGGTTTTTTATGAGCCAGATAGCCAAACAGATTAATTTTTATAATTATTACGACACATTCAGTTCTATATCTGGTTCGACCGGTTTGACTAGGGAACTGGTAAGGACGCCAGTTGAACGTTCGCTTCGGTTATGAAAACATTGCTTAAAATACCTAAGACTAAGGGGCACATATTTCACGGTTCGGCCTGGGCACCTGAATTTTCAAGGCCGGCCCTGAATTTATGCACTATTCAAAGATGCCAAAAAGGCTAAAAGCCTAAAAGGCACCTCTCACAAACCTGCTACGCTTAGAATCGTAATTTGGATGATTATTCTTTTAGTACCAATATGAACACTCGTGAGTATGACATATATCATAGTATATTCATAATTCATTGCATCCAAAAATATCTTCGTTCATTAATTTTGACTAGCAAGTTCTGTGAACTTTATTAGCTGTCAATTACATAGAAAAATCTAATACACATATCAATAATACTATTTAAAGACTATAAAGAATTTAGTTAATAATTTTTTTTTAACACTCAACAAAGCAAACTCGAGCCCTCGGGGCACCCATTAGACAAATCGAGTACTTCGAGAGTAACCCAAGTTGTCAAACACCAATTCCGAGGAAAACCCGGTAACCCACCCGTCCATAGGCACGACGGTGAAAATATCAGTAAAACTTGTCTGGCTCAAGAATCGAACCCATGATTCCCCAGGTCTTCTATCATTTTCCACCAATGCCTCTACCATACACTACAATGATATTGCTTGGAATTTCATTTCATTGAAGAATTTTTTGTAGTTTGTGAGATGGGTTGGTCCAATGTTTTTGAAAGCCGCAAGTCAATTAAAAGTTGAGACCCTTTTCGAAAGCTTTTTTATTATAAACCCTTCCGCTATACCCGGGCTTGGAATCGGTAACAATAAACTAAATTTAGTAGTTTTGCCTATATGCACTAAATGACATCAGTCATCTAACCACATCTCGATGGAGCTATATCCAGCTATTTTGTTAAACTAAACGTTTTGTTATTGAGAGTACAAGTGTACAAAGATAAATTTTCGTTTATAAAACATAGATTACCCGAACTTTGCAATATAGTTGAAAGAATAGTAGTAATGCAGCATGAAAATAACTTTTTAATGATCAAAGAATGTTTTAGAATCAAAACAAGTTCGCATAAAAGGACTTCGCGGGTACACATTTTCATTTGTTTACGAGAAGTCGAGTTGAAAATCGTTATAAGATATACTATTAGTCGCAAGTTTCCTCATTTTATTTTTCCCGAAAACATGCATCGGATTTATTATATGATAATAAGAAGGTTTACATTTAACTTGTAAATATGCAAAACAAGTTATAAAACGCAATAGAAGACAATTTCATGAAGTATAAATCAAATGTGCTTTCAAAAGATCAATGTTTAAAAAATGACATGGATAAGAATAACCAACGTGTATGATATGAATAGATTTCCAAATCTTTAAAAAAAATTCAAGGCTTTGAAATAACGTGAATGGGAAAAGCTTAAAAATATAACATTTCTGAAAATAGACTTTAAGTTTTAAAAGGATGATCGAGTCACAGCAAAGGAAATGCTAAGGGTTGTGAATAACGTGTACGGTTCGTGCTTCAACTATCAGCTAGTAACCTAGCTTCAGAACCCAAATCAACGTTGAAAGTTCATGGCGCACAAATTCTCATGATGCGTTGATTGAGTAAATCGGCTCGGTATTTTTGATAATAAGGTAGAAGTTAATGAGTTGAATACAAATGGAGAATCTGGTTTGGTTTGGGTTGATTCTCTTTGATAATGTTTAGGAAAGTGTGGATAGGGTATGTATGAGGTTGAGTATGATCCCGGATGCCTCGACAAATTTTGAGAAATAGGATTTTTCTGTATTTAAACATTTCTTTATTTTGTAAGTTAAAATTTCATTAAAGCTGAAAATTTTCAATTGTTATGAAATGTTTGAGAAAATCTAAGTGTTACCCGTTAGGATTGGGTAAACTTGAAACCTTTAATTGTTAAACTTTTACGAAATTTATACATTGAAAGACCGTTTGTTTGTAAGGATCGTTAAGGCATCTCATGGTGTGCTATGGTTTCAAGGCACAAGGTGTATACAAGGTGTGTATTAATCTGGTGAATAGGCTTCTCTAAAACTAGGTACTTTGTGCTCTTGTGAAAAGTCAACACATGAAAAGTTGCTAACTCAATCGTTTTAGAGAGTAGTGTACCGGTGTGTATCGTGTAGATAGGCAGGCAACTATGTATGAATTTAGTCTGGCCAAAAGGAGCTAACTAGTGATAGTTGGTTATGGCTTAAGAGACTGGACGTAGCTATATCGGTAAATTAGTATTGTGTAAATGAGGATATATTGTGTTGAGAGTATTGTGGATGCACAAGCGGATACAAAAGGTCATAGTTTAGGGATATACTGTGACATCGATCAAATGAGTTTATAAACATGATGATATAAAACAAGTTGCTTAATAAGTTTTGAAACCATGTTCGCTTTGAACTGTGTGTTGACGTAACATTCCCAAAATCAGGATGTGGTCGAAGTTAAACACAAAGTTTAAAAATTTAAGTCGTGGGTAAAAATGTTTTAATGCAAGAGAAGTGATGCTTTAAAAAGTCAAAAAGCATAAGCGTAGGTTTTAATGATGATAAAGAATCCAAAAGCGGATGATCAAAGAATAATAGCATATGAAACAACAAGTGATGAAATTGAGTCTTCAAATGATAAACAAACATAAATACCAATAACATAAGACATTGGGATTGTTTCCATAGGAAACTTTGACTAACCCAAGTATTTGAAATTTCCTAGTGACTTGTGGGGGCGTGCTTTAGCCTATAAGTGAATGCTCATCCCAAGAGTTCACGGGTAGGTATACGAGTCCCCCGTCTGATTGGGATTTATACGAAATACCAGGCCTAGACAGAAAACTCGGGATACAGGCGCTCACCCTAGCAGATTGCACGTGTCCCATCACTAGTGAATTCCAAAACTTTAGCGAGATAAAAAAAAAGATGCAGAAATAGATCCTTGAGATGTGGATTTCACTCTTAACTCAAAGATGTATTTAAAAATTGAAAACTACGGTGGAGTGAAACCAGACACTAAGTTAAGGATATCACTCCCAGCTTAGTGATTAAGTTTCTTTATAGAAGAAATACTCTTTGAGGTGTAGATGTCACTCATATCCTAAAGATATATTCCAAAGATGTATAACATATAGGGGAGTGAAACTAATCACCAAGGTATGGATGCCACTCCTAACTTGGTGATATCGTTTCGTTTGTGAAATACGATTGTCTTATTCTCTAAGCAAAATACTGAAAGAATAACGAGAAAGAATCATAACGAAAATATCTTGAAAGAAAATATAAGAATAAAGAGAAATATACACGAGAGTACTCATGAATGTAAGCTTAGTTATAGACTAGGCTAAAAGGCATTCTAATAACTTAATTCCCTATAACCACAGCTCTGATACCAATCTGTAACACCTCGACCGATGGCAGAATCATCGAGGTGTCACGTAGTGACGATGGTTCAATAACTCATGGACTAAAAGTGTAACTTTGAATATATTGAATTTAATAATTTATTACATTGAAAGGAAAATACAAGATACAATAATTCTAAAATGACAATTAAAACTGAAATACAAGGGAATCCGAAAAAATTAAGTCTAAATTCTAAAAGCTAAAAGGCGTCTCAAAATAACCCGAAACATGTACGAAAATAGTATATGTCAATACAAAAAATGTATTGGTGAGCATACCCTGTTTTTAATACATATAGTATGAAAAGTGATTAGCAATTCATGTGCAGTACCATTTGCAATTATGTAATAAGCAGTATCCGGCAGGAGCGGACCTAGTGTAGAACTAGGTGTCGCGCCCGCTGCTCCTCAAACGTGCGCGCGTAGTGGAAAAAAATTTTTTTACGATTTTTCAAAAACGTTACTACTGGAATAAAATTTACGTTGCTAGTAAAAATTAATATACGTTACTACTAAATGAAATTATAGGTTACCACGTTACATTACTCGAAAAAATATTTATCGAACTCAACTAATGATAACCCAAAAAAATTAACTAATCTAATTAACTTTATTATTTATACTTATCCTACAATAACTAAAAGCCCACCATTATTTATCTATAATCTATTTAACATTTTAACCCAAGCCCACCCCACCCCCTAACCCAAATCCAACCACAAAGCCCACCCCACCTCCCTATTCCCTTCACACACACACACACACACACACACACACACACACACACACACACAAAGACAACAGCAAAACGAGCAGAAGTGCAGAGAACCAACCCAAACCCAAACCCTAACCCCAGCCCCTCCCCAATTGCGACACCGCCCTCTTCCTGTAACATCGCAAAAATTTTCCCAAATTTTTATACGTAAAAAGCCCTTATTTAATACGTCTTTATACAAATATGCCTAAGTCCTTATTTTTCCTAACTCACCACGTACGTGTGTGTATATATATATATATAATGTATATAATAATAATAATAATGATAATAATAATAATAATAATCATGATAATAATAATAATAATAATACAAACACTAACTAAATCTCTAAACCAAACCTACAACCTAACCCAACACCCTAAACCCAATCTGAGCCCATCAGACGGGGCCTAAACCACCCAGCCCAAGCCCACTTCAGAACCCCATCCCTTTCACCCGGATACCCAGCAGCAGACCCGACCCACCGACGAAAAATCCTCCAAATTGACGCGCCTACAATCATTTTTGGTAACCATTCTTGTCAATTAGTGACTGGCATCAATCAAGCTTTGACCCAGCGTATTAACATCGTGCATTCCTTCCATATTTGGAGCTCCATTAACGCGTTTTGACCGAACCTGTGTCAACTTGCCATACGAGCACTCCAAGCCACAGCACTATAAATTGATGGTTCTCATTTGAGCAGAGAGTGCCGAAAAACAAAACCCCTCAATCACAACACACCCTCGAGCCCTCGATCTTGCATAATCATAACAGTTGACTTCTACTTTGACTCGTGTTCTTGGTTGAATAACAATCAGTAAGTCCCAATCGTTTTGCTCTTCATGTTCTCTATTATGTTCTTAACAAAAGCCCCTTATTAGATTAGTGGGTTATTTGGAATGGGGGTTGATTGATAGGCTAGGGTTTCTAAGGGTTAAATGGAGAAGATGACTTGACCACGTTTCTGTTTAAAATCAAGTAAAATGAAACAAATAACAAAGACTAATGCAGAGCAACGGGTTGTTTGTGTTTGTTTGGAGATCAGACCGGGTCTGGACCCGGGTTCGACTCCCGTTTGCCACATTTTTTTTAAACACTTATAACTTATACATTTATCATGATTATTACATTTTAATTTAAGCTTAAAATACCAAAACTAATGCAAAAACCTTATAAAAAAATATTTCAAGTTTATTTAACAAAAAAATTTTATAAAATAATTTTAATTCCCGAAAATCATTATTTAATTATTTTTTTTACAGTTTATTTTTGTTATAATCATAAGAAAATTCATTATAAATCCGTTTTAATCAGTTTTATTTCAAAATTTTACAAAAATTATTTCTAATATTTTAGATCTGAAATATAAATTTTTGTCTCAAAAAAAATATTATTTTAGTGTTTTTCTTCTTTTTATTCATTTCCTCTTTATTATTTAATTAACAATTATTTATTTAAATAATAGATAATCATCTCTTCCCAAAAACAATTAGGAACCCTAGAACTACTTTTAGACTAGAAAACTTAGACTTTTAAGTTTTCTCATTACTTAATTATTGCCTTAACATAGGGTGATATTCAGACACAAGAGCCACAATTATTCTATATCAAGAGACTCAATTCTAGCACTAAGGTGAGTTTACATAGCCCCCTTTTTTCTGTTTATATTTTTGGGGTGAAACATGTTTAAACATTTTATACACTAGCATTTACTCATTCTTACATTGTTGAAACTTGTGATTCAACTACACTATCATTTACTCATTCTATCATTTGACTGTAACAAAAAGACACAGTACAATCATTAACATTGATCAAGCCGCCTGTTTAGATTATAGCGCTATAGGTCTGACAAACCCATCCCCCCGCATAAATTCAGGGATGATCGATAACAGTAACAACATTTAACTAACTTGCGAGTTAGGTCTCAGTCGACACAAGGTTTGATTGTACAAAGACGCATTGTTACATGTCGGACTCATTCTCTATCATTATACAACTGTGATTGTTGTACAAACTATTGTTATCTACTATATTCGAAAACCTATGTATTCTCACCAACTTTTGTTGACCCAAAATATTTTCAAACTTAACATGTTTCAGGTTCTACTTGCTTGAAGATTTGAGTTAATGCTTGAAGATGTGTACATAGTATTATTCATTTTGATGTACGAATTCTTGTAGAACAATTGTATGTAATTTATTTAAATCATTTAATGAAATTTATTATTCACCATGAGCTACTGAACAATCATCAATACGTGACATTCCGATGTTTCCGCCATCGGTTGGGGTGTTACACTTCCACCGCCCCTCCGCCGCCTGTGCCGTCGCCATCCGCCCCTGCTGGCTGCTGCAGGCTACCACTGCTGGTTGCTGTTGTGAGTTTTTTTTATTTAATTCAAGATTACATGTGTTAATTAGCTTTATTATTTATACTTAGTTAGTTTGTTAGTTAGTATTAGAATATACATATAGTTAATTAGTTATTGTAGGATAGTTGAAATGTTGAATTGCTTTATGTGTTTTTTGAATATACATATAGTTGATTATGTGAAACACCCTAAACCTTTTTAACCGAAAATACGCAGCGAAAATACGAACCAGAAAAATTTCTTGCTTGATAAAAACATTCTTGTATGTTTTGAATCCATATCTACTAAATATTATAGGTGTTTCATACTTTCATCTTTTATTGTTTCTTATTACATCAAATATAACTCATCTTTATTAATTTACGTGGCCACGACACCGTACAATTCGTGTCCTCACTCGACCTCCAACCATTTCTTGCTTTGTGAGCTTGACTAGACAACCTGCAACTACCACATAACCATTTCGTTAGTTCATTAAGTAACTTCATGCAAATATTCACAATATGGAAATAACATCAACAATACTCAATGGTCATATTCAAACGTATCCATCTATATATACATACACATATCAATACGTACATTATACCATTCATTATTATGCCATATTTGTTAATCTTGGGTTTATTTCATGCTTAATTACCCTCACTTCATTTGTCTTTGCTACCCATTTGTCCCAACTACTTTCATCGTTGTATGGTGAACTATACCCGTTCACCAACAACATCAATTCGCTAACCTTATAAATTACCATTTCATACTTGTTTTTCATTCTCTATTTATACATAAACATACAATTACTAAACTAAGAGTTTGCATCATAAATCACTTACCTTTGCTCGTAGGAGTGTTTTCGCCTTATACGCGTTTGACTTAGAGTCCCAAGCTTTTTACCTAGCTCGAAATCATATCCACTTGACCCGTTGACTTTTAAGCTTCTTGTACCTAGCTTACTTTCAAGTTAACATGCCGTGTTAGAATACTAATTTGGAACTTACCTATTCAAACATTAGTATTCATTCTACATCATTCAAACATGACATCAATACATTCACTAACTAGTTCTATTCAACAAGTCTTTCCATACACTACCCGTTTGACCCGTTAGTGAAAATACTTGCATGAACTAGTTAGTAAGTGATTTTAGACACTTTACCCGTTTGACCCGTTAGTGAAAATACTTGCATGAACTAGTTGGTAAGTGATTTTAGACACTTTTTGAATGCCACATAATATGCTATTAATTCCCTACAATCCGTACTCCAAGACTAATACAAGTGTGTACATTCTTACACCTTTTCTTATTAAAGATTACATTATAAATGTGCAGCAATTTTCTGCACAACTGCTGTTCAGGGTCACTGTTCCCTATTTAAACCTCAAAATCAGACATTGACTATCAAATACAAAATGTGCTTCGTTCAGAGACCTTTCCAGACATATAAAGAACACCTCCATACGATTTTTATTTGATTTTATATGATTTTTGAAATATCAGGTCTGCACATAAAATGTTTCCAAACATCATGCTGTTAAAACGAATTTACTAACTTATCATGCTGTTTTGACCCGCTAAATCTCATAACCAGCCTCACATGACTGAATATGAAATGTAATATGCGCAACAAGCTTTTCAACGATATAAGGCTCGTCTTCTAGCTCCTAATAACGAATGAGATATGGCCTTTACAAGATGACTATCTAAAGTTGTCAAAAGTGACGAATTTCATACTATTTTACACCATTTGACTCAATTCAAGTTTCATGTAGGCATTTTATCAAACATCTTGCAGGCACTACATAACATCAATTTTTTCTAACACTACCAAGTGTTTATATGTAACACCCCAACCGATGGCAGAAATATCGGGATGTCACGTATTGATGATTATTTAGTAGCTCATGGTAAATAATAAATTTCAATAATTGAATTAAATACATTACATACAATTGTTCTACAAGAATTTGTACATCAACATAAAAAAAATACTAAATACACATCTTCAAGCATTAAACTCTAATCTTCAAGCAAGCAATAACCTGAAACATGTTAAGTTTGAAAATATTTTGGGTCAACAAAAGTTGGTGAGAATTACATAGGTTTTGATAATTGAATAAAACTTGTACAATTCAAGTGTCATGGAAGTCTAGTCCATATGTGAAAACATACTATCGGGTAAATCGAGTGCATAATCAAACCTTGTGACTAGAATATTGTGGTCCATCCCATACGCTCATGGTTCACTCGATTATGTTATAAATTCGATAACAATCACCCACGCTACCTATGTAGGAGGTACACGTATCCGGGTGGGATTGTCAGTCCAATAGATCTATCATTGTATACCGTCGGCTGATCAATGTTAATGATTATGCTAGAATATTGTGCTTACCCTAGTCATGTTTAAGACATAATGCAACATAGAATAACACATAGACACTTAATGATTGAATTGTAGATAGAATGTTGTAACATGTTTCACCCCAAAATAGTGAAATAGAAAAGGGGCTATGTAAAACTCACCTTAGTGTTAAAATGGAGACCCTTGTTATATAAGTAAATGTGGCTCATGTGTATTTAAATATCACCCTATTTCAAGGTTGGGGAAAATTTAATAAGTCTAAGTTTTCTCGTCTAAAATGTGTTAGGGTTCCAAATTTGGGGATTAATAATTGATTTATGATTAAAATTGAATAATTTAAATAAATAAAGTACTAATTAGTGAAAATGTTTTCTGACCAATACATCTAATAGTAGTTGAATTATAATGTAATAAATGTGAAAATAATTTTTATAAAATTATTTTCTTAATTAATGAATATTTATATATAAATAATTATTTGACAAAATATAGACTTAATATTTAAAAATATTAAAAATCATAAATTTCGAATCAAAAATTTATATTTCTGATCTAAATGATTAATAATAATTTATGTGAAATTTTGATGCAAAAATAATGAAAAACGAATTTATTATGATTTATTTATGATTAAAATAGCAAAAATCGATTAAAAATAGTAAATAAATGATTTTTCAGAAATACAAACCATTTTTGGAATGTTTATTGTTTTATAAGTTTAGGATATTTTTTGTGGAATTTTATAAAATCGTTTTTGATATTTTTATAGAATTTTATAATTATAATAGAATAAACTTGTAATATTTATTATATATAATAAATAAATGATTTTTAAAAAACTAAAATATGGATGATAAATTTTATCATTTGAATAACATAAAATAAATTTTGTAGAATTTATAAATTAGATTTAGTATTTTAAAAGCATTTTAAAAGAATAATAATACATATATAAGCATAAAAGGGGAAAAGAAAGAAAGAACAAAAAAACGTGCTTGTGCCAGGGATCGAACCCGGGTACAACCCGTCTCCCCTGTCTTAACACAACAGAAAGATACCAACTGATCTGCAGAGTCAGTTGGTGATAGATTTCAGCGTATATTAAATTTAAATGATGTTTGTTTGAAACCTTATCCCCAAATCGACATGAACCCTAATTATCTAATCAACCAATATACGCGATTATAGGCCAACTAATCATGGGGCTTATGATGTACTAGGGCCAATTAACAAAACCAAATAAAGAATTCGAGACTTACAACGCGTGTTCGTGCGATTTGAATCAGTCAACGATAAAGTCAACTGAGCTTGATTCTTGATTAAGAACGATTTGTTAATAGAAATTAGAGGTGAGGGATTGATTTTCGGCACTTTCAGAGAGCAAAGGAGGATTCAATTTATAGTTTCATCGCCTCGATTGGAAAAATGGAAGTTTGACTCATCAATGAGTCATACGCGTCTGATTTGTGGTCGATTTGGAATGTTTTCAATGTAATTGAGCGCGTTAAATGATAGGGAATTGATTTTCGGTCATAATCATGCCTGAATTGTTTCCAAAAACAAGGAAAACGCGTTGAATTTGGATTCAAACAAAAAGTCAACTGGGTGTTTGACTTTTGCTTAGTAAACTGGTTGGTTTGGGTCTGTTTATGTTTAAAAACGTTGGACCATTATCACAAATGCCTTGGTGGCTTAGCTGGTTTGAGTTGTTGTGTGAAAACTGATTGGGTGCGGGTTCGAGTCCCGTATTCAACAAAAAAAAATCCTTTTTTTTTCTAATCGTTGCAGCAGAGAGGGAGAGGAGGAAAGGGGGTTTGGGCCGGGTATTTTGTTGGGTTGGGCTGGGCCTAGGAGGTTTTTGGTGGGTTAGGAAATTGGGTTTAAAAAAAGAAACTTGGGTGGGTTTTGGTTTGGTTAGACACAAGTAAATGTGTTAATACAATACATATTTTTTTATTTTTTTTATCACTAAATAAAATCTGAAATATTATTATTATTATTATTATTATATACATTTATATATATATAAGTTGTGTGTTAGGAAAAATAAAGACTTAGGCACATTTGTATAAAATTAATGATAAAGATGTATAAAATAGGGGCTTTTATGTATAAAAATTTGGGGAAAAATTTTACGATGTTACATTATAAACCCTTGATTCTTGCTAGATTGACAATTACCAACATCAAACTTCTAAATTAATCATGCATTTAGTATAACAAGTAGTTAAACACTTACAAGAACAACAAAACATGGCCAATTTCACACATCTTGGTGTATACACTAATTTCTCCACAAAACTCATTCAACCACCAACAAGAATATAACTATATAAGTCATACCTTGTCTTAGATGAATAGATAAGGCTTAAAATTCAAAGAATCAAGCCTCAAATACTTCAATTTGGTGGAGAATTGCATCAGTTTGTGAAGATGATGAACTAGGTTACTCCTTTCCTCTTCCCTTGTTAATGTCGACATAAACACACACAAAAATGTGTGTTTTGATCTTAAAAATGCAGAATTTTAGTTATCTTTGGCTAGTTGTCAACTATAGTCCCTCAAGTTTACCCCAAAGCCTTTTGTTATCAAAAACTCAACTAACCAAGTTACTTTCTAGTGTTATTTCTCCATTACATAGATAATAACATCACTAGGTTATTTCCATATTAGAACATAACCCACATTCTTAATTTCTTATTGTCTAAATCCCGTTTTATTATTTTGCTAATCGCGCCTAATGGCGTAACTAAGCAAAAATGGATTTTTGGGGGCGTTACATTATGTGTTTTAGGATTTGGGAATTTAGTTGATTAATTGTCTTTGATTAATTGATTTTTCGGGTGATCTTTCGGTATTTTATCACACATTAAAGGAAGATGATAAATTTGCAAAACTAAATGGAATGTGTGATCTTGCTCGTGTAATGGTGGAAACCGAAAAACATAAAACTTTTCCTTTGGATTATCGGGTGTTGAAGTTAGCATTAGTTTTGCCGGTTGCAACCGCAACCGTTGAGAGGTGTTTGTCCTAAGATGAAGCTTATCAAGACGGATTTACGCAATAGAATGGGTGAGGACTATTTGAACAATGCTTTGATTTGCGTGGTTGAAAGAGACACTTTTGATATAAGATACTACTAGGTATGTGTCTAACTTTATCTATTATCATGTTGTTATCTGTATTTCCTTTACATTGTATGATACTATGGAGGAAAAAAATTGAACGTTGCTACTCAAAATTCTTTCTAGATCTGCCACTGGTATCCGGGTCAAAACCAACCCTAAGACAGTGAAATGACATTTATATATAGTATGCGCTATTGAAAGTAATAAGGAATCACATGACAATGACCAAGATCTCTCAACAGAGTCAACAAGGGGTATATACCATAGTACTATTCATTGAAATGTCAGGCCCCAACGGTTAATGATTTTGACAAGTTATAGATACACACAGACTAACATAAAGCAAACACACATGAGAATTGCATTTAGTGAAAGAATAACATTTAATCATAGAGTACATGAGTAGCCCCAAACGAGTAAAACATGAAAAAAAAAGTGTAACACCCCAACCGATGGCGGAATCATCGAGGTGCCACGTAGTGACAATTGTTCAAAAGCTCATGGTACTAAAATGTAAATATTTGATTATTGAATATTGTTTTACAACATGTGAAAATAAATACAAGGTAACAAAAATAGAGATAATTGATTTGTTTAATCTAGGTCCAAAGTCCTATGTGAAGCGTCAAGCAGCTTATCCTGAAACATGCACGAAAATAAATTTTGTCAACATATGATGTTGGTGAGTACTACCTAGTTTTGTACATATAGTATAAGATTTGAAAGGTGGTACAATTCATGTGTCTAACAATATCAAGGCATTATGTAAACACGTAAGTAACCAAACAAGGCAAAGATCAAATGTAAAGTTGATAAGATGAAATTGATAATGAGCACCTCAACACGTGTCAAGTCTGAAAGAGCACCATAACATAAGTTATGTCTAAATGAGCACCGTAACATAAGTTACGTCTATATGTAAAGAGCACCATAACATAAGTTATGTCTAGATGTATGATTTTGTATGTAAGCTACGTTCATGTTCAAACATAAGCACAAAGATAATCAAGACACGTATATGAATTGTAAATGAATAAAAATGTATGTGTAAATGAATTTGCAAGTTTTGTATACTTGTGCATGAATCACCCCAAAAGTGTAAAAACGAAAAAAGGGATAAGTAATACTCACCTTAGCAAGGTATTAAGTCTTGTGAAATTGAATAAGTGTAATCCAACGTTGCCAAGTATCACCTTATGTATAAGGTAACAAATAAGTCTAAGTCTATCTAGTCTACAAGTATATTCTAGGGTTTCGAATTGGGGATAAGTATTCGTTTGATTAATAAATTAAACGTTTAATAAATAAAAGAAATTTGGTAAATAAATAAACAAAAGTCTTTTTGTAAATTTTGAATTAAAGATGGTCACAATATAAAGTTTTAAGTGTGAAAATAATTTTTATAAAATTATTTTCTTATAAATAGAATATTAAATCTATTTATTTCAAATTGTCCAAAATATAACTTTAATATTTAAAAATATTAAAATTAAAGAATTTTTAAATTAAAAATTGTGTTTCTGTTCTAAATGGATAGAAATAATTTATATAAAATTTGGGTGCAAAAATATTGAAAAATGAATTTATTATGATTTATTTATGACTAAAACTAACAAAAATTGATTAAAAATATTAAATAAATGATTTTTCAGAAATAAAAATCATTTCAGAAAAGTTTAATGTTATATAAACTCAGATTAATTTTATGGAAATTTATATAATTGTTTTGATATTTTTATAGAATTTTATAAATAAAATAGAATAAACTTGTAATATTTATTATATATATTAAATAAATAATTTTCGGAAAACTAAAAATTGTATGTTAAACTTTTCTACTAGAATAACATAAAATAATTTTTGTAGAATTTATAAAGGTGTTTTAGTATTTTAAAACTAATTTTAAAAATATAAGAGGATATATATATATATATATATATATATATATATATATATATGAAAAAAAAATGTTGTTGATGCCAAGAATCGAACCCGGGCCTCTGGCCGGTTCATGTTTATAATCACAAGCCCAGACCAACTTGTCTGGACCCTGAGAACGTTTAACTTCAGATTATATTAATTATATAATATAGAAAATCATGATTTATATTTAAATTAACAAAAAGAGGAAAAAAAACCGTTTCAAGTGGGATTCGAACCTGGGTCGTCTGGCCGGTTCGTGATTTATGAAAAGGGTCCAACCAACTGATCTGTTGATCAGTTGGTGATGATTATGCTTTCGTAATAATTAAGTACTCATGTCTGCAGCTTCGTTTTTCCCCAATTATAGTCTTATAAACCCTAATCCCCAATTCAAACAATTGAATCAGAAGTGACACAGATCATCAATGAAACGATGGGGTTATTGATCTATGCTTAAAGTCGCCCCTATATCATATATAAATTTAAACATACCTTCGATTTTAGATGAAGAATCGGGTATGAACCGAGCAATAAAAAGAATGTTAGAATTAGAGAATTTTAGGACGAGATAGAACTTGTTTTTGGATACCTTTGAGTCGCATAACCGGCATGAATTTATAGGCGAGGCAGCTGCACTTAGTTTGGTCGAATTAAAGGTGATTGATATAGAGTTTGGAAAGTTATAAACGAGAATTAAAAGTGCGTTAATTCTGCAATAATATATGCAGGAAGCTTCGAAATTTCCTTGGGAAACATTCCATTTCGAAAAAGACGCAATAACAGGCGTGAATTTTGGGTGTGTCGGTCGTTGGATCAAAACCGGGTCCGGGTCAAGCTTTGGAGCTCCAACTGGGTGAAGGAGAAGGAACAGCTAGTTCGCTTGTTTGTGTATAAGAGACTAGAAGTCCCGATAAATAACAAAAGTGTTGGGTAGATCAGTTGGTTTGTTGCACGTTATAGCTTGGACACAGACCCGGGTTCGAGTCCCGTGGTCTGTGTTTAATTTTTTTTTAAAACAGCAAGGGATGAGGGGAAGTGAGTGCTGGGCCAGACTAAGGGGGCTGCTGGGCCGGCTGTTGGGCTCCGAATCTGGGCTTCAGTGAAAAAAAAAATGGTTGGGTTTAGGCTTGTAGAAGGGTTTTGGTTTGGGTTAGAGATGGTAAGAAAAAATTATATATATATAATGACTAACTATATAAAATCTGAATTTTATTTTTATTATTATTATTATTATTATTATATAAAAATAAAATAAAAAGAAAAGTGACGGATGTCACAGCATCCCCTACTTTTAGAAACTTCGTCCCGAAGTTATTAGAAACATAGGGTTATGGATGCTTGGGTAAAAATTAAGATAACTGTGGTTTGGAAAAATTTTAGTTAAGGCATGACGTGAGTTTATAGACAACAGAGTAAACTGTTTTAAATGATTTGGATAGGAGGTTTGATAGGTGTGAGTTAAGGATTTGATTAGGTTCGTCTCGAAGAGGTAAAGAGATTAAGAATCTAGTAAATCACTAAATTTCAAGTTTTAGGAATCCTAAAATAAATGTACGAGTTGATTGACTATAGAAAGACCAAATGAACTACCAAGTGACTAGAGTTTGTTCCTGGTCCGACTTCCAGTCTCACTTTCAATGCATCATTAGTGTTTATATATAGGGTGTACCGCAACTAACCCACCACACCTTTGATACCTTGAAAACGTACTGGACGTCTACCAAAAACTCTAATAGAATTTCACACCACCTTAATGTACCTGTAAATTCATGATTACGTTCCGGGCTGGAATCATCAATTTACCTTACATTAGGGTTTTATGTCCTTCTATGATCCTAATCTAACACACATTAAAGCAAATAAGTTTCACAAGAAGATGACACAACAAACACGTTGGGTTACAATGAGACGTTATCAAGGAAATGAGGCTATGTAATAATGAGGTCAATTGCATTGGTTTGCAACGACTTGTAAGCATAACAGTATTTAAGTATGGGCTACCACTCGTCCGAGGAGCCCTTTAAATGAAATGTTTATCTGAGTTGCGTGGATAATACACACATGCAGGCAAGTTTGTAAGTACTACAACCATTAAGTGTAAGTGTTATCTTAGTGGCCTATAGAAATAGTTTACGAGTATCATGAATAATTAAATGTTCAATGGATAGTCACATTAAGGGAAAAATCAAGTTTCATATCACAACAATGATGTTTTTAGAAAAGCTCTGTAGGATCAAGTATCAAGTTTTTAGTAGTTTGATTTTCATGGAAATCAAGTCCAAATGTTTCAAATAATTGTAAGGTAGAGTCTTTAAACTTCTATGATTAAAATAAATGTATCCAAATATGATAAATTTCCAACCTGCGTTCGTACACAATAGTATGCAAGGAAATTTCTAGATGTTATATGCTAATGAGTACGACACAATTGGGTACAAAATGATAATAGGGTTAAGAAAATGAAAACACAAGTATTGGATTCTCGAGTCTTAAGAAGATTCCATCCATGGCTCATTCAGTGGGATTAGCGTCACCCTGACCGTTTGCTTCGTTGATATTGATATTGAAAGCTCGTCCATGTGCCACCAGGTTTACATTATTCAATTTAGGGCATCGAGGTCGCATGTGGTCAGGGTCCCCGCAATGATAACATGCCCGACCGTTAGTAATCGGTAGTGGTTCCTGGGCAGCCGTTTGATGATTATCCTGTGTCCCAACCATTACTCGACAAATGGTGACAAAGTGTCCAAACCTTCCACATCTAGTGCATTGACGGCATGGAAGATTTGCAGGGTGATGATACTTGCAAGTGTTGCATTGAGGATGGATTCCCGTGTAGGCTTTCTTGATAGGGGGTTGAGTCACAGGATCCACAACAGCATGGTTCTGATTATCGCCCATTCGTTTCTTAGAGTTCGAAGCAGTAGTGGCGGCCTTTGCTAAGACAGTCTTAGATTGTTCAACAACATGGGTGGTTTTCTCAGTAGACGTCTTGGTGCCTTTCCTAACCAAGTTTCCTTTCCTTACGTGTTTGTCTGTTAAAGTGGCTGCAAGTTGGATGGCTTCTTCCACCGTAGTAGATTTGCTTCCAGTGACTATGTCTTGGATCAGGTCAGGTAATCCCTCGATATATTTCTCGATTGCTCGAGAGACCGGGGTGACCATGTGTGGGACCAATATGCTGAGTTCATGATATCGAGTATTATACGCAAGATTCTCACCACTGTCTTGTTTGAGTTCACGAAACTCATCCTCCAGTTTCCTAATTTCGTTCCTAGGGCAGAATTTGGCGATCATGAGTTCCTTAACTTCAGCCCAAGATAAAGATAAAGCAACATCAGCGCCCCGATTGCGCTTTTCGCCATTCCACCAGGTTAGCGCCCCCTTTTGAAGGACACTAGTAGCATAGCGAACGCGGAGTTCATCAGGACACTCGCTGTTCACAAAGGTGCTCTCCATGCTTTCAAACCATTGGAGGAGGCCAGTAGCACCCTCCTCACCAGTGAATTTTGTGGGGTTGCAGGAGTTAAAGTGTTTGAAAGTGCACCGAAATTGAGTTGTACTCCCTGTGTTGGCACTGTTACTATTCTGGGTTAACTCACTGACAAGGTTTGGGATCACTGCAGCAATTTGCTCGGCGACTAAAGATGCGGGGCGACGATCAGAACGTTGTCCAGAAGCAGGAGCAGGGCGTTGCCTCGCATCACGGAGCATGCGGCGAGCAGACATCTATGAGGTAGTCAATGAATAATCATGAGATTAGAAAATGTAAGTGTATAACCGTACAGATGATTATGAAAGTATGAATTCGTAAGCAATATATGGAAATCATGAAATACAAAATATTGTATATGAAACGAGAGAGTATTATTGAAAAACTTGCATAAAATGCTTGGAGTGCCCTTGTCTAGCTGTAAAGCCCAACAAGAACGTTGACTTTTCAAAGGAATTGAACCCAATGGTGATCAAAGAAGACATGCTTTAGCCTATAAGTGGACACTCACTCCAGGAATCCCCAGGTAAGCATAACAGGTCCGTTATTGGATTTATGCGCTATGCTTGCCTATGCCAGAAAACCCAGTGTACAGGCATCCACCCTTCCAGATTGCATGTGTTCTATCACACTCATTAAAGCTTAACAACTTTGAAGGAGCAAAATAAGGGTAGGCATTATGCCTAAGAGTGTCTTCATGAAAGGTACTGCTCCCGTTCCATGATGATGTAGACTTTCCACTCCTTGTAGGACACCATCTTTATGCACCATGATGAAAGACGATGAGAAATGGAGGAGAAGGGAAAGATAGAAGAAGAAAAGTAGATATTTGATTATTGAGGTGCCACGTAGTGACGATTGTTCAAAAGCTCATGGTACTAAAATGTAAATATTTGATTATTGAATATTGTTTTACAACATGTGAAAATAAATACAAGGTAACAAAAATAGAGATAATTGATTTGTTTAATCTAGGTCCAAAGTCCTATGTGAAGCGTCAAGCAGCTTATCCTGAAACATGCACGAAAATAAATTTTGTCAACATATGATGTTGGTGAGTACTACCTAGTTTTGTACATATAGTATAAGATTTGAAAGGTGGTACAATTCATGTGTCTAACAATATCAAGGCATTATGTAAACACGTAAGTAACCAAACAAGACAAAGATCAAATGTAAAGTTGATAAGATGAAATTGATAATGAGCACCTCAACACGTGTCAAGTCTGAAAGAGCACCATAACATAAGTTATGTCTAAATGAGCACCGTAACATAAGTTACGTCTATATGTAAAGAGCACCATAACATAAGTTATGTCTAGATGTATGATTTTGTATGTAAGCTACGTTCATGTTCAAACATAAGCACAAAGATAATCAAGACACGTATATGAATTGTAAATGAATAAAAATGTATGTGTAAATGAATTTGCAAGTTTTGTATACTTGTGCATGAATCACCCCAAAAGTGTAAAAACGAAAAAAAGGATAAGTAATACTCACCTTAGCAAGGTGTTAAGTCTTGTGAAATTGAATAAGTGTAATCCAACGTTGCCAAGTATCACCCTATGTATAAGGTAACAAATAAGTCTAAGTCTATCTAGTCTACAAGTATATTCTAGGGTTTCGAATTGGGGATAAGTATTCGTTTGATTAATAAATTAAACGTTTAATAAATAAAAGAAATTTGGTAAATAAATAAACAAAAGTCTTTTTGTAAATTTTGAATTAAAGATGGTCACAATATAAAGTTTTAAGTGTGAAAATAATTTTTATAAAATTATTTTCTTATAAATAGAATATTAAATCTATTTATTTCAAATTGTCCAAAATATAACTTTAATATTTAAAAATATTAAAATTAAAGAATTTTTAAATTAAAAATTGTATTTCTGTTCTAAATGGATAGAAATAAGTTATATAAAATTTAGGTGCAAAAATATTGAAAAATGAATTTATTATGATTTATTTATGACTAAAACTAACAAAAATTGATTAAAAATAATAAATAAATGATTTTTCAGAAATAAAAACCATTTCAGAAAGGTTTAATGTTATATAAACTCAGAATAATTTTTGTGGAAATTTATATAATTGTTTTGATATTTTTATAGAATTTTATAAATAAAATAGAATAAACTTGTAATATTTATTATATATATTAAATAAATAATTTTCGAAAAACTAAAAATTGTATGTTAAACTTTTCTACTAGAATAACATAAAATAATTTTTGTAGAATTTATAAAGGTGTTTTAGTATTTTAAAACTAATTTTAAAAATATAAGAGGATATATATATATATGAAAAAAAAATGTTGTTGATGCCAAGAATCGAACCCGGGCCTCTGGCCGGTTCGTGTTTATAATCACAAGCCCAGACCAACTGGTCTGGACCCTGAGAACGTTTAACTTCAGATTATATTAATTATATAATATAGAAAATCATGATTTATATTTAAATTTACAAAAAGAGGAAAAAAAAACCGTTTCAAGTGGGATTCGAACCTGGGTCGTCTGGCCGGTTCGTGATTTATGAAAAGGGTCCAACCAACTGATCTGTTGATCAGTTTGTGATGATTATGCTTTCGTAATAATTAAGTACTCATGTCTGCAGCTTCGTTTTTCCCCAATTATAGTCTTATAAACCCTAATCCCCAATTCAAACAATTGAATCAGAAGTGACATAGATCATCAATGAAACGATGGGGCTATTGATCTATGCTTAAAGTCGCCCCTATATCATATATAAATTTAAACATACCTTCGATTTTAGATGAAGAATCGGGTATGAACCGAGCAATAAAAAGAATGTTAGAATTAGAGAATTTTAGGACGAGATAGAACTTGTTTTTGGATACCTTTGAGTCGCATAACCGGCATGAATTTATAGGCGAGGCAGCTGCACTTAGTTTGGTCGAATTAAAGGTGATTGATATAGAGTTTGGAAAGTTATAAACGAGAACTAAAAGTGCGTTAATTCTGCAATAATATATGCAGGAAGCTTTGAAATTTCCTTGGGAAACATTCCATTTCGAAAAAGACGCAATAACAGGCGCGAATTTTGGGTGTGTCGGTCGTTGGATCAAAACCGGGTCCGGGTCAAGCTTTGGAGCTCCAACTGGGTGAAGGAGAAGGAACAGCTAGTTCGCTTGTTTGTGTATAAGAGATTAGAAGTCCAGATAAATAACAAAAGTGTTGGGTAGATCAGTTGGTTTGTTGCACGTTATAGCTTGGACACAGACCCGGGTTCGAGTCCCGTGGTCTGTGTTTAATTTTTTTTTAAAACAGCAAGGGATGAGGGGAAGTGAGTGCTGGGCCAGACTAAGGGGGCTGCTGGGCCGGCTGCTGGGCTCCGAATCTGGGCTTCAGTGAAAAAAAATGGTTGGGTTTAGGCTTGTAGAAGGGTTTTGGTTTGGGTTAGAGATGGTAAGAAAAAATTATATATATATATATATATATATATATATAATGACTAACTATATAAAATCTAAATTTTATTTTTATTATTATTATTATTTTTATTTTTATTATATAAAAATAAAATAAAAAGAAAAGTGACGGATGTCACAAAAAGGGGGGGAAGATATACCACAGTTTAGCTAAGCGTGATAAATCCAAACAAACTCGTCACAAGATAAACTTGGTAATTCCGAAGAATTCAACCTATACGTTCAAGAATACAAATGAGGGAAATGACTTAAAAGTCTAAGGCATCTAGAATCTAAGGCGACCAATTTATAAATTGTGTCACGTTTAGAATCGTTTTGGTCATGACCGGATTTAATGGTGACGGTTACAAAAAGATGAATCAAGGCTCGATTAAAACACATTCAAACCATGTATTAATACTTGAAACCGAAAGACAAATGATGGAGAAGGCTAATGGTGCAATAAAGTCGAGTAATTAACCAATATTGTGCTAAATAACCATGGCCGGAATTTAAACTCCGGTGGCCGGAAAAACGAGCACAGGTGAGAGGGAAAGAGTTTCAAAATAACTTTTCAATTTTGACAGAACTAGTCCCTCAACACTTAATTAGGCTAGTTTTATAGGTAACTTGGTTAGTCTTTCCTTTATAAAACTTAACAATACTAACTAAGTTTAACTTAAACATTTTTTTTTTTACTTTTATAACTCCAACAAAATAAATTCATGTTTTTATAAGCATTGAATTTAAAAACAAAATATATATATTTGATGTTTCCCAGACTTTCGTTAACTTCGTACGTTTAAATTAACAAAAGATAACGAACTTTAGAATGAAAGTTTTTATAAAATGTTAAATTTATATAACGCTTAAATATATGTATTTGATTTACGCGTAGACACAACCCAAATAATATGTAATGATAACTATAAATTCAACCTTTTATTAACTTCAAAAACGACGAAAACTTACAGAGACAAAAATAGAAACATTTGAATATAAGACGGACTAGAATTGACAATCTTAATAAAAATTAGGGTGACGGTTGTCACAATGAAGGATCGATAAGTACATCCCATTCTAAAGTTTCTATCCATTTCTTCATTATTTTCTCCTTCATTAAATTCGCCCAAGTTATTATTTCCTCCCCCGTCATTGTTTCCTCCCATGTCATCACCATTTAAATTTATCAAATGTCGTTCAGTGTTTCGTTCAGCATTAATTAGGGCCATTAGAGTAAGAATTACACGAGATATTCCTTCCGAAATCAAATGTTCTATTTGAGATTCTATCCCTTCATTTATATTTTCAGCTTCCTCATGGTTCTCATTTCTTTCAGTGTTCGTATTAGTGAGTAGATGTCGTAGTGATCGCGTGTTCTTCGCACCACTTGGTCCGGTTTCACCGGTTGGTGTTTCTTTTTCGATATTCTTTTTGGGTCGTCTTCCCGGCATATTCTGGTTAAACAAAAGTGTCCAAGTTAATTTACAATAAAAACAAACATCCATTTGATTCATATATCTTAGAATACAAAATTTGACCAAATGGTTAGATTCTACCCTCCATATCTACACTCCTAAGCACACATAATTACTAAACATAGTTCCTACCCAAACATAGTTATATATTACACATAGTCCCTACGATATTTCAACTTTTCATCCTTCCTTTTTCCTCCTGTTGCGATCAATTGGGTCCTCCATCCAATGTCCTTCTTATCCTGATGGTAAAATGCTACAACTGCCTACGAATCCTACGAACTTGACTATGGCTATCACTTTTTTAAAATCTTCACACCTTGAGCACCTATGATTCATTCTCCTTGAGGGCCCTATGTTCCTGATTCTCCAATTTCCGGGTTGTCTCCTCATTTTATGCATTTTATTGACATATTTGCATTTTATGGCATGCCACGTAGGTAGAAAACTAATTGGGTTAAATCTAGTTAGTTTTGGTCTAGCGAAATAAAAACCAATAAAAGTTGGGCCTGTTAGATTCTAGTTTTCAAGTTAGGATTATTGTCTTCCAACCCGACAAAGTTGAGATTATTTAATTCCAATTCCCTTTTTTTATTAAATCATTAAAATTAAAGGGGTAAAAAGACTAAAATACCCTTGAATGACCAGATTTAACGAGAAAACCTAACTGGGTTAGTGTCAAAAGACAAAACGTGCAAGATTTTGAAACGTAAAGTACATAACTCATCAATTTTAAACGTAAAGGACATGCTTTGAAACATGGTATAAACGTAACGGACTAAACTTGAAATTTAGTCTAATTATAAATTACTTTTTTTTACCTTCGTTTCTTACTTATAATTTACCTTTTTACCTTTTCTTTTTATTCTTTTGCCTTTCGTGTTTACTTTTTTTACCTTTCTTTTTACTAGATATTTACATTCTCCTATTATTGTTAGTGTTGTACCGAGTATCAACGTTATGAAATAATAACCAACTGAAACAGTACCAATTGAATTTTCTACGCCTAATGAACCGAAACATTACCACCTGAATCATCACTGCATTGCACAGAAAATCGTCGCCCACCGCGAAACGAAGGTCCCCTTAACACTAGTTTTTTTTAAACCGCTTTTTATTCATCTATATATACGTGTTAGGGGGCGGGGCGCCTACAGAATTGTTCACGGGTACCAACTACCAGCATGGTAACACCGCCGCTACCCACGCTGGTAGTGGTCCCGTGGACCGTTTTGCTGGTTATTTTTACCGTGCTGGTACCGGTTGCTTTGTTGGTTTTTATAAAATCCAAAATTTTCAGTTTAACTCCCGTGTGTTTTGTGTTCTTTATTTTTACCGTTTCTTTTATATGTATAACGTTTATTTATTTAGGGTTTTGTATTAACCGCATGTTTATTAGAATGTAAAGTAAATAAAAAAAAACCTTGCATTAATAAATACTAAAAACATACATTAAAAACAAAGAAAAACACTTAAAGTTTGTGCAACATTCGCCAACTCCTCGTCAAGCTCCGGATCATCCATCACTTGTTACTCGAATAGGGTGGTCCACCTCTCACATTTGATGAGGTCGCCCCACTTGAACTGGAGGTCGCGGACAGTCTTCGTTGTGTTGTTGCCAACGTGTTCAACGAAGTCGCTAAACACTCGAGCCCAAAACCCCTCGGGGGGAAGGCCGACCCATCGTCCCGGGTGGGAGGGGGGTTGAATTTCGGGGTCGTTCGACGCATCCTTGTGGCAAACCACAAGGGTCATTTCTTCTTCTTCGGTCCACAGGTTCATTTTTGTGTGTGTTTGGTTTTTTAAACCGTGGTAAATTTGTGGCTTTTAACCCCACGGTTTGATCACTTTATATACAACGACGGTGGCACTGTTAAGATATAATTTGCTGACCGTTTAGGTGAGTTAATTCAATTTACTTGACGGTTTCCAAGATAAAAACTTAAATTTGGCTGACCGTTTGGTGGAACGGTTGAAATAGTAATTAAATGTTAAAACCGTATAAATATGTAAAAAAAAAAAAAGTTTGGGTATGTAAATGAAAATAAATAAAAGAATCAGTAGAGCGCTGCCTACAAAAACGTGTTTCAGTGAAGTAAATCAGTGAAGTGAAGTGGCAAAGCAGGATTAGTTAAAATCAGTGAAAGAAACAATATATTCTACAAGCACCCATCTTGGCCTTAGATGACTTACATCTTCTAATCCACCGTGGTGTGTTTTTCTAATGGGATAATTGCACAAATAAACATTTGACCAAAGTCATTTGTAAAAATAAACATAGTATGCGTCTAAACAACAGGGACAAGACACTCTTTGCGTCTAAACAACAGGGACGAGACACGTGTAAAACCTTCAGACGCCTTAATATTTAAGGTCCTTGTGTCTAATCTTTAGACGCGAAAAAAGATTGCGTCTAAATAACAGACTCTTAAATTAAAAAGTCTAACTCTTTAATTAAGGTGTCTGAAGGCTTTACGTGTAATTGTCTGATTGGTAGACGCGAAGAGTGTCTCGTCCCTGTTGTTTAGACGCATCCTATGTTTATTTTTGCAAATTACTTTGATCAAATGTTTATTTGTGCAATTATCCCTTTTCTAATACCCTAGAATTTGACGTTTTTTAGTTTGACCCTTTCCTTTAAGGTTAAATAATGTTTGAAAGCAACATAACAAACGTGAGCCAACACTTTTGGATAAACCAATAGGATTCAATATTACGTAAAACAAAAGTTAACCACTTCCTTACATGAATACACTTTGCTTCCATTGAGGGCTACTTTTGTAAATTTAGACACACAGATCACCATTTGAGGTTTTCTTTTTCTTCTTACCTGGAATTGCTTTACTTTCCCTGAAAGACTTCTTCTTAACCCTAATCTCTGAAAACCTCCATTGTTTCTTATTATTGTTTAACTTGAATTACAAGTCAATTAACCATCCTTTCATCAACTCTATATATATATGTATGCATGCATGTATATCCTTTCCATGCAAACAGTTCATCTCTCAATATAAATATCAATATCAATCAGAATTCTTAAGTTAGATTCATTAGATGCAAGAAATGTCTAACGAAATCGTGTTTTTCGATTTGGAAACAAACGTACCAAACAAACCTGGACAAAAATTCTGGGTGCTAGAGTTTGGAGCAATTGTGGTTTGTCCAAGGAAGCTAGTTGAGCTCGAGAGTTATTGCACATTGATTCGACCGGGTGACTTGTCAGCGGTCGGGTTGAATCCAGCCCGTTGCCATGGGATTTCACGAGGGACGGTTTTAAATGCTCCATCTTTTGAACAAGTGGCTGATAAAATATTCAAGATTTTGAATGGTAGGATATGGGCTGGACATAATATTCGAAGGTTTGATTGTGTTAGAATTAAAGAGGCGTTTAAGGAGATCGGTCGGCCTGCTCCAGAGCCCGTTGCATTGATCGATTCGTTAGGGGTTTTGTCGGAGAAATTTGGAAGGCGAGCTGGGAATATGAAGATGGCTTCTTTGGCTGCTTATTTTGGACTTGGTGAGCAAAAACACAGGTACAAGATTATTATATCATGTTCGTATAATCATATATTTGTACACGAAATTGAAGAGAAATGATATAACCGAGGGTTAATTAAGATGAACAATTTGTTAACATGACAGGAGTCTAGATGATGTTAGGATGAATCTTGAAGTTCTCAAGCATTGTGCGACCGTGTTGTTTCTGGTAACATATTAAAACAAGCTGCATTTTAACATTGTTATTTATTTGAATGTCCTTTTTTTTATGTTGTTTGATGTTTTTATGTAAAATACATTAAGGAATCGGCGGTTCCTGGTGTTCTTGAGGATCAATGGCAGCACAACTCATCACCCAACATCACAACTAGAAGCAGAAGCAACTTAGTGGTACTAAACTTAATCCATTTCTATTTGTTACGTATTTCAGTGACGGAACCAAGGGGGTCAAGAGGGTCCATCGAACTCCAATTACCATAACTTGGTGAATTTTTATACACATATAAAGAAAAATTACAAAAATAATCATTGTTAACTTCAAAATTTCCAAAATCGACAAAAGTTAGCGCTTAGCTGGAGCTTTCACCAAAAGCAAGGGCTGAGCTGGCGCTTTTTTCAAAAAATTCAAAAACAACAGTTGAGCCGGGGATTTTGTCAAAAAAATTGACGGCATAGACGACGCTTTTACCAAAAAACGGTTGAGTGCTAGCAGTCTTAGCCTGCAAAGCTTACTTGGTGCAATTTGATAGTTTTGAAAAATCTAAAAAGGGATATCTATTTTGGAAAAAAGTTGGTCAAACATGTAAATTTTAGTAATTTTCCCTATATAATATCTTCGTTTTTTTTCAAGAAAAAACATGAGTTAGATCTCTATTTATAATTGTTAGAGAAGAGAACATAATTATGATCTCAACTAACAAGTTCTAGTTCCACTACTATTACATATTATGGATCGATGTTGAATATGTGGTGATCATTAGATTAAGGAACCGAGTGTACCAAACACGATGAACAAAGTATGGCATCAAGATCAGAAATCTAGCATATCAAGCCCAACGAAAAAAAGGTGTCATCAGGATCAGGCAACACCAATGATGATCACAACAAGAAGTAGAAGCAAACTCAATGGTGAAGAAACAAACAGGAAATCTCCTTCTGTACTCAATCGCCGTCGAGTCGTCCCCTATCCACCAGGAAGTCTTGGACAGGTTCAGTAACTATTATGATCAACAAGAAAACATGATTCATCCTTCTCTGTACTTACTTTTCATTGGTCCTTGCTCGAAACAGATGACAGAAAAGGTGAAGAACATACTGCAAAATGCGCGAAACACGCCATTGAATGGTCTTCTCAAGCATTCCCATACGCTTCTCAGATGAAAACTGATTTAGTTTGAACTTTGAAATGGAGTTTTGCTCGAACTTTAGCCTTGGAGTTGAAGCTTGCAACAGTACAGAAATTCATGCATCACACCTAGCTTGTTTCTTTATTCAATGAAATTCTTTGATTTTTTATTTGTAAATATATATTAACTATTCAATCTATGTACAATATGGTATTATATGAACGAAATTTAACATTCTTTTGTTGAATTATTAGTTATTACAATAGGTGTTCATTTTCTATACACCTGAGGCAAAAAATATAATGTTTTTTGCTCCTTTACATTTATCATTCATCCGTTACTAGGGTTCAGGTCCATTGACCTTCTTATCGAACAAACTTTCTATTAGGTTGAGGGGTGTCGTACTGACACCCCCCGCCGCCTCGTCATCACCACCACGTCATATTCACCACCTGCAGAAGAGAGAGAGAGAATTAGAATAGAGAGATAGAGAGAAGAGGTCGGGGAGGACAAGGAGGATTCTCCTGTTTCACCGAAAATTAGAGGGGGGGGTTCCGTCAGGGAGGTGCCACCTAGGCTCCCCGACCACCTCCCCGTCTCCCACACCCCTCAGCCAATTAGTAAGTGTGGCTAACAAACTTTCTATTACACGTGTGACACAAATGTTAGAAATACAAATTTTAGGATCAGTTTTAGTCAAAATCATCATTTCCTTATTTCGGCATCCACAAACATGGAAAGGAACCGTTAGTTCCAATCCATTCAATCCCATTAATTGTCTTCCCTTTTATTCATTTTATTGTATCCCTTTATAAACAAACTCCTCTGTCAAAATGATATAGAACTTTTCAATAATAACAATTCAGTGTTTTTTTTTATTCTCACTTTCTAGATGGTATCAGAGCAGTGTTAATCCTAACCTGCTCATCACTTACCCCAATACTACCTCCAACCATTTTCGTTATCAAGAACGCCAATGGGTGACACAAACAAAAACGACGATCTTGCCTTACAAATCACAAACCTCCTGAAAACCAGCCTCAATAATCATGACCAAACCCCAAAACAAAGCCTTTCAGACACATTAAAAATCAATATCAACCTCAACAGCCAAAACTATGCCTTGACACCAGTATTGATGATACTGGACAAGAAGAAGAACTGGCTTGTGTTTCAACCAAACACACTGAATGCATTGATAAAAATGTAAATAATAGAAAATCCTTGTGTAAAACTAAGGATAATACTAAACAAACAAAAGATAAGGTGGGCCATAGAAAGCTTTTTGGTAAAACTAGATATAATACCAAACAAACAAATGGTGAGGAGATTGTCCCATCTTTGTCAAAAAATACCGATCCATATTTTAAAGGGAATGTGACTGACCCATATTTTAAAGAAAAAGAGACCAGCCCATTTTTTAAAGATAATGATTTATGTTATAAAAAACGAAAACCCATTTTTTATAAAAAACAAAAACCCAAGAGCAAAGCTTTTTTGAAAAATTTTCGTTTTAAAATCAAAAATAAGAGGAGAAAATATAGAACACGTGGACAAGCTAATATGGCTCAAATTTATAACAATTTGAAACAATCTTGGATATTTGATTGTGGTGCTACCGACATCATGACATTTGATCCAGATGATATTATCTCAAAAAACAAACCATGAATTAATAATATAAAAACCGCTAATGGGGAAACTATGCCCGTTGAAGGGGGAGGGACTGTTGAGATTACTCCAACTCTTAAACTCTCAAATTGTCTTTATGTCCCATCCTTGTCACACAAGTTATTGTCTAAAAGCCATGTGACGAAGGAATTAAATTGCGTTGTTTTAATGCACCCCACATTTTGTATACTTCAGGATATCAGGACGGGAGCGATCATTGGGCGTGGCACTGAACGTCAAGGATTGTATTACGTAGAGGAAGTGGCTCAACAGGGTACTGCGATGCTTGCTCATGGGACTGCAAGGAGGGAGGCTTGGCTATGGCATAGGAGACTAGGTCACCCGTCTATCAGTTATTTACGTCTTTTATTTCCTAAGTTATTTCCTTTGAACAAAACTTTTTATTGTGAGACATGCGTTTTAGCAAAAAGCCATAGACATACTTATAAACCAAATAACACAAAGGTTGAGTCGCCTTTCTCTATGGTTCATTCTGATGTTTGGGGTCCTGCAGAGATTAATGGAGGACAACATTTTCGTTTCTTTGTTCTCTTTGTTGATGATTGCACACGAATGACATGGGTTTATTTTTTGAAACACAAATCAGAAGTCTTTGAAAAATTTAACATTTTTTACAATATGATACAAACTCAATTTAAAACAAATATACAAATCCTTAGAACCGACCACGGAGGAGAATTTATAAATGAATCTATGAAACTTTTTTGTCAAAACAAAGGGATTATCCATCAAACTACTTGCTCGCATACTCCTGAGCAAAACGGTACTGTTGAAAGAAAAAATCGTATTCTTTTAGAAATTACTCGGGCCTCTCTCATTGAATCTCGGGTTACTAAATCGTTTTGGCCTGAAGCTGTTGCTACCGCCACGTACTTAATAAATAGGCTCCCAACTAGAGCTCTCAACCTAAAAACCCCTCTTCAGGTTCTTTCTGAGTTTACTAAAGTCCCTCCTCCATTAACCCTTTCACCTCGTATTTTTGGAAGTTCTGTTTTTGTCCACATACCTAAAACTAATAGGGGAAAACTCGGACCATGTGCTGAAAATGTGTTTTTGTTGGCTATGGTATTGATAAGAAAGGATATCGGTGCTATAATCCTAAAACTCGTCATATGCACACCACTCTCGACTGTACTTTTCTCGAAACTGAGTTCTTTTACAACTCCCAGCACAGTAGTGAGGGGGAGAAAGAATACGCTAACACACTGAGTTGGTTAACATGGCTCCCTTCTACCCCAAAAGAAAGTCCTCGAACTGAACCACACGTTTCCGCACAATCTAATGAAGATGTCAGTGCCACCAGCCATGACTCTCCTAGTCCAAACACTGAGGTAAGAGATTCACAAAATTGTTCTCAAAATAATAATAATAATAATAATAATAATAATAATAATAATCCTCAGAATGATGAGGAAATTCAAAATGACGAAATACATGATGAAACTTATGAACCTGATACGAGCATACCTAATGTGTTTGAGTTGCCTATAGAACAAACTGTGCAGGAAGAAACAGTGCAAGAAGGAACAACCAACAGATATGACCTTCCACCAAGAGCTAACAGAGGAGTTCACTACTAGAAAAATACCCCTATCTTGACACACATTTAATGACACGCGAGAATTCATGACACGCAAAAGTGTGTGTCATTAAAAAATCGTCATCTTTTAAAAAAAATGGTCAAACAATGACACTCTTTTTTGCGTGTCAACAATCTAATGTCAAGATTTTAAAAAACATGACACTTATTGTCAAATTATTGCAATCCTGGTACGCTTCTCAAAAAAAAAAATTAACGTTTTGTATGGACCAATTACATGTGCTCCTCTGGTCTCATCTCTGTCTTCTCTCTCTCTCTCTCTCTCTCTCTCTCTCTCTCTCTCTCTCTCTCTCTCTCTCTCTGGAACTTCTATTTGACAAAACACCTCCATCACCACAAAAGCTTTCACCCACGCACCTTGGGAATTAAAGAGGGGTTTACGGCGACTTTGTTGCGGAAAAGCACTGTCAAGGATTTTGTTGTTTCTTTCGATTAGAAATGGAGTTTTACGATGCTCCTCTGCGCCGCTTCCATTTTCTGTCTTTGTTTTTGCCTTTCTACTCACTTGCTTTCCCTTCACTTAGCCAGGTATGCTTATCTTCCTTGCATTTTTTTTGTCAATTGGTTGTGCTTTTGTGTGTTGGTGTTTGCTGAAACACCTAATTTTACTTTCTGTTTCATTTGCTAAAATTAAATTTAGGGTTTCTTCGGAGATTTCTAGCAATTGAGATCAATTATGGGTAACTGTTCTTATGTTCTATTGTTTTCATAGATTGTTGTCTTACATATGGTTTTTTTTAGTGTTTGTTGAGTATTACTATTGATCTGTGGTTGGTTTTTGTTGGTTTGGGTTTAACGAGTGAAACCAAAATTTGGCGGATGATCAATTGGTTGTTGCGGCTATTAGTTAAGGGTTTAGATATAGAAGAAACAAGGAGGGTGAAGATCTAGGGTGTTTGGAATGGTGTATGTGCTGGGGTAAAGTGTAAACTGTAAACACAATTTTTTTTTTTTTTTGCATTAGATCGTGTTATTACTCACTTATATTGTTGTTATATTATTTCTCACTATTGCATTTCTTGAAAAATATGATGTAACCAAGACATTTCCTACCGTTTTCATTGCCTAATGCATTTTATTAAATTTGTTGTTATATGAGTCAAAGTCAAACTAATTCAGTGCATATCATACAATGTTGTAATCAGTATCTTTGAAAAATGAATATAAAATGATGTTTTCTTTCATGCGTGTGAATAAGTTTCACTGTGTTTATACTTTTTTTATACAAATTGTTTGGTCGACTTTCTTATGTGTAACGAATCTAAATGATACCAACTGCATTTCCATTGCATCTCACGGGTTACTAAGTATGCTTATTATGACAGAACTCCGCGTAACTAATGATGCCCGGTGCAAAATTGATGTCGTCTTGCTATTTTCGTTCTTTACTCATTTCTTTGTGCCTGATCATGTACAAAAAGATAAGTTGTTTTACTAATTCTGCGTTGAACATTTTGTTATTTTTATTTCGTGTGTTGCTAAGTTACATTTGTGTTTCAGTTTTTTATGCTTGCGCTAAAAAAGAGTTGAAGGGTTGTTACGGATATTGCTGATATTACAAGCGACTTTAGCAGGCATTCTCTTGCTTTTTTCTTAATAATGTAGATCAATATGTTACACATGATGCTTTGATCATTAAGGTGAGGATAGTGGTAGTAAAAAGCTTCAAGACAATATTTGACTTATATGATATCCTACATATGCAGTAATTTCTATTGATTTTAGGTTTTAAACGTTATGCTGTGTTTCTTTTGGTTAGGTTTTAAACCCTATAGTATCTTTGTTTTGGTTCTTATTCCAGGTAGCACATACACCCATCTCGCCCATACGACAGAAAGAGACATCGTTGTTTGTATCTTCTATTCTTACATGATGTCGAACCTCAACTCTCGCTTTGACTGTGATCCGTTACTATTCCTTTTGTGTGCTTAGACGACGCCATCGCCTCATTATTTTATAAAGGTAATCCTCCGGTATTCGATTTGTGCTTTCTTGATTGTATGTTTGGTATCTTTCTTTCTTTCTTTTTTTCCCCAGCGAAGATGGAACTGATTGTTGCTTTAAAAAAATAGATCTACATATATGTATTTATGTGTATGTTGACATGGGAAAAGAAGGATCAGTCAGTTACCTTGATCGCAATTTGTTGCTATTAAGGTGTTAATGTAAGAGTATGTCCATCATTTCTAATATGACAGGTTTGACGTTTGTTTATGTTTATACAAATTAAGTGATTTTGATGTTTATGTTAGTAATAATTCTCGTCTTGAAATTAAAACCATCACGAACATTAACCTTCATCTTATTAATTTAATTGTTGTCTCAGGTAGGGGAGGAGTAGATGCTAACACGGATGCGGATATTAATGTCATTCGTGAAGAGTGGTCTAGTTATGCCGCAACCTTCATTTTCAAGTTATCCGTACGTTTAGTCTAGACTAATGTAATGTATTGACACAATATTTTTGTAACTAGTGGTAGGATTTGACAAATGCTAATTGTAATTTTTTTGTGGTATATATAATATATGCAATTTTATTTTGAAATTTATTGATTTTGTTATTATAAATATAAATATAAATCCAGATTTATTAGTTATTTTGCAGAATTTTTTTTTAGGTAAAAAAAAAACATGACACGCAAAATTAGTGTCATAAAGGTGTGTCGTAAATGCATGTCATGAAAGAGTGTCATTAAAGAGTGTGTCATAAATGCGTGTCAAAAAAGCGTGTCATAAAGGAGTGTCATAAACGCGTGTCATTAAAAGATGACACGCGCCTGCATGTCATAAACCTTTCTTGACATGTTCTTCCTTGACACTTTTCTATGTGTCATAAACACCCTTTTATGACGCGCAATGCGCGTCAAGAAAGGGGTATTTTTCTAGTAGTGGTTCCTCCAAAAAGGTACTCCCCAGGGAAGGAAACAAGAACTTCCAGATACCCCACAGCAAATATTGCCAAAGGAAGTTTATCAAAAGAGGCCAAGAACTTTATTAACGCCTTGTACAATGAAGAACTTCCAAACTCTGTTGAGGAAGCCTTAAAATCAAAAAAATGGAAGGATGCCATGGAGACAGAGATGGAAGCTCTTATAAAAAAAATAATACATGGGAAAGATGTGTCCTTCCCCAGGAAAGAAACCCGTTGGTTGCCGTTGGGTCTTCACAATCAAATATAATCCAGACGGCACCATCGAGAGATATAAAGCACGGTTAGTGGCAAAAGGATACACCCAAACCTATGGGATAGACTACTCTGAGACCTTCTCTCCAGTAGCAAAAATCGACACCATCCGTGTCCTTTTCTCTATTGCTGCTAATGAAGGATGGCCTCTTCACCAATTCGATGTGAAGAATGCCTTCCTTCATGGAGAACTAAAAGAAGAAGTCTACATGGATGCCCCTCCTGGATTTACAAGAGATTTTCAAAGTAAAGAGGTTTGCCGACTGAAAAAGACACTCTATGGGCTAAAGCAATCTCCACGTGCATGGTTTGGCAGATTTACCATGGCTATGAGAGGATATGGTTTTCGACAAAGCAATTCTGACCATACACTTTTTCTCAAACGAAAAGGTAAACTTATAACCTGTTTAATTATATATGTTGATGACATTTTCATTTCAGGAAATGACGAAGATGAAATAAGGAAATTAAAGACGGACCTGTTCAAAGAGTTTGAAATGAAAGACTTAGGAAAGCTCAAGTACTTCCTTGGGATCGAGGTGTTGCGATCGAAAAAGGGAATCTTTATATGCCAGAATAAGTATATCCTCGATCTCCTAGCTGAAGTAGGGATGGTCGATTGCAAGCCAGCAGATACTCCAATGATTGCTAATCAGAAACTTTGCATGGAAAAAGAAGCAAAATTGGTGGATAAAGAAAGATATCAACGGTTGGTGGGTAAACTTATATACCTCTCCCATACTCGCCCAGACATTGCCTATGCAGTCGGCGTAGTGAGTCAGTTTTGTGACACCCGGCAAATTCTGGTTAACAACGTTGTCTAGATGAAAGTCTACCTTGGCGAGTCACGCGTATATTGTACTTAACTAGGTTAGTTAAGTCGTGTTATGGTTCGGGAACTGTTAGTTCAGTATAGAGGATCATCGGATGTGAGTCTAGAGGTTCATTAGATGTCAGTCCTTAACCAAGTGTACAAGTGGTGACGATTCGTAGAATCGTCAGAGCATAGGGAACATACAAGTCTCGAGTCCCGGGAATTGGTGAACGAGTGTGAATATGTTTGTTTGCAAGTGTTATGTGTTTACAATCATTATGTGACTTGTCGGTATGTGAAAATGTGTTAACATATGTTAAAACGGGGTTTAACGCGCAAAATACACGGAACTAACCCCTATAGGCGATTAGGGTTGGCTAATCGCATGCTACAGGGGGCGATTAGCCCCTAAATGCATGAATGTCATGCGATTAGCAATGCTAATCGCGTATAGCTGCTGCACAATCGCGTGTTACGTGCTGGACGACTAAAAACGACTATAAATACAATGCTTGACCTCCTAAACTTCATAATATCAACCCTAGTCGTCCCATAACCCGCCCCAACACACACACAACCTCTGGAACGTGATTTTTGATCAAAACACAAGGTTTCAAGCTTATTTCATCAATCTATCACAATCTAAGGTGTGATTTTCATCCATGCAATCTTTACTAACGTTTTTATTAAATCCCTAACGGTCCAGACCTGTTTTAAAACGAATAAGCTTTCTGAAAATCGTTAATAAGTATGGTTAATTGGATTTTAAATAGCATGCATGATGTATGTGGGTTTTCAATTAAAAGCTAGGTTTTTGTGATTCAAGATGGATGATTAACATGTTATTAGGTTAGTTTTAGATTAATAATGATGGCATGATGATGAGATCTGAGTTATTGTTAATTAGGGTTACGGTTTTGCATGCTAATGTGATGTTTTCATGTTATGTGTATTGTCTTTAAGATACATGATTGCATTCAGGGCTGATAGATCGAGGTTAAACGAAGGATTTTGATGGAAATATGTTTGATATAGTTGTTTGGATGATATTTGATGTTTACACACGTTCTGGGATTGATTTGGAGTGTTAAACGCGCGAAAAAACGGAACAGCCATGTTGCAGGCGAGTAGCAACCCTAATTGCCTATACTATAGGCGATTAGGAGGCTAATCGCCTATAGTATAGGCGAGTAGGGGCTAATTGCTAGTGAACAGCATGTCTTATGAGCTAATTGCTAACAGATGCATGTCTTATGAGCTAATTGCTAACAGATGCATGTCTTATGAGCTAATTGCTAGTAGATGCATGTCTTATGAGCTAATTGCTAACAGATGCATGTCTTATGAGCTAATTGCTAGTAGATGCATGTCTTATGACCTAATTGCTAGTAAATGTATGTCTTATGACCTAATTGCTAGTAGTGCATGTCTTATGACCTAATTGCCTATAGTATAGGCAATTAGCATTCCTAAATGCCTGTTGACTTTCATAATCGCCTGTACTGCTGCTGTAAGTATATTTTGTCATATCGAGACCCGATTTGACACCTAGGAACATGCTAGGAACCCCGTAACATATCTAATAACTTGGTAACATATGTTCGGACTTATTTACGTGATACTTGAACTACGTGCTGTAACTTGTTGGACGTTAACGTATGTTAAGTGTGATTGCATGATTGTATGTTCGAGAGTGTAAGCATAACACGGGGAGTCTCGGGTCACCAATGGGATGTCGAGTCTTGTACTTTGGGTTAATTTAACAGTCACGGTGTTTTCAAACGAACTTGGTTATGGTCTGGACATCTAGGGACTAATTAACCTGCGGGTTATTAGTCTAAGTACTTGTAACTGTCATATGTTAGGTCGCCGCTTTACGGGACTAGCATAGCTTGCTGAGTTTATTCGTATTACGAAGTAACGCAATCTAAGGTGAGTTTACGGCCCCTCTTTTAACTGGTTTCACTTTTTGGGGGAGAAAACATGTGTTAAACTTATGTTTTGGTAACAACTGTCATACTATGGGTTTCTATGGTTTACTATACGATCTTTGGAAGTCCCGGGGGAAACCATGAATGTGCGGGTTAGCACAACGGGGAAATGTGAATAGATTTATTGGGAGTGACCAACCCCGCTCGTCGGCTTGGAGGGCCGGGCGAGTGCATATTGTCTCAAACAGGAACAACAGGTTTACTATTCGGGCACGACATCTGGTTTGCGAGTTAGTAATGGTTTTCCAATCGTAGTAGTAACAAAACATACGCCTAGCTAGCGTACTTTGGTTTTCGATTTGTTATAGTATGGACAGGTTGAACTTGGTACTGTGAATACAAAACCTGTAAACTCACCAGCATTTTTGTGCTGACGTAAACTTTTACATGTTTTCTCAGGTCGCTAAGGTAGCACAATGGAACTAGGGCGCACGCGTCTGCACGGCGTCTAGTTAGGGTTGCATGGTTTTCAAACATTGAATACTTGGTTTATTTCGGATTATGTTTTGAATAAGCTTCCGCTGTATTTGGGGAATTTTAAACTATGTTTTTGAAATTGCATATGTTCATTTAGACTGGTTTATTGTGATCGTTGGTTTGGATCCTGGTTTGTCATGCGCCTCGCGGTAAAACTCCGCAAGTGGATTTTGAGGGTGTGACAAGTTTATGCACCAACCTCAGGTTACTCATATGGATGCAGTGTGGAGGATTATAAGATATCTTAAGGGAACCGTCGGTCATGGAGTTCTTTTTCAACCCAACAAACATATGAAGATTCAAGCCTATACTGACGCAGACTGGGCCGGAGACAAAGGAGATCGAAGATCGACATCCGGATACTTTACACTAGTAGGAGGGAATCTTGTTACATGGAGAAGTAAGAAACAGAAGGTGGTTGCCCTTTCTAGTGCAGAGGCAGAATTCCGGGGAATTGCTCGTGGTTTAGCTGAAGTTTTATGGATTCGCAAACTCCTTAATGAAATTGGTTTTTCTCAAACTGAAGCCAGTACAATAATGTGTGATAACAAAGCTGCTATACAAATTTCAGAAAATCCGGTTCAACACGATCGTACAAAACATGTAGAAGTGGACAGACATTTTATCAAGGAAAAAATCGAGGCAGGAATTATTAAGCTTCCCTTCGTCAATTCAAAAGACCAACTTGCGGATATATTAACCAAGGCCGTCAACGAGAAAATTTGCAACTACTGTCTTGACAGGTTGAGTATTGGGAATCCCACTACTCAACTTGAGGGGGAGTGTTAGAAATACAAATTTTAGGATCAGTTTTAGTCAAAATCATCATTTCCTTATTTCGGCATCCACAAACATGGAAAGGAACCGTTAGTTCCAATCCATTCAATCCCATTAATTGTCTTCCCTTTTATTCATTTTATTGTATCCCTTTATAAACAAACTCCTCTGTCAAAATGATATAGAACTTTTCAATAATAACAATTCAGTGTTTTTTTTTATTCTCACTTTCTAGAACAAATTACAATTGTCCACGTATATGTTAGAAAAATGAGTTTATTATTAACTTTGAACATAAATAATTATATTTATATGTTGAATATATAGTTAATTAATATTGTGTCTTTCTTGGTGAAAGCTTTATAACTAGCCTAGGTAGTAAGTCTGAAATACAACTTGAAAAGATGAAATATGTAGAACTTGTCCCATATAGATTGATGAACGAATTAAATACCGGGCATTACATACATCGGAGTCTTCCTTGGATATTACTTCCTTAGTAATAAGGAAGAGGAGATAGCCAAAGGGGGGCAACTAATGAACAAACCTAACCTTGTTAGGGGTGAGCGTAGCCGAGCCTTGTTAGGGGTGAACCTGGCCGAGCCGAGGGGCCGAGTGATAGTGTTGGACTGTCGGCTAAGGTGACGGCTACAAGGGCAAGGAACTAAGGATCGGCTGTCACAGTGACACATGTCGCATTCTGAAGTCATATAATGTGGGGGTCACGTCTGTAATTTGTATCTCCGTGATTTCAGTGTTAATGGTCATTAGCTAACTCCAGGCAAAACTATAAAAAAGTGCCTATTTTGAAGAAAAAAAACTTTGGTCAAAATGCTTAGTTTGGTAATTTTTCCTTTCTTTTATGTTGGTTACCGGAAGGCTTTATCTTATTTTGAAACAAAAAGCCAAATATATATTAGGTATTTCCGACAATGCCATCTTCTTTGTTTGTTATGCCATTCTTTAGCAGTGTAGTTGACGCCACATTTTTAACGTGTTACTATAATTTACTCTAAAAAGTTTTATGAGTTCACCCTAAAAGTCAATTCATCGCCTCTACTAAAAGTTTTAAAACCAATGGGCCGAGACTGTAGACGTAACCATTTAATTTGTGCTATTAATTTTGACTAATCTGCCGAGCCCAATAGACTGTGCGACCCAAAACCTAAAGTTACAATACAAGCTTAATACGATTTATTTATTTATGACGTTGCTTCTCTACCGACTATTGCAGCTGTCTTCAAGTTCAAACACTCACTTTATTGAACCATGTAAAACGCCTTTACTTTTTTGTCTTTTACCTACCCGCAACGTGGACTAAAGAACGAATCACGCAAGTATGATTTTTTTTTAAATAAATAACAAAAATATAATAAACTAAAAGTATGTAAAATTGAGTGTTTAACAAATATTGAAAAGTGCCGTTCCCAAAACAAAACAGAAAAAAAATGAAAAGTAATTAATAAAATAAATAAACAAGAGGAGATACATTCTTATAAAAAAAGAAGTGGCTTTTTGACAAACGAGGTTAGGTTTTAATTTGTACTATTCAAGATTTTTATACTCATAGTAATCACTTAAAAAGGTGAATACATCCAAAAATAATTTTTATTAATTATTTTTTCTGGACAAATAATTTAAGAATACAACAAAAGATATTATAAAATAAATATGTGGTTTCTAAAACATTAAATTACACACATTCTGGTATATTTGCAATTTATCGATAATAGCCGGATTTAAAGAAATATATTCTGCTCCACATGTATATGACTAATACCAAAAATATTCATATGCCGTTACGAGTGGTGGAGAATGTGAAGGGTTCCTTTTATCGTGATTGGCACTTTCTTTTAGATTCTTCTTTTCCCCTAATTTAGAATAGATTGGTGCAATAAAAGATTGTGTTGGATTCTTGAATATGTACCATTATATATGATAGATTTTAATCATAAAGTAAAAGAACATTTGTAATGGGTATTATAGTGGCATGAATAAGTATGATAATGCCTTTAACACTGTCCCCTTGGGCATTATATGAGTATAATTAAAAATGACATTAAGTGGTTTTAACAATTACACATTTTTTAGGGGGCTTTATGATAATGATGTGGCGGAAAATGCCTTATAAGAAACATGAACCATTACTTATGGTCTAACTGATAAATCACTTACAATTTTTTAACTTATAGTTTTTTTAAGCACGTCTTACATTTTTTAGCTAGCAATTTTATTTACACCAATTCTTTTTGGCAGAGCTCTCAAACTTTGACCTTAAAGGAAGCAACATCTTAACTTTAATGATTTTACCGATTAGATACTAACCCCACCCCGATGAATCACTTATATGCATCATTGTTGTATTAACATATTTATCATATAAAACAAAAATTATATTCCCTCTTATAATATAACCAAATTACTTTATTGTTTCATTAAAGTAACAAATATTTTTTTAACATAAAACCATTATGAAGTTTCACTGTAATTTCTTTATACTAGTGGGTTTACCCGCGCGTTGCCGCGTTATCCAAATACAAACCGCAATACAACAATGTGATTATTTACAAAACGCAAAAATGTAGATTCAATAGTACACCTAGGAAGCCAATGTTGTGGTTCAAATAAACCCTTTTGAAATAAATATTTATTTACTTGTTAAGTGTCAGGTAACTAAGTTGACATGCTAATTTCTATCAAGCAAAGTATATATTGGATCCACTAAAGCACATATTTCTTGAGCAGTTTGTACGCATTCTTCTATCTCTCGTTTCAACACATTCCCAAATCTGAATATTAACCAACACATAACACAATTGTTAGAAAAGATAAAAATAAAGGATGTTAGCAAGTATGTGACATCGTTTAAAGCATATCATGCCAATTCATTTGTGATCTCTTGCAACAACCATTAATATTAATTCATTAAAAATTGTGTGTTACACTTTAAAACTAAGATTTGGTGACAAACAAAAGAAGGGTCTTTTTGCTTGTAAAAATAGTGGTAAATCATCTCAATAACAGCCGAATCATATAAATAATCTAGATATGAAGCTGATATATGACATGACTACACATTTATCTTTTGTTATCAAAATTCTTCTCATACATATACTAAATTCTTATAAATTAAACAACCATTGGAATTTGGGATTGAAGGAATGCTTACTGAAGCGGAATTTAAGACGGGGAGAGATGAGACCTAGCCTTTTAGTAACCATAAATTGCATAAACGCCATTAAGATTCTTAAATCAGCAAATAATGAAAGGGAAAAACAACTATACTTGAATTGAGGCAAACTAAATATACTTGATTGTCATTTTTCTGTAAAACAAGATGATATCATATTCTTACATCACATTCTGTTTATTTTCTTCTTGTTTATCCATGGAAATATGTAGTAAATGCAAAGGTGGAGGAGACTGAATAGAAGGCTTACCAGCATCATCAGTTCTTCCTTTCGTGCATCTTCACTTATGTAGTATACTTGGGTACAAGCTTTCCAAATAATTAACAACTATTAAAACTTCCAATTAAGTTTTCAAACAATTAACCTTTTCTTTTCAATCTAAAATCAAGAAATCATTGTTTATATATCCAAATTTTATAACAAAAAGACAAGCAAAACTATTTCAACAATATACAATCCAACAAAAAACTCAATTTAATAATAGAAATCATGATCAACGGTTAAACACAATGCACAACACGAACCTTAGCAATTCCGACTAAAAAGAGACGAATTTACATACCAGACAAAGAAGGCAAATGCAAGCTTCTTCGATGATATGAAAGCAGGGTAAACAAATACAGAAAATGGTAGAAGAAAAGAACATGAATCACACCTGATAATTGAGAAATTGAGTAGGAACTTTGTTTAAATATAGAGGGATTTGAAACTCCTTTGACATTGAATTGTTAACTTCAATTCAAGGCTTTTTGTTTGCAAACCAAAAACGGTTTACAAATCATCATAGAATTGAATGTGAGGAAGATGGATGAATGAGTTGCATACTTGCATTAGCTATTTGTACAATTGCTATCAGTTAGAGATTTATATTGTGCCTCTTCACATGCCATCTTAAAAATATGAAAAAATTACAATTATATCCATCGAGTTTGTTTAATATAGTATATAGATATAGATATAGATAGATACATATAGATAGAGATAAATAGTAAGTTAATTGATTATAATTACATGACAATATTGAAGTTGTCATTAAATGATCATAATAAGTTTTAAGATATGAAACCTTTCTCATGTATGACGGTTACAATCTTAGCCAAAGTTGGTCGGTTATATGGTAGAAGAGGTTTTAGACCTTTGGCAATCCAGTAGGTATGTGCAATTCAATATATTAGATGTGTATATCTATTTTATTTTATGATAAATCATAAAATTCAACTAAAATTCATTTTCAATCTATAAACTTCTGTAACTAAAATTTTAACTTTTAGGTTTAATACATGTAATATTCAACTTTAGTTTTTCTTTTCTTTTCTGTAATACTAATTGTGTACTATATATGCCACTTTTTTCAAACTAAAATAACATGTATCTTTATATCTTAAATATTGGATTAAACTTTATTTACTTTAATATGATATAATTATCCTTCAAAACTTAGCATCAAATGTTGTATTTTTTTAAATTTGGTGGGTATCCCTCTCTCATGCTTTATATATAGTATAGATAAAATGTATGTTTAAATTTATATTTCAAAAATAGTGTTTCTAAATAATTTTTTTTTGAACGGCAAACTTCATTCAGAATTGCTTCTCATCTTGAATTGAGGTGAGTGGATTTACACCAACAGAAACCATAAATTTCATACACACTAAAAGGGATATCATCGATTTTTAGATAGGAGTGTAGTTTGTTTTTCCGTTCTACTCTTTTTTCCACTGTAATTTTGAAAATGAATGCTTAAATGTCCTTCGAAAGTAAGTAAATAGATCTTACATATATAAAATGTGGTTAATCCTGCCGTAGACCAAGCAATTATAGCAAAAGTAGGTGAATACAACCATCATGTATAATTTCATCTTATCTTTTTTCAGACTTTTGGTGATTGTCTATTCGTGGAATAAATTATGACTCGATGGTTCATGCTCAGGGAATCTATAGGGTTAACTTAGTATTTTTATTGAATCATCGTATTCATTGCCAAAATATATACAAACAGACTGTACACGGCAAGACACTGGTACAATACACAATTACACCCAACTTTTCACCCGTAACTTTTATATTACAGGCCCGAAAACGTAAATGATACCCAATTCTCCCAACCTAAATTATTGTTTGTTGATCTATATTTTACCCATAAAAGCGCCATCACTTGTACTTCATCAAACAACCTGCCAAGGAGGTGCTCTTTTGCCTGAAAAAAAGGTCGTTTCACGTTTTCCAAACAATCAAACGCGTGACCAAAATTATCACCTTAACCACACTTTTTTTAACTCGGGAATTACCAAATGGTTGTGGAGTTACATCAAGTTCACTTTAAAGGCAAATTTGCGAAATATTGCACCAATTACTTACCATTTTCCACAAGATAGTTGCTACATAACATGAGATAAACAAATGGCATGCATCTTCTTCCTGCTCCCTGTAAAGTCCGAAAAGTGTTGATACTCTGTGTATGTTTCGGCTCTTCAACCAAATATGCAAACCTTTCTTGCTACCCATTTGAAACGGTAGTATGGAACCGCATTCTTGACCATCAATTTCATGTATGAGACAACAACAAAAAACTCCATCTGAGCATAATTCCCAAACCCATTTGTCATGTACACCAAATACCGAGACATAGCTGACTAGTTGCTGTCATAGTTCCAATTCCTTGCACCCCTTGCTACTACATGGTTCTCTTTTCCAGCTGCATTCTCTAACCCGTATTGCAACCGAAACGTTGTGGTGTTTTCTAGACCAAACAAACAAGGGAATTAATCCTTTAAACTGTTGTCCCCGTACCACTAACCTACACAAAATCGGACCTTTTCCACATTACTGATAATACCCTATTATTAAACAACCCACATGTAACACCCCAACCGATGGCGGAAACATCGGGGTGCCACGTATGAATGATTGTTCAGTAGCTCATGGTGAATAATAAATTTCATTGAATGAATTACATACAATTGTTCTAAGAATTTGTACATCTCAAGATGAAAAATACTAGCTACACATCTTCAAGCATTAACTCTATTCTTCAAGCAAGTATAACCTGAAACATGTTAAGTTTGAAAATATTTTGGGTCAACAAAAGTTGGTGAGAATACATAGGTTTTGCATATAGTTGAAAGCAATAAGTTGTATTGCAATCATAGTTGAAGTATAATAATGAGTAATGATAGAATATGAGTCCGACATGTAACAATGCGTCTTTTGTACAATCAAACCTTGTGTCGATTGAGACCTAACTCGCAAGTTAGTAAAAGTGTAACTGTTATCGATCATCCCTGAATTTATGCGGGGGGATGGGTTTGTCAGACCTATAGCGCTATAATCTAAACATGCGGCTTGATCAATGTTAATGATTGTACTGTGTCTTTTTGTTACAGTCAAATGATAGAATGAGTAAATGATAGTGTAATTGAATCACAAGTTTCAACAATGTAATAATGAGTAAATGATAGTGTATAAAATGTTTAAACATGTTTCACCCCAAAATGTAAAACAGAAAAGGGGCTATGTAAACTCACCTTAGTGTTAGAATGGAGACCCTTGTTATATACGTAAATGTGGCTCGTGTGTATCCAAATATCACCCTATTACAAGGTAATAAATAAGTGTTGGGAAAAACTTAATAAGTCTAAGTTTTCTAGTCTAAAATGTGCTAGGGTTCCTAATTTGGGGATTAATAATTGATTAAATTTGAATAATTTTTAATAACTTAATAAATAAAGAAACAATTAATAAAAATATTTCTGACTAATATTAACTAAAGGTAGTTAAATTATAATGTAATAAATGTGAAAATAATTTTTATAAAATTATTTTCTTAATTAATGAATATTTATATATTAATACTTATTTGACAAAATATAAACTTAATATTTAAAAATATTAAAATTTATAAATTTCGAATCAAAAAATGATATTTCTGATCTAAACGATTAATAATAATTTATGTGAAATTTTGATGTAAAAATAATGAAAAATGAATTTATTATGATTCATTTATGATTACAATAACAAAAATCGATTAAAAATATTAAATAAATGATTTTTCTGAAATAAATTTATTTCAGAAATGTTTATTGATTTATAAGTTTAGAATATTTTTTGTGGAATTTTATAAAGTCGTTTTGATATTTTTATAGAATTTTAAAATTATTAAGGAATAAACTTGTAATATTTATTATATATAATAAATAAATGATTTTTGAAAAGCTAAAAATTGTATAATAAGATACTGAGTTTAAGGAACCATATATAATTTTACAAAATATTTTTGGGCTTTATCTAGTAATTAAAAAGCATTTTTATAAACTTGGTAATTAAATATATACAAAAAGGGCTAAGGAACAAAAAAAAAACATAAAAAAAAGTGGGGCTTATGGGAGTTGAACTTGAGTCTGAGCAGCCCCAACTGTTTTAACATCTCCCAACAACCAACTGATCTAGGAACCTGTTAGTTATTTTCTTTGATTTTCAAAATCTCTTAAAGAGACATATGCTATGTCTTATTCCCCAATTATAAAACCCCAAGAACCCTAATTTTCAATCGAATCAATCGACCAAACAATTGATACAGAAACACAAACCAAACATAGGGCTATTATTGTACACTATAAATCGACTCTACACATAGTATAATCAAAACATACCGAGGCTTAGTGTGATTTAATTGAAACAAGCGCAATCCGAACCAAAGCTTCAAAATCTGGGAGTTGTGATGGTTGAACGCGACATTTGATATAGGGGATCAAATTTTCGGCTCTTTATGTGGTTGTATGTGGCTTGAATCGAGTTATTTTGTACAGATTCTATGCATTCAAACAATGGGTTTATAAACTAAAAAAAACGAGTGACAAGGCCTAATTGATCTGTGATTAAAGGTTATTAACGCGTAATAGATGATATGGAAAGTGCATTAAGGTCGGTCAATCATATCCCAAGATTTGATTTGAATTTTAACGCGGTATGATGGCTCAATTTGGGCAAGATTAATCACAGTTGACTTTTAAGTAGTCAACTGGTTTAACTTAGGAAAGTGATATATTAAATTGGCTTGGGATATTATCACAAGAAACGAAATGGCCTAGTGGTTCATGTTTGTGTCTATTGGGTTTGAACCGGTACCAGACTCGGGTTCGAGTTTGGTGGTTTGTATAATTTTTTTTTTTTGTTAGCTGCAGAGAGAGGAGAGGGAAAAGTGGGCTGGGTTTGGAGTCTGGTTTGGGTATTGGGCTGTAGGTTTTGGGCTAAGGAGGGTGGGTTTGGTTTGGGTTAATGGTTTAGTTAAGATCATGGTTGGTGTTGGTTCTAGTTTTTTTTTTTTTTTTTTTTTTTTTTTTTTTTTTACAATCAAACTAACAAACTTAAGATTTATAAAATTATTATTATTATTATTATTATATATACATTTGTATATAAAAAAATTGTGAGTTAGGAAAATAAAGACTTAGGCACATTTGTATAAAATTAATGATAAAGATGTATAAAATAAGGGCTCTTATGTATTAAAATTTGGGGAAAAATTTTGCGATGTTACACCACATTTATGTTTTGTTCTACAACCCCTTTCCAATTTTATATATCCCATTCCACACCCGAGGCATCCCTTCTTGAATTGGTAAAAACGACCATGAATTTGGGTAATTATGAATAGCCGCAATAACCTTGCTCTAGAGATTGCTTTCCTTTATTTTGTAGCGCCACCACCATTTAACTAACAAACTAACATTCATGTCTCGGAGTCACCCAAACCCGATACCACCCTTATTTGTAGGTTTGATCACCTGGTCCCAACATATCCAGCTCATTTTACCTTTCTCATCTTTTCCTCCTCAGAAAAATATTCATCTAAGGACTTCCATGTGTAAAGTATACACTTCGGAGCCTTATATAAAGAAAAGTAATAAGGAGGGATGATATCTAAGACCGTATTCAACATCGTCACCCTACCCCCAATTGATAACACACTAGACTTCCACTTTGAGAGCCTTGATTTGAAAACATCCGCTACACATTTTCAGTATTTCGCTTGGTTCATATTTGCACCCACTATTAACCCCAAATGTTTAATAGGAAGTTTGCCAACCTTGCAATTTATTATGTTAGCAACACCTTCCACTATTGTTTCATTTACCGCAATACCGAATAGATTGGATTTGTGATGGCTTAACTTCAAACCCAAAACCAGATAGAAACACCTCATGAGTTGTTTGATGTTTCTAATATTGTTTTCTCGCCACTCACCTATGAACACAACATCATCTGCGCATATTAAATGGGTGATTGGTGGGCTGTTTTTTGGTAAGCGTCTGGCTCAGAATAGACCAGCGGATGTTTTTATTTTTTATTTTTTTTACAAAACTAGTGAACACTCCCATTGCTATTATAAAGACAAAGGGGGACAAATTATCACCATATTGGACACACTGATAACATTGGAATTCAAAAGTTGGAGACCCATTTATAAGATCTAAGAATTTATATGAAACTAAAATGCCCCTAACCCACATCCTCCAAACATCCAGAAAACGTCATCTGAGTCCGACCATCACCGATTCGAAAACCAAGCTTCACCACTGGGTAAAACTATATTTTAATAGTGAATACGGAATTTTCATTTACCGTTAGTGTAATTTTGATGTTCTTGGTGTAAAATTTAGGACTAATTTTATTATAATATCACAAAGAGGATGTATTCACACCACCTACAAATCACCTAAGAATTTGATGTTCTACAACCCTATAAGGGTGTACGAGTTGTTGTATACATCCGTACAATGCGTTACAAGGTATACACCCATGTAGGGCAGATATAGTGATGTTATACACTCGTAAGATGTATCTGGCCATTTAAAAGTGTTATGCATCTGTATATAGTACGATAGATAGATTAATGTGATTACCGAATGGCGTGCGTGCATAACAATCCTTTGTGTAAAAGTTGGTAAGTTATTTTTACTAGGGATGAGCTCGGGACAGTATCGGTACCAACCGATACCGATCTCGAAAATACCAATCCCGAAAACTCCCAAAACCCAATACCGATACCGAAAACATACGGTAAGGTACCGGTATGGTATCGGTATTTTACCTTAAAATACCGATGTCATACCGATCCCGTACCAATACTAAAAATACCAAAACTGAAAACCTCTAATGCGAGTACCAATGCCGATATCGAGCACCCTCAGTTCGAGATCAGGATCAGTTCGGTATTCGCTGCAATATGCTCATCCCTAATCCATCGAAGGAAATTTACACGTTGATAAAAGCCAGTTAAGCAGACACAAGAAATAAACGTACTCCAAAAGAAACTTATATATGACGTAATATCATAGAAATAATTTATACATTGTAAATATATCTAATACTATTGAGGAGATTATTCTCGAAGGACTTGTGGTTTAATTGAGGGATCAACCTGAGTCACCACTTTTCGAAATCTCACATGATGAGCCCCTGTGATTTACGTTTCCTAACCACGTGCCCCTTCGTCAAATTGTTGCTTGTCCCCCATATGAAAAGGTATTTAAGTAATTTTGCAGCCCTAACACATTGAACATCTCCTGATTAGAACCCCACTGCACCACCAACATCACCAAACAAATGTCTGAAACCTAGCCTCCAATCACCAAATTCAAAACACCAAATTCAAAACCTAGCCTCCAATCACCAAATTCAAAACACCAACCATTATCCAACCTCCATCGTAAAACCACCATAAATCACCTCCATCACCTAAAAGGTGGTCACGAAGGTGGCGATTGTTGCTTGTTGTTATTCGGTGTTAATGGAATAGGTATGGAGTAGATAATGGTTGTTAAGCTAGTGACAAAATGGTCACTTAACAATATTTGACTGTTGAAGGTAACTACATTTAGAATGAGGAACTGCGTGTGTAAAAAAGTAAAGCCACATAAACTCAGCCACTCAGAATATAAGATTTAAAAAGGGAAGACTCAAATTGTTACCGCCATTAAATCACATTAACACAAATTACACTTTACTCGAGTAGTAACTCATATCACGGGAGGAAACTTTGCGCAAAGTTCTATTACTATTAATGGGTGGCTCCATGATTTCTTATGGGCACAGGCATCCCAGGTAATTTAGTCTTATGGTTCTTATGGGCGTTTAGCTTGTTTTTTTTATTCAATGGACGTGGTTATTTACAAGAACCCATTGAATCCATTGTTTGAGCTCATAATAAATTAAAAGTTGCTCCTCCTACCCCGTCGAGAGCCTTAAGCATTGTACAAGGACAAGTGCTGTAGGAGTAACCCAACACCTTCTGGGTATAATTGCCACAACATGGACGTTCTTCTTAGCAAGAATTAGTGCACTATAATAATGGGTAGGAGGATTTGAAAGACATTATGACATTAAAATTTCCAAGGCTTAGCCCAGACCCCATTACTCGTTGTATTTGGTTTGTTATTGCTACGACACATTATTTTGAGAGTCATAATGATATTATCACTCTTTCACACCGTAAAAAAGTTAGTATGTTCAGACAAGAAGGAAAGACGAGCTAAACTTGAAACTCAAACTCCTAGGTAACAAGTCTTTTTAAAAGCCCCTTGTGGTGGAGTGGTAGAGAGGAAATATTCTCTTAAAGAAGATTGAGAGTTCAAATCCAAGGGGATGCAAAAAAGGGTGTAAAAAAGAGTGTAAAAAATAGGAGAGAAAATTAGTCGTTCAAAAAATACAAGGCTTTTTATAGCTACAATAATAAATTTAAAAAATCAATCACTAATAAGATGGTATGGTGTGGTTTTGGGGGAAGGAATCAGTGGGCTGATGTTGACTAGTCCCCGATCGGGAACACCGCCCCCTTTCAAAATCGGTGAGTTCGGCAACCTCCCACTGTATGCACCGAGCCTTCCCATTGGTTGACAAAATGTGAACATTGGAATTTTTTGAACGTTAGAAAAATGGCCATTGGCCTTTAAAAAAAAATTTCAAACATTTTTACTTTATATAAATACACAACCACACCACAATTTTAAACCACACCACATTTTTAACCACACAACCATATTTTATAAAACCTTCAATTTTCAAACCAAAAAGATATAATGGATCCAAGGCGTTCAAACCCACAACCCTTTTTCCCGAACACCCCCGCTACTCCTTCGACCCAAGCTCCAAACTTTTCATATCCCACTACACCGCTCGACCCTAGCACATACGCGTTTGACGGTTTTAGTCAACCCCAAAACACTTGGCAAATGCAAATGCAACAACAATAACAACAACAATTTCATATGCAAATGCAACAACAACATCAAATGCCAATGTTCCCCACGAGACCTCAATCACAACCCGAACACGATTTTGTATCCTTAGGCGCCGATGACGACGTTATACCCGAAACCCAACCAACCTCAAAAAAAGACACCAAATGGTAAAAACGTGCCGTTGAAGAACGAGGCCCGGCCGGGAAGGCGGATAGCATTCTTTGGAGTCAAGTCGAGCTCGAGGCCCTAGCACGAGCGTGGGTGAACGTGGCTACCGACCCAATAAGAAGTAATATTTTTTTTAATATATACATTGTCTTTAAAAAAATATTATATTATATTTATGTATTGTCTCTAAAAAAAATATTATCACGTGTAGGTACAAATCAAAGACGGGATAACTTTTGGAATCATGTTTGCGTTCAGTTTTCCAACTTAATGCAATGGGAGCCTTATCAAACCTTCCATTCCATTAGTACGAAGTTGCGGAAGATGAACAACAAATGCCAACAATTTGCGGGTGTTTATCAAAATTGTTGGAACAATCGAAAGACGGGTCAAAGTGACGAGCAAGTGTTGAAAGAGGCGCTTAAGAAGTATATCACAAGGAAAGGGGGGTGGGGGTACATGAGGTCGTATGAGATTTTAAGCAAATGCGAAAAAATGGAGAGTGGTGCTAAACGAAGTGGCACAAGCAAAACTAACGAAGACGAGCACCTCGGAAAGTTATAGTGCGGGGGGGGGGGGGGGGGGGGGTTGATGCACGCTGTGCTATAAACATAAACGGTGAACTGAAGTTTGAAGATGAAGCTCCAACTCCCGAATCGGAGCGGTCAATTGAAAGGGACCGCGCGAAAAAAGTCGTCTCAAACTCAAAAGGAAAGGCCTCCGCTTCGAATGAAAACGCGGTGGAGAAAATAAATGCCTTGATTGAAAACTTTAACGAGTTTAAGGCAGAGCAAAAGGAGAGGTGGTTAGAAAGAAAGAAAGAAAAGGAAGAAGCCGCGACGAGAGAAATGGAGAGGCTTCGATTGGATAGGGCACGCCTCGAGTATGATCTTGCGCAACATGAAAAGGAGGAGTTTAGCATGATGGGGAGAAGTCTCGAGAGCCTTTCTGAGTAAGAAAAAACGGTAATGATCAAGATGAAAGACAAGATCACAAGGAAGTGGCTTGGATGACAAATGCCGTAGTTTAAAGAAATATTATGTAGTTGGCATTTTTTTAATTTAATGAAGCTTATTTTTATTTTGTTACGGTTTTTTTTATTTTGTACATTTTTTTTATATTTTTTACGGTTTTTAGTTTATTTTAAAAAAAATATTTATGAAAATATAAAATATATAATTAAATGATAAGGAAAAGGAATTAAAAAAGGAAGGGGGAATAAGAAAATAAGAGGAAACATTTCTAAACTTTTAGAGATAAAAATGAAAAAATGATGTGAAAGTAACATGACACTTGAAAGAGTTAGAATCCTTTGTTACCACACCATATAGCCAAACTACAAAGTTCTCAACTATGCAAATTGCAAATCAGTGTGAGAAAATTACCAAAATAAGACAAGAATATCAAAGTTAGTGTAGAAAAAGAAAAGAAAAAGAAAATTGAAAAAGACGAGACGGCGTTTTCCAGTTGGCCTACTTCTCAATCTTTCAAATTTTTATAAACCCAACAATAACAATAATAATAATATCGTCAGAATTCTCCTGCCGTTGATGATCCCACTGTTCTCTCTCTCTCTCTCTACACCCAATATACCACCTGCCGGCCAACCATCCCATACACTCACCGGACACATTCACCGATCATAATATATTCCAATATCTTCATCCGGTATTCTTCATCCATACATCACCTACTCAAAACACACCTTTATTATTATTATTATTAATATATTATTGTTGTTATTATATATGCAATTATGCATAATATTGTTAATTTAACTATTTTCACTTTGTTTTTTTTATTTTGCAGGTTCAATTGAATCGGTGAAGTTTGGATTCGACAGATCGGTGTAATGGATTTAGGTTTTGTTGAGATTTATTGACTGATTTTGACTTTTTAGGAGTTGAATTAGGGTTTTAGGGTTAAATGAGTAATTAGGGTTTGATTTGGTGAGGATTTGAGGATATTGTGATGTCGAATTCGAAAGTGGTGTATGAAGGATGGATGGTGAGGTATGGGAGGAGGAAGATTGGGAGATCTTTTATTCATATGAGGTATTTTGTTCTTGAGTCTAGGTTGCTTGCTTATTATAAGAGGAAGCCTCAAGATAATGTGGTAATTATTTGTTGTTATGTTTGGATTCGAACCGTTTGATTACATATTACAGGATAATGTATTTATTATTATTTTTTTTTTATTCGTTAGGTTCCAATTAAAACTCTGGTTATTGATGGAAATTGTAGAGTCGAGGACAGAGGATTGAAAACTCAACATGGACATGTGAGTGTCTTTTTAATCAATTTGGTTGCTTGGTTTACGGTTCATATGTTGTTTGGAACGTGAATGTGTATGATCTTAGCTCTTAATAATGCATGTATTTGTATAATTATATCGAGATATAGGGAGAATAACGAATATGTGAAGAGAAAATTAAACTAACAATATGAAGTCAAATATTGATGTTAGTGAGAGTGGGTTTGGCTGAGATTCATGAATTAGTGGTTATCAGACACCTTTTTGGTGTCAGTTGTCATAACAAGTATTGATTTTTGACTTTTGTTAATTGTGACTGAAAATTTCAGTATTTATGATCCAAAAGGCTTAAATTATGATTAGAATTCTAGATACAGACTTTTCGGTTTCCTTGTTTGTTGCAGTAAGTTCCAAGTAGAGTTCTGATGCATACATATGTGTGTTTGTTTATGTATGCATAATCTTGATGACAAAAGATATTTGCATACATAAGTGAAAATGTGAAATCTACATGTTCTGAAAAGCCAAAAGTATAAACATGAACAATTGGTCATTAAGGTTATGTGTGCATATACAAACACACATATGTGTGCATCACTGTTACCCTTCTCTTGAATTTACTATGATATTCTTAGTATATATTATTATCTTCTGAAGTTTGTTTTTGCACTCTCATGTTTTTGCACTCTCTTTAATGTGATTACAATTCATGTTTTTGCATTCTCTTTAACTGATGGAACATGTAAAACTTTTTCTGCTTTATTGGCATATTATGTTGATGTTACTTAATGTGTTCTTTTTGTCACAGATGGTTTATGTTTTATCGATTTACAACAAGAAGGAGAAATATCATAGGATTACGGTACATAAAATTTATTTTTCTTATCAATTAAGTGCAAGGATATACTTTCTTGCGACTCAGGTTTCTTTTGCGTATGTGTGGAGAGATGAAATAGCAGCATTTTCGTCTGTTTTTCTGTTTTTTTCCTTGATCGGTTCTGAAGACTTGATATTTTGTTATTAAACATAGTTTAGTTTATCTTCCCTTGAAAAATGGCAGATGTGTTTTGGTATTTTGTTGGTTTAAAGTTGTATTATTAAAGGATGCAACTGGTTTTTTTTTCAGTGTTACATATAAAAACTGTTCTTCCTGTTTTAGATGGCAGCTTTTAACATCCAGGAGGCACTTATTTGGAAAGAAAAAATTGAGTCTGTTATTGATCAGGTATATCTTTTTACAAACTAATATTATTGTTAGCACACGATTTTTCTTATCTTTTGTCAAAATGTTTATAATCTTTTACCTATGTCCTTGTGAAAGCTAATAACTTCTCAACAATTTTCAGCATCAGGAGTCACTAGTTGCCAATGGGAATAAATTCGTTTCTTTTGAATATAAGTCTGGGATGGATAGTGGAAGGAATGCATCTTCATCAGATCAAGAAAGCCAGTGAGTCAAATTCATATGTAGTTTGCAGTTTTGCACTTTATCTGTTGGTTATTCATATTACGTGGTTATTATATTACTTCTTGATTTGTAGGTATAGTGCAGCTGAAGATGAAGAAGATTCGCAGCCAAGTTTGATGCGAAGAACAACCATTGGAAATGGTGATTGGTTTTCTTCCCTTTTACATTTGTTTTACTTGTTTCCCCCTGTTTTGCCACCTCTTTTATTCTGCTTCATGTTTTTTTTTTCCAGGCCCTCCTGAATCTATATTGGACTGGACCCAAGAAAGTTCAACATTGGCAAGCCAGAATACCCACAATCAAGCTTTTTCAAGGAAACATTGGCGGCTTCTTCAATGCCAAAATGGTTTATTGTTGTTTCTTTGAAGCACCTAGAAACTTAAGTATTGGCTATAACGGGAAATCTGAATCATTTATTATTTTTATGATGTAAAATTGCATGCAGGACTTCGTATCTTTGAAGAGCTTCTAGAAGTTGACTTTCTTGTATGAATTATTTTCTTATTCATCCCATTACTTGTACGATAATACAATATCTACACAATAAAGATGATAAGCATTTACATATTATTGTTATCATTGCAGCCAAAGAGCTGTAGTAGGGCTATGAAGGCTGTTGGTGTTGTGGAAGCCAGCTGTGAAGAAATATTTGAGCTTGTAATGAGCATGGATGGAACACGCTCTGAGTAAGCAATCTTGTACTTTAATGTTTCCAGATTATTGTTTCTGTTGTCTTTCTTACTTTCTTTTTCTTTTTCTTTTTTTTTTTGTAATCAAGTTTTATATCTTATTGCTTGTTTCTTGATTCCTTAACATGTTATGTTGCATTAATGATATGTGCAGGTGGGATTGTAGTTTTCAAGATGGTAGTTTGGTTGAGGAGGTTGATGGACATACAGCAATTCTATATCACAGGCTTCAGCTGGATTGGTTCCCCACGTAATACATTCTTATTCTTAGTGTGCGTGTTTTTCTAGGTTACGTAGTTTGCAAAAGGTGCACTTACACATGTTCCAAATTTTGATTATTGTAACTGATGACGAGTTAAACAATAGCGCTTTTAGAAATATGAAGCTCAGTGTTATGTATATTGTTTGGCTGTTAAACTGTCTTCAAATAGTTAAGTTCATTTATCAATAAATAATGCTATCGGATTCAACAACACTAGAAATCAAAGGTCAATTCTTAACTATTTGAAGTCCAAAATAAAACTTTATTTGTTGGTTTCTGTTTCAGATTTGTGTGGCCACGTGACCTTTGTTATGTGCGGTATTGGCGCCGAAATGATGATGGAAGTTATGGTGAGTGCATGCTTATTTTAAGTATTAATTGCTTAGTTTTTTCAACTTCGTTTATCTTTTTAATGTTGAGATTTATTTGTTATCTGCAGTTGTACTATTTTGCTCACGGGAGCATGAGAACTGTGGCCCACAGCCAGGATATGTGCGCGCTCATATTGAGAGTAAAATCTTTCCCTTTTGTAGCTAAATAACAATTTTAAGTTCTTCATAGCAATGACATAATTACAATTGCAAATTTGTAATTTAGGTGGAGGGTTTAACATTTCGCCTTTGAAACCACGAAATGGACGGCCCAGGTCACAGGTCCAACATCTTATGCAAGTTGATTTAAAGGGATGGGGTGTGGGTTATATTTCATCGTTTCAGCAACATTGCCTGCTACAGGTGTTAAATAGTGTTGCTGGTGAGTTGCAAAGATATCTTATGAATGACTAAAACTGATTTTTTTAGTGAGTTAGATGTTTATTTAATTTTATTGTTGATAATAGGCCTGCGGGAATATTTTGCTCAAACTGACGAAAGGATTGCACCACCCAGAATTCCTGTTATGGTTAATATGGCATCGTGTGCTGTTCCTACAAAAAAATCCCAAAAGATCAATTTGACATCTGCTCATAATAGAAGTCAATCTGTTGATAATGCTGCAAAAATGATGGATGAATACTCAGATGAAGATGATGATTTCCAAATCCCTGATGAAGAGGTGGTAACGGGTTATATAATTTTATTTTGTTATAACACTATTGCAGTTTCTTATTTTGTTCAACATTTTTAGGCATATACCATTGAGCAGGAGACCAAACGGACTGGTAGGTTTTAAATATATAAAATATATTTATTATATTCTGATTTTTACTTATTATGCAATTTACCTATTTGTAGCCTTTGAAGAAGAACCTGTTGTTGAAATTGATTCGTCTCTTTTTTCGGGTAATCTTCGGCGAGATGATAATGAAAATAGCCGGGACTGTTGGAGAATTTCTGATGGAAACAATTTTAAACTTCGTAGCAAGCGTTTTTGCTATGATAAATCGAAGGTCTATTACCATTTGGTTCCATCAAATTATGATTTCTTTAGGATTTAAAATATTTTTCTAGTATCTCATGCTTCCTTTTTTAATTCTTGTTAAACATGATAAAAGATGCCTGGAGGCAAACCACTTATGGATCTTGTTGCTGTTGACTGGTTTAAAGACACCAAGCGAATGGACCATGTTGCTAGACGCCCGGGTTGTGCCGCACAAGTAGGTTTTTAAATTTTTTGCAGGCTATTAATTCGCATTTTTACTACTTATGGAAACTATTAGGTTGATGTTTTCATATGTTACTTTCATGTGTGTATGGTTAACTGAATAAATGTTTTAAGATTTCATATAATTTCGTTTGGAGAATGATACACAGATGAAATAATTTCGTGATTAAAATACAGTGGTTGGCTTGTTGCATTAGAGACTTGGTCCATATTGAAGAATCTGAAAAATGTTATAGTATTCAAAATCTTGCAAGTTCATAAAAAAATTAGTTGTACACCACCCTGCAATTGTGTTATGTTTTGGATGACCTTTCAGATTTACGATACATACCAACAAAAATAAGATTGCAACTCAAAACACCTGACATGTTATTTCAATTCATGGCTCATGTGCTTCATCCTTGTATAATCACTACAATTTTGAGTATCATCAACTCTAGGGTTAGAATAACTAAATGATATCTCATATCTTACAAGTTACTATTTCATTGCCAGTTATGTATTTATTTAGCCAATAAGAGGACTTGTGCAACAGTATTGTTCAAAGTACAGACTTGTGTCACTTTCATTTTACTTTCCGTTTCCTTAATAGGAGCAACGGTGCCTTTTGATTTATCACCTCTGTAGTATTTACTTATTTTTAGTTATACTTGAAATTCTAATTTCTAAATTGTATAACCACATAAAACAGTTTTTGTATGGCTTATTTATTCTTATATATTTGCCATTTCTGTATAGGTTGCCTCTCAAAAGGGACATTTTTGCTTAGTGTTCAATCTTCAAGTAAGCTGTCTAAAAATGTCAAATTTAAATAATAAGCATGGTGTTTTGTTAAGATAATAACATTCTATTACTGAAGGTACCTGGTTCGACCAACTACAGCATGGTTTTCTACTTTGTGACCAAGGAATTAGCGGAAGGGTCTCTCTTGCAACGGTTTGTTGATGGTGATGATGAGTTTCGCAACAGTAGGATGAAACTCATACCATCAGTTCCTAAGGTATTGTTTGATTAATTACTTAAATCATTTTATTCAAAGATCTACAATTTTATTGTAATAATATGTTCTTTAATCACAATCATACAGGGCCGGTTATTAGAGGGTGCGGGGAGTACTCTCGGCCCGGGCCCAATTTCTAGAGGGGCACAATAAGTATGGTTGGACTGTGTTCACTAAAAATACTTTCGATTTGTGTGACTGTTAAGAACCTGTAAGTGATGTTAAAGAGGTGTGAAGAAGATGAAGGGTAGTTAAGTAAAATCCAATAAAAAAGTCTAAATAGTTGGTCAATGTCATTTTTTGGGTGCTACACAACTTCTTTTCAGATGATTTAATTTAGTTTTAAAATATAGTACAAACTGCAGTAGACAATAATTTAGTTTTCGAATGCTTTTACCAGATTTTTCACATTTTTATTATTTTTCACTTTGTTAATTTACTTGTTTTGTGCCCCCGTCAAAAAACAATCTGCATTCGTTACTTTATATGGGTGGGTTAAATGAGGGAACCTTAAAAGAGTGAGAAAAATTTGTTACTTTGTAATAGGCTTATTATAACTCCAAAATCTAAAACTCAAGCCTATTAGGCTTTTAGCATACTTATGTAACTTAACCATTAGTCCATTAGCCAATACTCATGAAACCTTAGCCAAGTTAAGTTAAAAAAAACTTTGCGGATTAGCGATGATAACTATCAAAAACATATTGTTGGAAAAATAAACTGTGAAGAATTGATTCAACGGGACACATAATTCGTGGCTCGGCCCGGGCACATAAATTCTCAGGGACGGCCCTGCAATCATAGCATTAACATTAAAAAGATGACAAAAAGTTGTTTGTAGGCCAACCTGACAGGTCTTGTACTAAAAATGACCTGTTTCAGACTGCACTCATTTTGACATGTTACCCAACACGCCTATCGTGCCAGCTGTACTTCGATGTAATTATTTTCTGACGTGTCACTAATAAATATGGCAGGGGTCCTGGATAGTGAGGCAGAGTGTTGGAAGCACCCCTTGTCTTTTGGGAAAAGCAGTTGACTGCAACTATATCCGTGGTGCCAATTACTTAGAAGTAATCTTCTTTTCTGTCTTTTATGTTTTTGCATATTGACAAATAAACATAAATTTGTTTGAGGATGTGGAATTTGTTTTTCCCATTTGGCAGGTTGATGTAGACATTGGTTCTTCTACTGTGGCTAATGGAGTCTTGGGTCTTGTAGTTGGTGTTATCACTAGCCTTGTGGTTGACATGGCTTTCCTTGTACAGGTATGTGTAACACCCTAAATTTAAGCATCATTTTTTTAAAGTGCGTTGACCTTTAATTCAAACTAGGGATGGCAATCAAACCCGAACCCGATGGGTAAATCCGAAACCCGATACATTTGGGACGGGTTTGGGGTCGGGTAATCGGGTATGGGTCCGGGTATGGGATTAGTTTTTATTTTTTTCGCGGGTTTGGGACGGGTTTGGGATTTGATGATATATCCGTTTACCCGACCCGATTACCCGATAAAGTATACCCGTTTACCCGATTAGATACCCAATATAATTTCTAATATATCTTTTTAAATATGTATACATAATATATCTAATTGTCCATCTACATTGTCATCTTGTGCTAAAATTACCAAAAATTAGTGTATATTATTTGTTATCTATGTCTTTGATTGTTTTTATATGATTTAAGTATTTTATATTTATTCACTATAATCATTTACATGTATATTTAATAATGCTAAATGTAATTGGTTAATAGTTACCTCGTCGGGTTTTTGGTCGTATATACTTAATGAGTAAGTTTAAAAATTAATGGGTTTACCCGAAACCCACGGGTATACCCGATACCCGATGGGTATTTACCCGACACAAACCCGACGGGTTTTGGGCCGGGTTTGGGACAAGCATACCTAATCGGGTATGGGGTTGGGATTACCTAAACCCGTCCCAAACCCGACCCATTGCCATCCCTAATTCAAACATATCAGAAGACTCTAAAATACATTCACAAGAAACTTGTTTTACATCTTAGGTAATAGGTATTATCATTCCAAATGATTTATACCATTATTAATTTCAAATACAAGTTTCTTTTTAAAAAGGGTGTATGTAGTTAACTCGATAGCCAAATGATTCAAGCTTCTTGTGAAATGCATTACAATAAATATAACAAACAATGATAATGATTCTAGTTACAATGGGTTCTTACCACAAATATATGCGGGTTTGCTACCTGAAACCACACATCACACACGCTTAGAGAAATACCAAGTGAATACATGGAGGGTTAAATACCTAAATACATTAGTCAAACACACAAGGCTTTGTGATTTATTTTACATAGGTGTGTATTTTCATTAAAAAGTTTTCTAAAAGACTTAAAGATTACACATCTATGCAAAATAATCTCACATAGCCGTGTCCCTCATTAAATAAAAATCCTTAATTTTCATCCGACTTTCTTCCCTGGTGCTTAGTTACTTATAGTCTTATACAATGCACTTACAACGTAAATGGTGAAGAACTAAAAATCAAATTATCAATATTACACTTCGATTTCAAGTCCCCGAACTTGTGGGAGATGGAGTCATTGGTACGATTGGTACCCCCAACTTGTGGCAGCGTCACCGTGAACTTGTTGGTACGCGATCGCGAGTGCTATCTTCTCCTCGGTCCACTGCATCATGATGAAGTTGGGTTTCAAAATTGAAGGCTTAGGGTTTGAGAATTTTGAAGAAGAAGAATTGTGTGAAGAAGAACGTTAGGGTAAATAAATATAGGGAGGGTAATAAATTTGGTCGGTGAAAAATTGATTTTTTGAATTTTAAACGGCCAGCCAGCCCGCTAATGGACGCGAGCTGGCTCACGTCCCATCGTTCGCTGACCGCTTCACGTGGGCCTGTTGTGGGTAGCGCTAGCCACATGTACAAAGTTGTGGCTCGCGGGCCACAACGTACAGTCTTAGCGTTATTAAACGTGCTGAAGCAATAATTTGGTGTCTTACACACCAATTTTTGCATTTGCATATTTGGGTTCTTGACTTTATTATATAAACCCAATCCACCAACATGCATGTACAATACTTGTTAGATATTGACATATGCAATTCCAACAAGTTATAACATCAAAAATGGCATTTTTAATTCTATAAGAAGCAGCCATAAAATAAGTCAAGAATTAAAAATAACCATGCATGGGTCAAAATTCCATATCTACACAGACGGTGAAGAAGAGCACTTATAAATGGTATTTGATGCTTTCCAAAACCTTTGGTAACCTCCTTTCTTGTTTTAAACGTCTCCACTTGCTTCACTTTACCAAAAATGAAGCTTCTCCTTAAAGCTCTCTCTAGTACCATAGTACCATACGTAGAATTCCTAGGGTTCTTCATGTTCTTTGCAAGCATTTGATCAAAGTCAAATTTCTCCCCATCTATCTATTTCTTGATTTGTGTTTTGCATGCATACCAATATGTGGCCCCTTATTATGCTCATATATCACTTTGGCACATAACTCAAAGTTGCATGCATTTATCCTTGAATTTTTCGAAGTTTAAGATTAACATTGGCAGTTTGGGGTGTCACGATATGTTTGTCAAATACGCATTTTAATAAAAGATTTAACTAAAAGGAACACGAGCCAAATGGGTTGGGAGTCATTCAAGGTTCAAAATAACCTTGTTAAAGAAAATGTTATATTTTTACTAGAAAAAAGGTATACGAATGTGTTTGTGGATCAACCCCAACAGTGGCATGGCCAGGGTTTTGCCTTTGGGTGGGCTAAATCAGTCAATGGAAAATGACCCACCTCTCTGTTTTGTGTCATGTTCTTATAGTGGCCGTATCATCCAAAACTATATGTGGTATTTAGCAGTTTTTGCAAAAGCAACCAAGCACGCGGTATTTAGTAACTATTGATTGATACGTAATAACGTAAAGCAGGATTAAGGGAAAATATGATCATATTGTAATTTGTAAGCAATATAATTAGCCCTCAGTTGTTTCATTTCCTTTTTTTCTTTCAGGCGAACACAACTGATGAGTTGCCAGAGCGACTTATAGGTGCTGTTAGAGTTTCTCATCTAGAGCTAAAGTCTGCAATTGTTCCCAAATTGGAACCAGATCCATAACCAATAACTGATTTACTTTTATGTGGTTTGTTCCCATTCTAGCTTCAAAATTAATTGAGGTTTCTACATCAAAATATAGCAATGTATTTGGTTCTTTCATTATCAGCAGGGTAAATTTATTGTCGAGATTTATCCACATTTTAGGTACATAAAGATTGTGTTGAAATCTAGCAGCAAGAGACTAGCAGGCCAGCAGGTAGAGTTGAGCTTCCTTTAATTTTAGAAATATTATTTTCCATATGTCATTCTTATAACCTGTTTTCGATTCCATTGGCAGCAAACCGAGCGGACAATGTAAATTAGTTACTTTGAAGATAATCAACATCAGAAGCTGGAATATGACTTTCTGCTTTCTAGACCAAATTCATTTTAATACTTTCGAGATACACTTGTAAGTGGTGACATGTTTCTTACCCTTGGGTGGTCAGATTGCCCACACCCGCCCACACACACAGCAAGAAAAAAAGTTAAAAAGTCCTGAACTTTATAGGTTTTGATCCATTTCTGTATGAAAATAATAATCAACATGAAATTTGTATTTATTTATACCACACTCGGTACGGTACATAGCTGTTGAAAGTTAGTAGATCAGAAGTTCTCGATTTGTTAGGACCTTGAAGATAGCTCATCATTTTATGTTCATGCATATTTCTTTTTAACTAAAGCTTAAACCTGATTTTGCTATGTTGATCTTGTAAGAAGGCTCACTAAGCATTTGTTGTTGAAATGGATGGGCTATATTTTTCAACAAATCCTTGCCTTTAACCCATTTTCTTCAATCCTATATTGTTCAACAAATCCTTACATTACTACACACCATTTTTACATGTATTTATTGAGGTTTGGTCAGATTTGTATATTCCATCAAAAAAAGTTTTTTTTTTTTTTTTTTTTTTTTTTTTTTTTTTTTTGCAATTTATTAGGCTAATGCCGTTTGATTCTATCGTTAAGTCTAGGAGTATTTGTTGTACTTTTGCTGATGTTTTTTTTTATTTTAATTAGAATTACACCCTCCCCTTTTCTCTTTTATGTTTAACCTCACCAAACACCATCTCCTACCTTCACCACCACTACCCACTCTCCACCACCTACCACCTATGGTCACATATCCAAATCCGAATCGTAACCCCACCGCACACCTCATTCACCACTGCAACTTCACTCACCACCACCACCACCGTACACCATTCTATTACAACCCCACGACCTGCAACCTCACTACCATCCCCTAAACCACAAATCCAAACCTCCACCACTTAGATCCTGGTTCAATTAGAGGCTTGAAACGTTACTTGCAACAATCGAAGGTGGATGATAGAAACCAACAAGTCGAATGATTTGATGAAGTAGAAAAACAAGGAAACAATACCCAAACAGGGTGGATGATAGAAACCAGCAGTTGCTAAACTGCCATAGAAAACCTTCAGAAACTGTTCCCGCTAATTAATTTTCCCGCTGGTTTTTGAGCGCCTGAATCATCAGTTGGGCTTGGGCTTTAATCTGGGTTTGGGCCGGTTTCTGGATCACCCATTTCCGGGTATATATTATTACTTCTCACCTGGTAAATCACCTTGTCCTCAAGGCACAAAGCAGGAAATTAAGCAGCAAATTCCTCATAATTTTCCCATGTTGCTTTTGCAACAGAGTAGTTCTCCAAAAGTGGTTGATGTTGATCCTTTATGTGAATCCAACGGTGATCAATCACAAATAGAGGTTGCAAATTAATGTTCTCTTCCTTAGCACTCGAAGGATCAATGGCAAGATGTTGTAAGCTTGCTGAGTTGCTGGTGTTGCAGGTGATACCCTGGATTTGTATTCTTGACCATCTAAGTTGAAAATTAAGAACATCTCCTTCCAGTTAGCCAGCACGGTGTTTAGTGAGGCTAACCATTGAATTCCCAGCATCAAATCAACCCCTCCAATAGAAAAGGGATAGAAATCTTGGGTGATTTTTAGGTTAGGAAGTTGTATTTTTACATCCTTACAGAGGCGATTACAACGGATAATGTCACCATTGCCAATTTGAACATCAAAGGGGGTCACAGATTGGGACACAAGCTGTAACTTGCAGACAATAGTATCTGAGATGAAATTTTGGGTAGATTCACTATCCACCAAAATTAAGACAGTCGTAGTATCTATGACACCTTCAAGTTTCATCATGGTTGGATTGGGTTTACCAAAGAGAGCATGTAGGCTGATTTCGGCTGTAGCAATCGCGATTCAGCATCCTGATTCACTTGGGACTTGACATGGTCTTCTGGTTCGTCTGCTAACTCTAGTTGTTTGAAAGTGCTCTGCTTGCATTGATGTCCCGGTCCATACTTATCACCGCACCAAAGACACTCCCCTCGAATGTTATATCTTCTTGTATAATTACTCTAGAAGAGTTATAATTATAGTAGACTAGTTATATAATTTATTTATTTATTTTTTCAAATTTTAATTTGAACAAAAAATTGCTTAACTAGATTGAGAAAAGAACTCATTCACTTATTTTTTTTTTGAACGTTAACTTTCATTAAACACCGACAAGTTCTATAAAACAAGAACCGCCATAACTATACACACATATACAACGGATAAGTGGTCCAATCTTTCCATACAATACTTTTAAATTTCGATCTATGTTTCAACTATAAAAAAGCCTTCGACTTCACCTCCGCCACGACCTTATCCATATAAAGTATAGATAAAATATGTTTACACGGTTCTTTAAGGCCCCGACTATCCACACCCCCCACTTCTATTTAACCCCCCCCCCCCCCCCCCCCCCCAAAGCACCTCGCTTAGGCCAAAAGCGAGACGCCTGGGGTCAAATCGTACGAGGTGGTAGGGGGGCAGAAAAAGCTGATCCAAAGCGCCTAACTTAGGCCAAAGCGAGGCGCTTTGGATCAGAGTTTTAATTTTGGGTATTTTTTTGTGTTTTGAATTGGTTTTTTATTTTTTTTAATATAATTATTTTAAAAAGTTAAAATAAAATAAAAAACAAATGTCTTAACTCTAATCAAACGTCTATATAGGCGTTTTCGATTTCCAAATGAATCAACGACTTAAACTTTACATTATCAACCACAAACAAAGGTCTTAACTCTAATCAAACGTCTATATAGGCGTTTTCGATTTCCAAATGAGTCAACGACTTAAACTTTACATTATCAACCACAAACAAAGGTCTTAACTCTAATCAAACGTCTAGATAGGCGTTTTCGATTTCCAAATGAATCAACGACTTAAACTTGACATCATCAACCACGTATAGTCAAAGATTTTAACAAATATATTTAGTTAAGTACTAACGCAGACCTTGATCTGCAATATTTGAAAATTATCATTTTTTGACATGCTTGGTAACAGAGAGGAACACTTTCTTCTTTTGTTGTACAATATTTTTTGTTAGTTGTTAAATGTTTTTATAGTTTTTTCTACTTTTAGAAAAAATAAAAAACCCCGTATAGTCGAATGCGGTATGCGCGTTAAATTTAATTAAATAAGTGAATGATCAAGGGACCCGCTTGGAGTCTAAAGCTTCGCGTGTCATCTCAAAGGATTCAATTCCGATAATCCACACCTTTCTCCTGAAGCAAAACCTCTCTAGGTTTACCATCACCAAACGGATTCACCTTAGGCCTCGGTTTGTCCACTCCAATTCCTAACATTAATTCCAATTCCAATTCCACCGGTGCAATTAGAATCTGAAGAGAAGTTATTATCATCACCACCCACAATGTTCTTACCTAGAGCCACCAACCAGCTGGCATGGGAGCCAAGCTTTGAGAACAGGTGGCAGAGGGAGTTCGTACATCTCCACCTATGGAACCGCCAAAAACAAAACCAGGCAAAACCATTTTCTTGTTACTGTTGATTAAAGCCTGGTTTTGAGAATTTGATGAGGTAGCAACAAAGCTGCTTTTGAACTGAGCCATAACTCCTGATTTAAGTGAGCTAACAGCTGAAGAGAAGTTATTATCATCATCATCATCATCCACAATGTTCTTGCCTAGAGCTGCCAACCATTCGGTTGAAGAAGAAGAAGATGACAGATATCACTAATATAACTTGCACCGGCTTGAGATATGAGTTTGATTAGCTTCAATCTCTCTGATCCATGGTATCCACTTTCAAAGGATCCATGACACGTGATAATCGCTACGGTTAGTGGATACCATGGATCAGAGAGATTCAAGCTAATCAAACTCATATCTCAAGTTGGTCCAACAACTGAATTTGACTTGCTTGCATAGGAATCTTGTACGAAATCATTCTCACATGAATATCCTTTGATGAATGTATTAGGGGTTGGAAACTCTGAAGACCAATGACCCTCTGGCAAACCTCCGTAATGGTCTTCAGAGTTTCCATGGGAAGGTAAACATACTTGAAATCAATGGGAAGGTAAACAATTCCAGCAACTGGATATCAGGCAGACGTTTGTCAAAAGAATTTTGCACTATGCATTCTCATATGAATATCCTTTGATGAATGTGTATTAGGGGTTGGAAACTCTGAAGACCAATGACCCTCTGGCAAACCTCCGTTAAGGTCTTCAGAGTTTCTATGGGAAGGTAAACATATATAACATTCTCTTCATCTTCCATTACAAATCACTTTGCCATTAATACCAATGGACTACCCTCACGTCGGTATGGCCATCACCTAGTTGCAGGTTGCCTTCAGTTGTTGTCAGAGAGAGATCTGTCAACGATGAAGGCAACATACTTGAAATCAATGGGAAGATAAACAATCCTCATCCACAATGTTCTTACCTATAGCTACCAACCATTCGGTTGTTTTCAGGTTGCCTTCATCGTTGACAGATAATGAGATTTGGTGTTAGATCATAAGCAAAAAGGTAGACCACACCACTGTTAGTGAACCCTGTGTTGGATGGAAAGTGTCTTCGGCTTAAATGTCGAGGTAAGTTATTATTTTGTTTTTTAATTTTTATAATTTTTTTACAATAATTATATTAAAAAATAAAAAAAATAAAATAAAAAACCAATTCAAACCACCAAAACACAAAATTTACCAAAAAAAAAAAAAAAAAAAAAAAATCTGGATTCCAAGCGTCTCGCTTAGGCCTAAGCGAGGCGCCTGGGGTCAAATCAGAATAACTTACCTCGGACCGAGGTAGTTAAAAAAGTAACCAAAGCGCCTCGCTTTGGCCAAAGCGAGGCGCTTTAGGGGGGGGGGGGGGGGATGGAAGTGGTGGATTTTAATATCACCACCCTTCTTTAATGTATATCTAAAGTACATTTAAAGAAGCGTCTTTTTTATTTTTTTTTAACGTAGAAGCGTCTTTTTTATAATACATTTTAAGAGCATGTGGTATAAATATAACTAAGTAATTATTATATGTAATCACGTGTTCATAGTGTACTCTTTTTATGTAAAAATAATATAACACCAAAAGACCATGTATACGGTATACCTTGTAAAAACAAAGTATTATACATTATCTCATGCTAGGACGTAAAGCCTAAACTAACGCATAATATAGCCTGAAGTTTAGTGTAATACCAATAATTTTTTTTTTTGAACGGCTAACACATTTTACACATTTTTATACCTTTTTTGTACACTCTTGGAGTTGAACTCCTAACCTCACCCAAGAGAAGATTTCCTCTCTACCACTAGGCTATAACCTAAGTGGAAGTGTAACACCAATAATGACACTAGATTTTGTGAAGGTAACGGTATTTACACACCCGTTAAATTATTTCCACACCCCCTATACATCGCGTATGGTGAATGCTATACGCAGCATATAAGGGTTGCATAAACTTTCACGGGTTATTAATGTCCATCAGCAGAGTCATGCTAGAGATCTATATGTCGCGTATACGTCACGTGTAGCTCTATACGTGACATACATGAGGCATGAGTGTGTACGTATATGGGAGGTGTGCGAATATCAAAATCCTTTTGTAAATGAGTTTTCAGAGTCCGCACTTAATTTTCTACTAATTAATTAGTAGAAAGGAGTGGCGGCACAACTTGTTGTCCACCTACATACCATTTTTATGTAATTTATCCTTTTATTTTTAATTTTTAATGAAAATAAATAGTTTATCCTAATTAAAAAAAATTAATTAGTCAGTTAAATAAATCATGGGCCATAGATGTATGGAAAAATCAAGTTGTTGAGAGACGTGATTAATTGGATCATTTTTTTTTGAATGGCAAATTTCATTTATTCCATTAAATCAATAAGTACGGTGAACATCCATTAGCAAGGTGCTCCTAGGATGTTGTAACCTCTAGTCTCCCAACCCATGTTGCAATTACACCCATTTATAAGACAAGAAATTCCCAGCCCATGTTACAATATACCCAGTTACAAAGACTGATTACACTATGGTTTAGATGTCAAAGGAGCACCATTTATCTCAATCTTTTGTAATTTCTTTTGCTCTAGTTGTTATCTATAGAAATAATTGTGTCTTGATTTCGCCTAGTAGTTCTTCCAAAGTTCACTCTTCTTCCGCGAAAGATTAGGATAAATGGTGCTCCTTTGATATCTAAACCATAGTGTAATAATTGACGTTTAGAATAATTGACTAGATAGCAAAGGTGTAAATAATTGGATCACGTGACTTTTTTCTTGTCACGTGATCGTGTTTTAGACAATGGTTATACCAGATTCAAGTTAAAGCAAACGCGACACAGATTTGCAAACTACTGCACAAACTAGTTTTTAGTTTTTACCTAACTAGTTTTGAATCATACATTGTACAAATAATTAGTCGCACCAAGGACACTAAGTAGGACAACTTCACAATTACTTCTCTTTTTCATGAGGAGCTTTTCTTTGTTTGTGTATGCTTAGTATAAATAAGATATTATTACCGAAAACCAAATAAAAACCGTAAACCGAACCGTAACCGTAATCGAAAAAACCGATTCGAATAATGAATTTGGTGTTTGGTTTGGTTTTTGGTTCTACATTTTTTTAATTTGGTTTATTCGGATAACCAAATAAACCGGTAAACTAATTAATTATTAAATAAAAATAATAATATTTAATAAGCCATATATAATATATAAGCCCAAACATTAAATATAAGCCCAACCCAAAATAAAGCCCAATTATTTTTATGATGTTTGTGTTCGTGTGTAAGACTATTTTTCCGAATTTGTATGTTGCAGGTCACATCTTAATTCTTTTGCAACGTCAATGCTACAATTTCATTCGTTTGCAGCGTCAATGCAACAATTAAACCCGTCCTTGGCGAAGGTACCTTTGAAGGAGTTGCTACTTTTTGCTAGCTTACTAATAGGCATTAATAAACAGAGGTACTTCTAGATTTTGAATTGAGTTGCATGTTTTTTAAATTCAGTTATACATGGTTTTTAAAGTCATCGTATGCCTTATGACATATTGCAAGTAATAATTATGTGTATAGATTGGCATCATGATATGTTACTTTTGCTCATTGCATAATAACAGTTTTGAATCACTTGGTTATGCTTGCCATTGTAAATAGTGTCATTTATGTGTTGACCATTGTAAATTGGTATGTCAATTACGTTGGAAAAAAAAGTTGTTGCATCACCACACCAATGTGAAGCGGTTTAAAAAGAGAGAAAAATACTTAATTAGACCTATGTACTTTTCTTATTCTCTCAATATGTTGTGTTGTACATATCAACAACATTTTGTGTCGATATCGTAACATGTTCAAAGCAAGAACGAGTTAGTTAGCGTGCCGCAACGCGCACGCTGGGTATAAACCTATTATATTTAATATTGTGATTGGGGTTTGTGGACGGAATGTCGTTGCTTGCCTGTTTGACAAAATGTTTTTTGTTATCTGTGGTCAGTGACCGTTAGTGTTTACGCATCGTCGAAGTTGTTTCTAAAGGAATAACAGTGATCCAGTTTTGTCATTCTTGTAATTTTGATTTGTGTCGATTTGTTGTGTCGTTTTAATGAATGGCTATGTGCTTCTTAGTAGCTTAATGAATCACTTTTTTGTTTATATAATTCATATTCTTCTAGATATATGAAGATAATATATTAATTTGTAATTAACGTGGAAAAAACTGTATGACATTCAAGCAATAAGTTTTGATTTCACTATTGAATGAATGAGATGTTATAGTTTATCATGCTTTTTTACAAGACAATGACATCTTCCTAAATAACCATTGTTATCTACCAATGATTGGATACCACTGCTATACGTCGAGTCAGATGAGCCTTCACTTGCTTATTTTTGTAACGTCCCGTTACTTTCTAGACTTAAAAAAAAATTAATTAATACACACACACACACACACACACACACACACACACACACACATATATATATATATATATATATATATATATAGGAATAAGATCAAATAGGAACCAATACCCTAGTTAGGAACTTAGGAACCAATCTTAGCCCTCCATCTTTGATTTTGATCTAAAGGGTAAGGGTGTAATTAAACATTTAAATAATTATCATTTTCTTTTAATTATATTTCATAATCTAATCAGTTATTTTTTGTTTCCTTAAAAAGCCCACCCAATTCAATCTCCAAATCAATTCACAGATTCAAACATGATTAATCCCAATCCATTGATTTCCATTATAAGTGCTTCTTTGAAGAACAACCCTAAAAAAATTTAACGATCCTCCAAATTCGTTTCTTCGCAAGACAAAACCATCCAGGGGGAACATTTCATCAAAAAAGTAGTAACAAAGATCGATGGAAGCCACTAATTAAATCATGTTGTTATTTACAAAATTGAAGCCACCAATAACAGAGGTGAGGACGTGTGGTCGCATATTGACATTTTCCATCACAATATTTCTTTTGTTTTAGAATCCATTTGTTTGATTCTTGATTGAAAAGAACAAAATGACATATGTATGGGATATTTATAATTTTATATTCAAGATGATTGATATGTAATTTTCATTTGATTTTATAGTTTCATATTTTTTTTCTTTCGAAAAGTTTGATATACACCAAGAATATAGGGTTTCAGTTTGGACTGGTGTGTTATTGCTAGAGGTTCAAGATGATACATATTTTAACATACATTTGTGTATTATCCTAGGGTTTCAGTTTGTTGATGGATTGTAGGGTATGCATACATACACTTGTGTACCTTTTGTTTGGTTTTACATTATATATGTTTTTAACTTACAATTGTGTATGTTATAAATCTATACAATGATGTACATAGCTGTATTCATTTTGTACACACATGTATACAATGTACACAATGTACATCAATTTCTTTCTTTTTTTCATTCATTATCATTATTGACATATATACACTGGTGTACATCAGTTTCTTTTTTGTTTTTTGTTCATTTATCATTATTATCGTTGACACAGATATACATTGATGTATATCAGTTTTTTTTCTGTCATTAATCATCATAAGCAACAACACAGATATACATTGGTGCATATCAGTTACTATTTTTTCTTTCATTCATCATCATCAACCCAGATATACATTGGTGTATATCCATTTTTTTCCAGCTTACATGACTATAATTTGGACACACATATACGTTGGTGTATATCTCTGTAGAAATGTAAGTTAAACACATCAGTGTACACCATAAATAGATGTTGAGGTTCTTTCGTTTTTGTATTTGAACAAAATATACATTGGTGTATACCTCCTAAAAACCATCTCCTTCTCTATTTACTGATTTAGGGATAATATTAAAAAAAAATTGGATCCTACAAAACGTAATTATCACGTCAAAAAAATGAGACGCTTTATTATTATCAAATGCCTATACACTAGTGTATATTATACGTTGGTGTATATTACGTAAAGAGAATGAGAGACATAACCGCTATAAGGATAAAAAATCCAAATGCCTATACACAAGTGTATATAATGGTAAATTTTTATTTAGCTATATAGCTGTTGTAAGTTGAAGTGTACATTGGTGTATATCAGTTTTTCTTTTGTTCATTCATCATCATCATAAACACATATATACAATGGTATACACAACATATGGTTTGTGCACCTATGTACACCTGTGTATTTATATATAGGTAACATACTAAACAATAAACCAATTTTACCAAATTTGTAGTCATTATTACATTAGTATACATTAAAGTATAACCTTTATATACATCTACGTATACTAACATACGTCAATGTTAATGTATTTCATAAAAGCGCCGGAAGGAAACTTAATATTGTTTAATAACAAAACCCATTGATACATTGTTCATGATCTCATATACACAAATGTAATCAAGTACATTATTTCCAAAATTTAAAAAACTTGGCACAAAGTTATAACTATATTAATATTAAAAATAATTCTTTTAACATGTGGAACACAATAACAAATGTAAAACACGCGCGAAGAAAGATATACAACACGAGGGAAGCCCGTGCAAATCAAGAGTAATCTGCACAATAAAACAAAAAAAAATCAATATTAATGTATATTAGTATACATAGATGTACATATATGTTATACATTAATGTATACTAATGTACTAATGTCTACTGTTAGTAAATATACATTAAATTAATGTGTGTTAATATATATACATAGATGTACATAAAGGTTATACATTAGTGTACTAATGTCTACTGTTAGTAAATGTATCTATTTATGTATAATATATACTAGTATTAATGTATATTAGTATACATAGATGTACATATAGGTTATCCAAATCAAGAGTAACATGCACAATAAAACAAAAAAAAATCAATATTAATGTATATTAGTAGTATACATAGATGTACATATAGGTTATACATTAATGTATACTAATGTACTAATGTATACCGTTAGTAAATATACATTAAATTAATGTGTGTTAGTATATATACATAGATGTACATAAAGGTTATACATTAGTGTACTAATGTAATGTATGTATTTATGTATAATATACACTAACAAATATACATTAATATTAATTACTGTTTTTATTGTGATATATGTTTTTTTACATTTAATATACATTGGTGCACATAACAATAACATGCCTAACCTCTGAAGACTAATATATACGTAGGTGTACCTACAATAGCATGTCTAAAGAGTTCGAAACAATATTTTTTGAATTAACACTAATGTAAGATTTCTTCTATATACATAGGTGTACATAACAATAATAGGTCATACAATGGAAGAAGCATATATACATAGGTGTACATACAATAACACATCCAACGATTCGAAACAACACATTTTTTATTTAACACTTATGTCAGATTCTTATATGTACATAGGTGTACATAAAATAACAAGTCTAACGATTGAAGACGTATATACAGACATATCATACGAACAAATGTCTAGAAACCCAAAAAAAAATTGATTCAACCTACAAAATCGATTTGATACTATACCTGGCATTGTTATTGTGATAAGAACATAATTGATTCAATAATAACAAAATCGATTTGATACTATACCTGGCATTGTTATTGTGGTGTTTGTCAGTTATAATGGATAATAAATAACCTATTAATAATCAAATACCAAAAGACAATATTACCCCTTGATTTAATTAAAAAGTTAATTAATGTTTAACATATTTATCATCATGCCATTGAAGATGGATGGATGAGATTGGTTCCTAAAGTTCCTAACTAAGGGTTGGTTCTCAATTGAACCCTACCCTATATATATATATATATAATAAACCAAAGCATTTTTAATGACATGTCATGATATTATGCAATCTCTCTTTTGAGAGATGCTACATAGAATGTGATGTGGCAACTCTAGACCAATTAAAAAAAGGAATAGATATAATTTAAATATGATTTAACATAATCTATTAAATACATAATCTACTAAATATAAATATTAAATCTTTATTATTTTCTCTCTCATGTTTTCTCTCATAACTTTTAAATGTTAATGTCTTTTATATACGAGATTTTTTAAAGAAAAAAATTACACCAAATTAACGAGTGTTTTATTATCTTTCCAACGAGTACCATAGTGCTATATAAAAAACGGAGAAAAAAACGACTATTTTTTGTAACCCGACAGGTATTGTGTCAGGTTTGGAATTAGTTTAAAAAAATGTGGGCTTGGGTCGGGCCTGGGATTAGGTGATACCCGACCCAATTACCCTTTTTTTATATTAGAATATGATAACTTATGGCAGAGATTTGTTTATAATAATAATAATAATAATAATAATAATAATAATAATAATAATAATAATAATGGCAGATGTCATTTTTACAGTTTAGATACTTCTAATTTTATTCACTTTACTTAGATTTCTCAACCCGGGACGCTCCCGGGGTATAAACTAGTATAATAATATTATAATAAAACTTTATTCATCAAAGGGGGCAATTCAAATTCGTGGTTCGGTGTCTTGTTGCAAAATAAATATATAATAATAATAATAATAATAATAATAATAATAATAATAAATAACATAGAGCTCCAAGGGAATTAGAAGTTTAACTAAATGAATTTGTTTAAAACAACTTATTAAAAAGTAGATTAATACTTTGTAAAGTCATGGAGTGGGAGGTACAACGTCGTCGGAAAAGGAACTTTCAACGGAAGTCTAATCAAGATGAGGAGATGATATATCAGCAAAGGAGAACAAATCAGAATGTGATAACCACTACCTTCTACATATCTAACCTTCCTAGTAACTGTTCGTTGGGCACACTATGGAAGGAATTTAAGATGTGTGGTATGATGACTGACGCATATCTACCAAGGAGAAGAGACAAATCAGGCAAATACTTCGCGTTCATCAGATTCGAAGGAGTTAAAAACGTTGAAGAAATGACAAAAGCTCTGAACAGAGTTCGGATTGATGACTGGAACATTCGTGCAAATGTTGCAAAGTTCATAAAGGAGGAAGGGAACAAGCAACATGAGACCGAGAAGGAAGATGATAAGGGACATCATGGTCATAGGCGGGATACCGGAGTAGCACAACAACACAACTCGGGGAATTATGATCGGTTCAGTAAGGATAATGGGAAAACGCCAATATGGGATGATATGAATCAATTCCCTCCGGTCCAAAATAACTCTAAGCTAAGCATTGTAACAGTACCTAACAAGATTTATCAAGTTAAGTTTGCGTTGGGAAGGTGTTCACTATTAGGGGAGGTCAAAGATGTTATTCGTCTTTGTAGAATGGAAGATTTTTTGGCCGCGCTCAAACTGGAGGACGTGACGGTTAAGTATGTTAGAGGAATGAAGGTCCTTGTTACGTTTTTGACATCATCAATGGTTGAAGAATTCTTTATCAGTAGGGAGGATGAATGGAAGAATTGGTTTCACAGTTTGCAATGGTGGGATGATCAGATTCTAGATTATGAGAGAATTGCCTGGTTAAAAATTTCCGGTGTTCCAATTCACCTTTGGGATAAGGATGTCATTGATCGGATCGCAAGATCTTTCGGCACAGTTGTTCAAGGGTCTCAAGCTAGCGAAAGAGATGGCAACTTCTCTTTTGAAAATGTAGCGGTTTTAGTTAATGATGGTACACGTATATCCCAGGCAGTGGAACTCAGGTGGAAGCAGCAGAGGATAAAAGTTTGGGTTGAAGAAACGGATGAGGTGTGGTGTCCGGATTTTGTCCTAGCTAGTTTTGTTCCAAAGAAAAGGGTGGTGACGAACATAGTGAATGATGAGTATCGGGGGGGGGGGGGGGGGGGGGCGGTAACTCCGAGTATGAGGGCCAATCCAGCGCTCAAAAAGTCAATGAGACTGAAGAACCGTATGAAGAAGGTGAAATAATCGGGGACAGGGTGAATACAATTCAGATTACACCTCCGGTGAAAAGCTCCGTTCCGGCAGAAAAGAATTCAAACGGACCTAAGGAAGATGTAGAGACTTTGCATGGGGAGGAGACATTGCATGGGGAGGGGACAAACTCTAATGATGAGGAGGGAAGTGGGACCTGCCAATCAAATGATATGGAGAATGGTGAAAAAGACATGGAGCAATTAAATGGGGTGGACATTAGTATCTCTGGTGACATCAACATTAATAATAATATTAATCATGATAATAATAATAATATTTATAATAATAATAATATTAATAATGATAATATTAATCCCCAAATTAATATTACCAACGATATTAATAATAATAATAATCATATATCGGGTGATGGGTCCTCCTTTCTCATCAGTCAAAATATTAATTTACATAATGATAATAATAGAGAAAAGGGGCCGGTTATTGAGGAAACAAACGAAATTGGGCTTGGGGTGTCTAATGGGCCAGTCTCTTTGTCATCCAGGAAAAGACATAGAAGGGATGATGGACTAAATGAAAACTTACTGGATCTAAACTCTCCTCCTCCAAGACCTAAGCCCAACTTGGTGTTTAATGAAGAATCGATTCAGAGGTCTAGGGGTTCAAGTGAAGACAGAGCTTCTAAGGGGAGAAGATTAAAAAGAAGGAAAAATATGGCATGTAGGAAGACGGATGTATGCTTTCCTTCCGAGTTCAACCCAATCAGTTACCATGGGTCCCAAGTGGAAGATCATAACAATAATCGCACAGTGGGGAATACTATGGCTGATGAGCCGGCCGATTGTAATGTGGTATTCAGCGCTGGACAAGATGGTGAGGCTCCCCAAACACCGATCGATGAAGTGGGTAATCGAGATGAAGCCGAACATACTTTCAGATTTGGCGAGGCAATAGGTATTGAATTGGACGGTTTTGAAGCTGCGGTGGAGGAAGCAGTTAGGGAGGAGGTGATTACAATTGCTGATCAATGATTTGGTTAACATACAATATTAGAGGGGTTGGGGAGGAGCCAAAAATGGCTTCAGTAGGAGAAGTAATTAAAAAGCAGAAAGCGAAGTTTGTGGCGATACAGGAAACTATGAAATCGGATGGATCGAAAATACAAGTGAACAAAATCTGGGGGAGGAGACCAGTTGAGTATGATTGGGTAAACGCAGAAGGCACTTCAGGTGGACTATTGAGCATGTGGGATCCCGGCTTCTTCAAATGTTATGATAGAGTTAAGCACCGTCACTTTCTTGCTGTTTCGGGTACCATAACTCAGGTAACTTGTTCTGTTCATATAATTAATGTGTATGCGCCCCAAGGATTAGCAGATAAGAGAGATTTGTGGGATAAATTGACGGAATACTTGAATGGGAAGGTGGGTATGTGGGTGCTATTAGGGGATTTTAACGCGGTTAGAATCCCCGTGGAAAGAAGGAATACTAGATTCAATCCGGTATGTGCTGACGCATTTAATGAGTTTATCGAGGAGAATGGGTTGCTAGAATTTCCGATGGGAGGTCGAAAGTTCACTCGTATAGCCGGGGTTGGTGATAAATTAAGTAAGATTGACAGAATTTTGGTCAACAAAACTTTCTGGGACAAATGGCCGGACGCGTGTGTGACTGCATTGCCTAGAAGGGATTCGGATCATAGTCCCATAAGTCTATCGGTTGAAACTAAAAACTTTGGGCCTACTCCATTTAGGTTCTTCAATTCGTGGCTTAAATTTCCGGGGTTTGATGAAGTTGTTACAAAGGCAATTGAAGACGGACAATTTCAAGGTAATTGCGATGAGGTGTTGGCAAGTAAGCTTAAGGCAATCAAGGAAGGACTTCGCAAATGGGTCCAACTTGAAGCCGATAAGAGGAAACAAAGAAGGACTAATTTAGAAAAACATATTGACGAGTTTGATGCTGCAGTGGAAGAGCGGTCGCTGATTGATGTGGAAAAGGTATTATGGGCTGAATATAAAAGTGAAAGAGATGCGTTGATTGAGTCAGAGACTAATGACTTAATCCAGCGTGCAAGAACGAAATGGTCAATGGAAGGGGATGAGAACTCAAGTTTTTTCCACGGTATGATCAACTTTAACAACATTAGTAAAAGGGTTAATGGGTTCGTTGTTGGTGATGATTGGTGTAGCGATCCTGATAAAATGAAACGGGAAGCCAGGAAGTTCTTTGCTGATAAATATCGAGAACCAATGCAACATAGGCCGAACTTCAATCTCACTGAGGTAAAGCGCATTTCTGACACTGACGCTCAACAACTCATCACACCATTCACTGTTTCGGAAATCAAAGAGGCAGTATGGGAGTGCGGTTCGGACAAGGCCCCAGGTCCAGACGGCTTCAATTTCGCCTTTCTAAAACGGTGTTAGGAGATCTTGAAGGGTGATTTCTGCAAAGTGTTAGATGAATTCCACAGGCACGGTACAATCAGTAGGAATTGTGCGTCTTCCTTTATTGTGCTTATACCAAAATGTGTTGACCCAATTGGGTTAAATGAATACCGACCTATAAGTTTAATCGGATGCATCTCTAAGGTGATATCAAAGGTATTGGCGAACAGAATAAAGAAGGTGGTCAGCAAGGTTGTATCCGAAAATCAGTTTGGTTTCTTGGCAGGTAGAAGTATACTCGACGGCCCGTTAATTGCTAATGAAACTATTTCTTGGGCAAAAAAACATAAAAAGAAAATTTTTCTTTTCAAAATGGATCTAGAAAAAGCATACGATACTATAAGTTGGAGCTTCATTGATGAGGTATTTCGACAAATGGGATTCCCTTCTAAATGGAGAATGTGGGTAAAAGGGGTATTAGAGTCCGCGCGAGCTTCGGTGCTCTTAAACGGGTCGCCGACGTGGGAATTTCAGTGTTTTAGGGGAGTTAGGCAAGGGGATCCACTATCCCCATTCATCTTTATCATTGCCATGGAAGCCCTAACTTGTTTGTTGAAGAAAGCAGAAACACTGGATTTGGTGAAGGGGTTACAATTACCGAATAACGGGCCTGTTATAAGTCATCTAATGTTCGCCGATGATGTGCTTGTTATGGGTGAATGGGAAGACGGAACGATCAGGAATATCATACGGCTTTTTCGGTGTTTTTATCTAATTTCGGGTCTTAAAGTCAATTACTCTAAATCCAATCTCTACGGGGTTGGAATCAGCGGAGAAATTTTGAATAACATGGCTGGCAACTTGGGAGTCAAACAAGGTAATCTACCTTGTAAATATTTGGGTGTACTAATCGGCGCTAACATGAATCAGACCCGGCATTGGAAAAGTGTAGTAGATATGTTCGCAGCAAGACTAACAAAATGGAAGGCGAAGACGCTATCGATGGGTGGAAGGGTAGTGTTACTTAAAGCGGTGTTAGATAGTCTTCCAATATACTATTTCTCCTTATTTAAGGCGCCTAAAAGTATTATCACGCAGCTGGAAAAACTAAGGAGAAGATTTTTCTGGGGAGGTAACGATGAGAAGCAAAAGATGGCGTGGGTTAGTTGGGAAAGGGTGATCGGTTCTGTGGAAAAGGGAGGGGTCGGGTTGGGGTCTTTGGAGCACATGAATCTGAGTTTGTTATTAAAGTGGTGGTGGCGTTTCAAGACGGAACCTACGGCTCTTTGGAGAAGAACAATTTTGGCCATTCACCACTCCGCGAGATCTTGGTCGTACATTCCGATTAAGTCTTCTATGACCGGAGTGTGGAATGCCATCCAAAAAATTGATAAGGAATTGACGGATTTAAACATCAAAATAAATGGCTTAATTGAAGGGGGGTTGGGTAACGGTATTAGCATTCGGTTTTGGATCGATAAATGGATTGGGGACGAGCCGCTTATGGCGAAGTTTCCTAATCTCTTTATCATTGAAGAAACCAAGTGCTGCTCAGTTGCTGAAAGGCTGCTGCGGGTTGGGTCTGCTTGGGTTGGGAACTGGAATTGGAAGAGGCAACCAATTCAAAGGGTTGAACAAGACGAGCTGCGAGATCTGACGCTTTTGTTGGCTGCTGTACAACTCTCTTCTAGCGAAGATAAATGGATGTGGAAGCTGGAAAAAGATGGCAACTTTTCTACGGTTTCCTGCAGAAGGCTTCTTTCGGCTTACGCGACACCGTTTTATCCATTCAAATGGTCTAAATGGGTACCAAAAAAAGTTAATTTAAGGGCTTGGAGAGCGGAGCAAGATCGATTACCAACGCTGGAAGGTTTGAGGCGAAGAAACATTGGAATTCAAGATGAAAGTTGTAAGCTTTGCGGTACAGGTTCGGAATCGGCGATGCATCTTCTGGTGGACTGTTTTGTTGCAGCAAATATATGGAATAAAATCAGCACATGGTGTAAGATACAACCAATATTCGCATTTGAGATGAAAGAATTACTAGAGACACACAAGGCTAAAGGATTGGGAAAGGTTAAGAAAAAGGCGATTCAAGCGGTGATCTTCACGGCTTGTTGGGTGATATGGAAGACGCGAAACGACAAAATCTTCAACGGGAGAAACGCATCACTGGAAAAGATAATGAGTGACATACAATCGATATCATTCAATTGGGTACGGAATCGAGCAAAACTTGAAGACATTGACCGGAACAAATGGCGAAATTTTGATTTTTAGAAAACATGATCTATGTATAACTTGTATTCGGGTGTTCTTATTGTCCTCTATATAGCAACTTGCTAGTAGTCGACATGTACATATTGGGTTTGAATGAAATGAAATTTGCCGTTCAAAAAAAAAAAAAAAAAACATAGAGCTCCAAAAGCACCTAGAGATTCCAAAGGGGCACAATCATGAAACACATTTCCAATACAGGTCACGACATTTGAGGCACGCATGCTTCGAACTCCAAAAAAATAAAATAAAAAAAATACAAACGCTATAATATTTGTTTCGAGACACACCCACACCAACCATAAAATTGAAGCATCACCTTCCTCGCCACATTCCCTTATATTTGTTTTCCATTTGAAACAAGTCAAACCACATTAACATCATTAATGGAAAACAAATTAAATCTTGACTCCATTCACGTGTGGTCTCTGGTTATAAATGGATAGCATATTTTCTTCACAAGTGCAAAATCGTATTGTATCTTTTATTATAATAACTAGCTTTTATCCCGGGAGTGTCCCGGGGTTGAAAAATATAATAATTCTAATAATACTAATACTAATACTAATAGTAATAATTATTACTCTTGTAATTAAATAAATAAAAAATAACTTTGCTATAAGGTGACACCATGTGTTGCAGTGTTGCGCGATTCTTTCTCCTAGCTTCTCTTGATGAAGTATACCTATGCATCTTTAGAAGAGTAAAATTCCATAGAAAGCATGGCGCTTAGGCCGAATTTCAACATCGTAGATAAGAACCTGGTTTAAAAGAAAAAACATGATTAATGAATAACCTGAACACTTTGTGTTTTTTTTCCTTTATGAACAAAACCCCACAAAAAAATAGTCGTTTTTTTCTCCGTTTTTTATATAGCACTATGTAGGGATGGGCATACGGTCCCGAAAACCGATCCCGAACCGAAAAATACCGATCTCGTACCGAACCGAGGGTGTTCGGTATCGGTATTGGTACCCACATTTAGAGGTTTTCGGTTTCGGTATTTTTGGTATCGATACGAGATCGGTCATGTATCGGTATTTTAAGGTAAAATACCGATACCACACCGGTACCGTACCGATACCGAACCGATACGATACCGTACCGGTATAATCGGTATCGGTATCGGTATTGATTTTTTGTACTTTTCGGTATTGGTATTGTCGGGATCGGTATCGGTTCGGTACCGATACCGTCCCGAGCTCATCCCTAGCACTATGGAACTCGTTGGAAAGATAATAAAACACTCGTTAATTTGGTGTAATTTTTTTATTTAAAAAATCTCGAATATAAAAAAATATTAACGTTTAAAAATTATGGGAGGAAACATAAGAGAGAAAAATTTAAATTTGTTTTCAAATTCTTTTTTCCTAAAATAACTCAATTTAATTTTAGTAATTGAGAATTGAGAGATAGAGAGATAAATTTAAGGTTTTATGTTTATCTTTTTTTTAATTAAAAAAGGAAATAATTCAAAAACACTAAAATCTTTCAATTATGATTTATGATGCCACGTGGCAGTTTCATGGAGAGGTTGAAAGCACCATTGCACGCCACGTCAGCAATGTTCAATTCTTTTATATATATAGATAGATGAAACTTATTATAAATCACCAAGGAAAGTTATTGAGTAGCTTGAAGCGAATTCGGTATTCAACCACCAACACACACCACCGCAACCCTCACATGAAACTTCACCATCAGCCTTCCGTTTGACCAAATCGTTTTGGAATAAACACCGTCGCCGTTGCTCACAGTTATTTCGGCGAGTATCTGGCAGAATACTACTCGAAGCTTTCTTTTATGGCCGATCAAACATTTAAATATTCATTCTGGTTCGCTTTCAATCCGATACAAATCTGAACCCATCTATTTTATATTTATCTTTGTCTTGGTTCAGATTCCGCCAATTTAGATAATAGACTTGAGTTCTTTAATAAGTTTCGAAGAAGATAGTTTTGCATTATCTCCTGGTTCAATCTAAAAGCCTCTGAATTAAAAATAAACAATGTATTTTTTTTATAAACTTCTATTTATGCTTAGGGGTGTACAAAAAAGCTCGCGGCTCGAGGTTCGCTCGAAACTCGCTCAAAAAAAGCTTGAAAAAAGCTCGGCTCGAAGAGGCTCGTTTTGTTTTCGAGCCGAGCCGAGCTGGCTCGTTTTGTAATCGAGCCGAGCTCGAGCCAGGAGTGTTCAGCTCGTGGCTCGGCTTGATGGCTCGACTCGTGGCTCGACTCGTGGCTCGACTCGATAGCTCGACTCAGGCTTGTGTATGTGTAATTAATATATAGATGAAACTAATATATTTTGGCTCCAAACCCAATTCTAAAATGAAAAATTTGAAAGCTCATACTACCTATCTACCCCATCTTTTCATAATAAATAAACTATAACTTAGAAAAATAAAAAAAAAATATATACATGATTATGTGTAATTTTTTTTGTTTTTTATTTAATAAATATTTCTAAAAAAATAAAAAATAGTAAAAAAATATAACGAGCTGGCTCGAGCCGAACTCGAGCTCGGCTCGAACATTTACGAGCCGAGCTCGAGCTCGACTTTTCAGCTCGAACAGAAAAACGAGCCGAGCCGAGCTGGCTCGGTTTAAGTTTGAGCTCAAGCTCGAGTTGGGCCTGACTCGGCTCGACTCGGCTCGTGTACAGCCTTATTTATGCTTAGAATGATAGCCATAGTTACAAATTATTAAGCTTAGCTCGATATAGTTATACTTGTATAATAATTATTCTAAGATTTATTTATCTCAACGTACATATCAAGTTGGTTTTATTTACTTAGTTATTTTTTTAAAAATATTACAAATGGTTTATATAAAAAGTAAGCTATTGTTATTTTTACTATCGTCATGCAAAGGGTGTTACTTTCAAAAACAATCATTTAAATATGACACGAGCTTAACTTAAAAAAAAAAAAAAAGATGATCAAAGCTTTCAAGACGTTATGAAACCTTTCATAAAATTGATCATCTTTCATTATTAGTTATTACGTAAACATATAATGTTTAATTACTAGTTTTCTAATATACACCGTAGCTTTAATTAACGGTTATGGTTCATAATTCGAGATACTTTATTATTTAATAGATAAGTCAAAAATTTAATATTTTGCACGATACTATAACGGTAGAGTAACATAAATAGACACTAAATTATTATTCTATTATTTAGGGGTAATCATAATTCTTTGATTCTCGTTGATATCTTGCAAGTTCGACATCACAAAAAAAGGTGAGTTCATACTTTTCTCTTTTTTACTCTTTATTACTTTTGGGGTGTAAACATGTATCATATGCAAAACACACTAATGCTTTTATAAACACACATGCTCAATCTATTAAACATACTTATATGCTACTTGCCATGCTTATGATTCTTAGATACTTAGACATAAATCATTAACTATTATTAGCCCACTTAACATGTATAGCGCTATAGGACTAGCACACCGCACCCTTTATGGGTCATTGTTAAGATTTAAACGGCCTAACATGAATATGTTAGGTATACGTTGCGGTACTCGCGGGTTTGAGTTATGTCTTTTGTATGATATGTATGTGCAATGCTATAGTATGAGATTTGAGTAAACCATTCTAAAATACTATGTATGTAAACCAAAACTAGTATGCTCACCAATACTTTATGTGTTGACGGATGTTGCAGGAAAAGTTTGATGAGACGATACAAGAAACATCACTTAGGATTCGGCCTTAGAAACAAACGAAACAATATTTATTTTACTTCATGTTTAAGTTAATGTATTTTTCTTATGAACAAATTGTATACGTGTTGAATCTTAGATACGAATGAAATCTATTTTAATCTATTATCACAATTTAGTGTTATGAAGTCTTTGAACAATCTATCACAAGTCTCACCTCAATGTTTCCGCTATCGGTTGGGGTGTGACAATTTTGACTTTCTATAATACATAACTTTGACCTCTAATTTTGACTCCAAGTTATTTTAATTTCTTTATTGCATAATTCTAACAAGTTGACTCCAAGTTATTTTAACTTCTTTATTGCGATTGATTCTGATGTTGTTGCCCGCCATGCTTCATCCTTCAAACAAACTCCACAATCACTAGGATATCCCACTCCTACTTTTTTTAGCAGCCATGGATGCTTATTGACTATATATGATATTTCTTCCCTTTCTCTAAAGATCGGATATGACTATAAGGGTAGGTTGACTTTAAATTCATACTTATATATAGAGAGAGTTAATGATTCTATATCATTGTTGTGCCTTTTTTGTTTAGATTTGTTACATGCCGAACTTTTGCCAAATGTGGATTGTTGTTTGTCTGGATAATTACTATTCTTTAACAACACATCTTAAAAGTTGAACAACTTTGGCTACTGTTTTTAAAAAAGTTTGCCTTAATGATGGCATTAGAACAAGGAAATAGTTGTACAAATTATAGTTACAAGAATTGGTGGGATCTGGTTCTTGCATTAACATAGGCTCACGAATTGCTTCGCATTGGTCTTAAAGTTTGGCTCACAAATTACGCCGTAGGGTCAAGGACAATGGCTTTTGAGATTTGGGCCGTATTTGAAGCTTGAGAAAACATTTTCTATTTTCTATTTTCTATTTTCTATTTAGAGTAGGTTTGTATTTGAAGGATCATGTTTTTATACATGGGTAGTTGTATGTAGCGTTGTCAAGAGTCAAGAGTAGAGTGGACTTAATATAATAATATCGGATAAAGATTGTAGCGTTAAAAATCAAACAACAAATGTTGTCTATAAACAAATATTTGGAGATTTGTGAATAAGTATGCGATCATATTTTGTATAAATCGTTTAATTTTCTTTTTTTATAATTTTTTAGTTGTATGTTTTGTTAAACTATACCATACGAATTGTATTACATAACCTACAATAAATTTGTATACTACAATCTTTGTAGAATTTTTCACCTGACTTGGGGATATCCCGTGTGTTAACACGGGTCTCTAACCTAGTTAGAAGATATAGATAGATATAGATTTGTCGTACTTATTGAGTTACTGTTTTAACATATATTCGAAAGTAATTGTATTAAATAACTAATAGGCACTTCTCTACATCTATGATTCAACTTAAGGGAAATCTGGCAATGCTTTTTTGAGCTCGCTTGTGTGGCAACTGAACTGAATTTGGTCCTTTGACTAACAAACTCAAGCCGACAATAACTCTAGCGACTCTACGTGTTCGCTCATTTAACCGGCCATCTCTGCGCAACTCGCAAATGCATTATAGCTTGTTTCATATATATAGTACTAACACACAAATAACCATGTACGTTCGATTGTTTGATACAAGTGTTGAAAGTGGCAGATTATAAACAGCAAACTATCCTTCTGATGTACGAATATGTTTGAGAGAGAATGAGAAACAAATGTTGGAAACCGAATGAATATTATTTCTGATATGAGGGCCTTTAAGTACTACATTAACAGGTGTCTATAAGCAGTTACCCGGTGGTTAAAGAGACACAACTTATCACAAACGGTTCCTAATATTAACTGCTAGATAACTGACAGAACTTAGGACACATTATTATAATTAAACTTGTCCTAGAGAAGTGACTTATTTATTATATACAATGTCACACATGCTTCTGCTTATACTTAATAATATTCGGCTGCACATGAATTGATATAAGAGATTATATTTCCAACAATTTCCCCCTTAATCTCTTAATATCAAATCATTCTTCTGTCAAGTCTTTCGGCTGCTACTGCCCCTTGTTTTCTTCTTTGGTGAGGCTATGGGCACTTGTTTCTTTTGCTTGATTAAAAGACCACCTTGTTCTTCATTTGTCTCCACTTTGATTTCCCTTTCTTTGAACCTTAAATGGTACCAATTTAGCATGTCTAGATGAGTACTGTATATGATCCTCATACACTTCACAATGTCATCATCCTTCTTCATTCTCATTAGGCCTAAACCATAGCCCATTCTTACAGCCACTTGAGTCCATAAAATCATACTTATTCACTGCTTTAAACCCTCCGAACCTCTCAACAGTCATATAGAGATCCATTAAGTCTACTTTCCTTCCCAAATGATCCACGGGTGGGATAGGCATTCGACCATTGAAATTCAGAAATCCATTTAAGAACCATGAGATCATTCTCTCGAATTCCTTCTTGATTTTAATTTGATGTAGTTTGACTTGAGTGGATTGATAAATCATATCCATAAGTGCCAAACAATTCTCCATAAGATCATCTCCCTTTGGATAGATCAAACTTTCTTCTTCTTCATGATCTGAATCGGCTGAATTCTTTTGATCTCGTTCCTTTGAATCTTCTTCTTCTGAATTCAGTGCGGGTTGATTGACAAACTCACTTTGTCCATCTAAACTTGCAGCCTTCTTTCTCTTCAAACCATCCACTTTCTTCTTTGTTAGATCTTCCTTATTCTCCTTATCAACACCACTACTTTCACCATAAGAACAATTATACCCCGGGTGATGATCATTGCATATCCAACAGTGGATGATGGGTTCACGGATGGGATCATACTCGACTTGTTTCTCCTTTCCTTTCCATAAAGGATTCTTCTTCATATAACAAATGTCTCCCTCAAATGTTAACTTGTATCCTTGGCCTTCTAACTTTTTCACACTAAGTACATTCCTCTTTAATGTAGGAATGTAATAAACATTACTTATCGTGTGAAACTCTCCTGAACTGAATACTTCTACGGCCCATTTTCCTTTATACAAATCCCTTTTGAACCCTTCTACATTCCCTTCAATTCCAAAAGTCCTTTCTAACTTCTGAAACATGGTTTTGTAACCAGTAGCATGTTGATTCCTACTGTGACTCACATACCATATGTTGTTCCAATTTCCACCGTCTGTCCCTTTCACCATGTACTCTATTTTGCCAATTGTTTCGGGACAACTACGTTTATAGTGGAATGGTTCCTTATAATATGAACAACACATACCTTTAGGGAATTCTGACTCGGTTTCTTTCGCATCAGAAGTGTTGTTTTCTGCCCTAGTTGTATCAATTCGTCTTTGATACAAATTGTTCTTGAAACCTTCTTTAGAAGACATGCCTTGGTTGCTGTCCTTGTTCTTGAAATTCCACTGATAACTGCCAAGATTGTTATCATCAAACTGCATCAATTCCTTCCCTTTCCTTTGGGTGATGCCTTGGAATAAGGGTGACTTCACACACCCATAGGACTTCCTGGAACCGCTGACATCTTCGTCTTCTTCTTCTTTAACCGCTGGAAAAGTCGGTTTGCCTAGCCAAATCACTCGGCCTTTTGTTTCTTCACAGGTCTTTGGATCTGATGGCTCTGATGCCATGTTGAAAGTGGCAGATTATAAACAGCAAACTATCCTTCTGATGTACGAATATGTTTGAGAGAGAATGAGAAACAAATGTTGGAAACCGAATGAATATTATTTCTGATATGAGGGCCTTTAAGTACTACATTAACCGGTGTCTATGAGCAGTTACCCTGTGGTTAAAGAGACACAACTTATCACAAACGGTTCCTAATATTAACTGCTAGATAACTGACAGAACTTAGGACACATTATTATAATTAAACTTGTCCTAGAGATGTGACTTATTTATTATATACAATGTCACACATGCTTCTGCTTATACTTAATAATATTCGACTGCACATGAATTGATATAAGAGATTATATTTCCAACAACAAGTACTTACACACTTAATTAGGAACAAAATAATTCCCAGTGTCACAACTCACACACTTGAAGCATATATAAATAAGCATTCAGCCTTTGAACTGAATCAAATATATTGCTTGAGGTAATCCTCCACTTTAGTGTATTTGATATCAGGGTAGAGATCACAAGCCTCTTCAGCATCATCTTTGATCTCGAAATTCGCCAGACAACCTTCGTAAAAGAAATGATAAAAATGAGTCATTGCAGCCTCCTCAACATACTCCTTCTCTGCAAGTCCCCAACACATGATAAAAACTCTCAGTCTAGCTAGTTTGTTTACATATTGCATATTTTCACGTTACATAAGGCTCATGTTCGATACCTTTTACGCTATCGAGAAATTGTTTTTCGGATAGAGATGATTTCTGGAGGGATTTGCCGATGAGCTTCTCCCAGATTTCCACAACTTGTCTTTGTGAAAGAATGTTTGCAGGAGGCTTGATGTAGAGAGTTTTGTTAAGAGTGCGGGGATCGTCTATGGTTTTGATGGTATATGCTGCTATGTCATCTTCATCCACAAATATTGCTACAAATTAAAACATCATGTCGTGTTATATATATACAACTGGTATCGGTTCGGTATGTGACAATACTGAAACGGTACCGGTACCTGCTATAGCTCACTATACAAAAAAAATACATTCTATAATTCATAAAATATACAGAGAAATTCTTTTAAACAAAGTCGTGTATTCATTTTTTTAAAGCTAACGAAAAAAAGTTATTAGAGAAAAATCAAACTAAATAAAAATTAAGTTGGTTATAGAAATATGGGTTTAGGCTGTGAGGTATGGAGACGCCCGCCCCCCCCCCCCCCCCCCCATCCCTTAGCTTTTTGCCCCGTCCCCCACCCCCACACCGCCCCCTGCCCCGTCCCTGATGTCCCCCGTCCCTCCCGTCCCTTGGAGAACGATGGAGACGGACCAATCCGAATTTTTCTATCTTTTTTTTTTGACCATTTGGGCATTTATCAGCATAATAAATAGAAAAATAAATATTAAAAGTCAAAACTCAAGACATATCTAGCCATGGAGCTCCAAGCCTTCATCAATGGAGGTTCTGCATTTTTTTGAGAAGATGAAACGAAAAACTTTTCATTTTAAAGTTTTAAATTCACCCCTTTAAGAAAGAAGTAAATTACATAGTAAATCCCCCTAGTTTAAAGTTTTGTTACCACCCTCTAGAAAGTGATGGTTTGTAATTTTTTTTTTTTTAAAATCTAGTATTTATTTAAACATTATTTTTTGTTAATTTGTTACCTTTATAAAACTAAATAAAATTAATATTAGAAATAAATAATAATAATAATAATAAATGATTAAATAATAATAATAAATGCTTGAGACATGGGAGTGTTGGTGTCTCCACACCCCACCCATGTCTCAAGAATGTTGAGACACCACCTTGATGATGTGGCATCCTACATGGCATGGAGACACGACCTTTTTCATGTCTCCACACCCCATAGCCTTAGGATCATGTACAAAACCTATTATTTGTGAGAAGTGTGAGAACCAATACTAGTGTGACACATGGCAGCCTATTTTATTATATAGAAGGGTATCAATGTAATTTGCATTGCTAATGTTATTTTTAGGAGATAATTGCTAATTAATTATGTGATTAATTATGAGCATTCTTAGGGATTTTTGTTTCACATTGAATGAATATTTATGGAGTATTTATAAACATTCAGCACATTCATCATTCATTTACTGAATTATCTTCAACCAAACGTCATAGTGTTTTAACAATTAACGTATGGTGTTTTATGTTTAAGGTAGTTTTTTAGTTTTTTTTATACAATGTATGGTGTTTTATTATAGTCTTTGTAATGGGTGTTAATCTTACATGGTGTTTTTACCAATTACAAATTTTTAAAGTCTACAAAAATAAAACCAACTTATATGACCATATGAAGATAAAACACATAAATATGAATATAAAACACCACACTGTAATACAGTAACCATCATGAAAATATGAAGATAAAACCATCCAGAGTGTGTTTTATACTCAAACCATCCAAAGTGTTTTATACTCAAACCATCCAACAACAAAACAACTTGGAATGTGTTTTATACTCAAACCATATAGAGTGTGTTTTATATTCAAACCATCCAGAGTGTGTTTTATACTCAAACCATCCAACAACAAAACAACATACAACCAAAATATGTTTTAAATTCAAAAAACACTAAACCACAAATAATACTTTGAACATAAATAAAAATTCTTGATGATTAGGATTCTTTGGAGAACATGGTGATAAATAAACATTCTTGATTGTTAGGATATAGAGAATCCTTGAATCTGTGGTACTTCGTTATTACGCTGCTCCAATTTTTGGATAAATAATGAAATCAATCCTTTGAAACTAATCCATTTTTGAATCACGTTCAAAAAAAAAAAAAATCCATTCTTGAATCTGTGTATTTTTTGGGTGTGAGTATATAGAGAGAGAGTGAGAGAGAGGAGAGATAGTTGCTAAAAATAAGGGGTGTTTGTTTGTCAATTATGAGAGACATACGGGGGATTCATACGGTTATCCAATTTTTGATATTAATGTGGGTGCCTAAATTACCTTAATACCCCTCAGCCATGTAATTTATTATTAATAGTATAACACTAATTACCAAAATGCCACTCAATTAATCCAAACCATTGATTAAGATGATTTAATGGCCAAAACACCTTCTCACAAAAAAAAAAACACTTTGTACAGGATCTTAAACTTAGAAATATGTTACTTATAATATAAACGGTAAAAACTTAAAAAAAAGAAGTTTACTGTCACCATTATATTTTAATAATAAGAATTACATAATATTAATAATCAAACTTATTTAAATAGTTAGGTTTCAATTTTCCTATTTTGGCTACATTTTTTTTTTGCTTTTTTTGTTAACTTTTTTTTTTTCCATTTAAACCACCGAATTTTTTGTTAAGTTTTTTTTCCTCATTTTGGCCATACAATGTTTTTTTTTTTTTACTTTTTCTTTAAGTTTTTTTTCCCGTTTTGGCCACAAACTTTTTTATTAAGTTTTTTTTTTTCATTTTGGCCCCCGACATAATGCGTTTTTTCCCGATTTAGCACGGGTTCGGTTTTTGTTCGTTTATTAACTATATATTTAACGACCGCGAAATGAATAGCTGCTTCACTCTAACGTACGCAGCCGGCCACCGACCACATCTACCGTGCGCCATCTCCACCATGTGCCGCGGACCACGGGAGATTCCCGGTATTCTCCGCGTAGCCGCCGCCACTTTTGTATTTTCTCATTGTTCAAGGTTAGTCTTTATGCCTTTGTCGGTTACCAGAGGCGAATGGTGGCGACGGTTGGTGATGTGGATGCTTGGTGGCTCACCGACATCAATCGGTTTCACCCACTATTGTCTGTATCTCGCACCAGATATGTGGTGTGGTTATAACCACCACTTAAACCGTAGGTTCCATATGTGTGTCAGCCGCTTTTGTGGTGATGATAACTTTTGTTGCCACCTTAAAATACCCGGAGGTTATGTGATGGTTGGAGTTGGATGGTGGTGTTGTGATGATGGTAGCTTTTAGGTATTCACATCACAAATAGAGAAAGACAAAGATTGATGAAGATCCTTCGGTGATGAGAAAAAGTGAGAGAGTGTGAGTTGGTATGTAATCATGTGAATCTGGTCTTACTCTGTTCTTCTGAAGTATTTTTTTCCTTTTTTTAAGTCACACTTATATTTTACCCACTTTATAATAAATGGATCCATTTGTAGTCTTGAGTTGTATTTTAAAGTTTATAGGAGTGGATGAAGGGAAGAATGAGGTAGGTGGAGAATTTGAAAGAAGATACACACACAGTAGGCCTGTGTGTTATGTTTGTTTTGTACAGAAGAAGGGAAAGAAATGTACAAATATAGGCCAACTCAAACTGAGGGTGTTTGGCAACAAGGTTGCAACTCAAGGTGTTTGGCACGCTCTATTTCTATATGAGGTTCTCTCAATATAAAATGAGCTTTTAGACCGCTTAAAAATAGAAAATCTTATGGTATTAAAACTTCTATTAGTTAATAATTGTGTATACATTTTCCATACATATTCATTAAAAATTACACAATTATCTTTTCACGACACATCAAAAGGCGCGTGTTGCGCGCCCTGTTAATAAACCTAGTTTTATTAGATTATAAAATGGTCAAAACCACAAGTGAGACGAGTTTCTTTTCCTTCTCTATCCATAGACAAAATAGACACCTTTACTTGAACTCGTATATTATAAAGTTTAGTTATAGCAAATCGATTTTGGTATGATGGTACCAATATGTTAGATAAGATTTTGTCTTTTAAAAGTGACGAGGCCGGATCAATCCTTATTGTGGACAAAAAAAAAATGTGTAGTTTGGTAGTAGAATTAGAGTTTTTGTTGTTCTTATCTATAATCTATATTATCTATATTATATTATTAAGGAGGAGTGATGACCAATATAGTAATTTTGTACACCATCCAACTATTATAGCAACATGTACAAGTGAATCAAGCTTATATAATAAGGATATAATTGGAACTTTTGGTACAATTAAGACACTTGGAAGGGTAACAATGTAAGTTTATCTTTGATTTTTAGTTAAAACTTAAAATTTTATTCCATTGCTACCCCTTACCTTTTCACCTTCTTAATTGATTTTAGTTTCATAAAATTAATGTGGCAATTAATTTCACAATTGCTTTCTGAACAAGTGAACTTTACGCTTTCTTTGGAGATTAAGTGTAGTGTATCTTGTCTTAATATTAGGTGTTGTTGCAATAGAGTTTATCATAGCGGATCAAGAAATTGAAGAATTCTTCCTGGGCTTTTTAAAGGATATGATGATTTGTTCCAATGAGCTTCTCAAAGGCAATGTTGTGGCATAACACTAGGCCTAACATATCTTTGAGGCACAGTTGAGATGGTCATGCGAATATGCGATAGTGTTGGGAACATTTCTTATATTAACTACCACTTATATGTACTTCCAACTTTATGGTAGCAAGAACTGTCTATATATATATAAATGTACGTATACATGTTAGTATTATTTAAATCACAAGATTATTGTTTGGTCTTGATACGAGGCACATGACCCGACCCAATCCATCAGAGGCTTGTTCCAATTTCCATTTTTCACAGTAACATGTTTGCATGTATTTAGGAATCACTTTAGCTCTCATGTTTGCATTATTAACCCATGTTATAAGTTTTCCATTCAAAAAGAGAAAAAATAACCCATGTTGGATTACTTCCACTTTCTTAGGAGATCATGCATTTTTGTCTTTTAAATGTAGTTATTGGTAATTTTTCGTGTTTAATTTGTGGTTATTTTAGGCTTTGTATTGTTTGTTTTTAGTTTATTTGCGGTTCCAAATTCGTGGTATTTATATGATGATGAAAGAAACCCCACTGACCTACATAGAATTCAACGGCCAGTTTTGAAGTTCTTGTAGGTTAGTTTTTCTTTTAATCAATTATCCGTTTTTCAAATTCGTGTTGATATTGTTTTATTTTTATACTTTTAAAACTATTCATGTATATTTTTATTACTTGTAATTGATTATAAGATTGTTCTGTGATGATGATGTGGTACAGAGTTAGTTTCTATAATTTATATAGATTATAAAGATTAACCAATTACTTAGTTTTGCTTAACTTTAGTATTTGTTTCTACATGTTGAAACTATAAAAATTTCAATCTTGATTCATAAATCATAATAGGCAACTAATTTCGTTTATTCATTCCACTTAAAAATTTTCATTCGTATGCATGCTTAAGCTGTAGTTTTTTGTAATTTGTAGTTGCTTTGTTGTTGGATTGATCTTTTTTAGTAACAATGTGAAAAACTTTTATGATTGAACCATATTTTTCTAAACTCGGTGGAAAGTACATGGTGTAAAAAACCATTTAACACTACATTGAACTAGAAGCATGTCAAGCCTTAGCTATTTCCGTTATAACAACACTCACATTTGCAGCCTGCTCGATACACCCAACCTTATGCAGTGAATCTGTAAGTACAACACAAGTATTAAGATACACATGACATCAAATAATTTGACGCGACTCCCCTTAAATATCTCATGCTTTTTTTTTTGTATATGCAGATGTTCTTTTATGGATTAGTAAGTGGCATGCTTTGCATCTCCATTGAGCTTTCTGGCATATTGGGTTATTTAGCTTATGAGTATCTTTTAGATGGTATGACCAAGTAATCTTGAACTACTTAAATTTTATACAAAACTGATTTATGTTAAGCCACTTTTTATTAATTTGTTTTTTTAAATTTGATGGTATGTTTTCCTTGTACAGTTCATGCTGATGCTGCTATCGAAAAGTTTTTTACTTTTAAGACAACAAACCCATAAGCTACAGTTACTTAGATATTCGTGTAACTTGGTAGAGCAAGTTTTCTTTCACATTGAATGTTAGAAGTAAATGTGTGTTAATTAGTTATCATTTGAAGGGTTTAATAGTTATGGGGTTTTACTTTATTATATTTAAATTTGAAGTTATGTGTTATATAGTTATGAAAATGATAATTGATTGTCATAATCATTAGTTTGTAGCTGATTCAACATTCAATATTCTTCAATATTCTTGTTCTTCATCATCTTAATGGTAACAGCTTAGGGAATGCATTATCTATTTGTATAAAAGGAAAAAAAAAAGGAATAACTAATAAAATTTGTTGTACAAGAATGGGGAAAATAGAATAATAATCAGTAAATCTATATTTGAGATCTGTCAACACATTTGTATATGTCAAGTTTTAATATTTAGGTTATAATTATTTACAAAGAAGTTGGTTGATGACTCCACTGACCATCAAGGCTATAACTTGATGTGAGTGTTTTTCATGCATTGCGTCTTGGTTTAATGAGCCATTTTTACTATATGTCAAAACCGATCGGGTTGGCCAATGCAAATTCTCGCCCCATAATGCTTTAATTTTTTTTATTGTAAGGTTTTATTTGGATCCCGCGGCAACGCGCGGGTAAACCCACTAGTTATCTTATTAAGGAGGAGTGATGGCCAAGATTGTCATTTACATTTCCGTACAACTTAAGAAGCAACATATACAACATACTTAAGCAAGAAATTTAAGGGTATTTTAGGCATAATTGTGACAATTAAGACACTTAGAAGGTTAAAATTGTAATTTTATCATAACCTCATACTCACAACTTAAAAACTTATTCCAACCTTACCCCCATGGTATATGATTGATCAAAAAACCATTAATGTAATAAATTTCTTAAATGTAAGAATGTGAAGAGCCTATAAACATCATAATTATTCCTAGATTTTTTAAATAGCTTGGCTTGGTTGGTTTAAGAAGAAGAACTTGATTCAATTGGGGGAATGTCAATGAAAGGAAGGATATACCTGAAAAGGAATTGGTAAACCGGAGAGGGCAAGGTCTTTGAGAAGTTCACAGCCTAATCCACTAGCACCTACTACACATATTCTTGAAGAATATACACACATATTCTTGAAGATCGTCCCTCAACTACATAAATAACAACAACAGAGAGGTTAGCTTATTAGCTTAACTACATAAATAATTAATTGATTTAATATAATATTGGTGAATGAATAATTCAACTTTTAGTGGATTTTTTTTTGTTTTTATAGGCCCCTAGCCCAATTTACAGCCCCTTCCTATCACCATCTTAATTCTTTGCTCCTAAAAAAGCCATATCTATATTATCTATATCTATATTTAATTTGGAGTTTTTTTTTGTTTTTGCTAATTTGGGTGCAGAATTTCAAGATGGTTACAAAAAACATGTATGAGGTACCTTTACAATCAGTATTAACGGATTTACATAAATCAGAATTTCAAGATGGGTGCAGAATTTCAAGATGGTTACAAAAAAAAACATGTATGAGGTACTCTTTGACCTGATTTCTAATTTGTTGACTTCTTTTTTCTTTTACACATTTGATCTCATATCTAAAGCTGCAAAACTTTTGTATTTCATGTTTTTATTTAGTTGCTTGCTGTGAAGAAGTTGGGACAAAAAGGTAATAAGTCGACAAAAGGAGGAAGAGTTTATTGATCTTATTAATGATTTGATAAAATTCGGCATGTGAATGTTGTTGAACTCATGGGTTACTTGTTATGAGCGTGGTCAACGATTATTAATTTACGAGTATTGCGGCGGTTGGGCCCTCTAGGATGCGTTACACACGGATGATGATTATAAAAGCAAATTTTCATGAAGTATGCGCATAAGATTGGCAAAGGAATTCTCTTGCAAACAGCAGGTTTGATACCTAGATTTACTTGCTAATATCAACCTGAATTATTTGATTATTCGTTTGTTGTTCGATTTTTTATACCTTTTATAGTAGTTGATGATTGTCTTGTGCTAAGTGATGCTATTAATTTCTATTTTTTAATTCGTCAACCCGGTGTGCATATATTTGTAGTTTCTATAAAATTTAATGAACTCTCACAATCTCACTTTCATGTGGTGTCTTAGCATAACTACAGTAATCATATTTCCTATTTTAGCTTTTATTATTTGGTGATTTTTATTGGCTATCTGAATCTAAGATGACAAAAAAAAAAAAAGAAACTATGGCACCAATTAGTGGAAATCAATCTCTAGATGATACTAATATTTTTGGCACTATAATTATCTACAAAGTTTTATTTGGTTTGTTGTGCTAATATTTTTGATACTATATTTTTTTGAATAAAGTAAAATGTCGTAAACTCGGGTTGTGGTTCGTAATCAACATCATAATTGAATATAATATAAATCGAAACATCCGCCGCAACGCGCGGGCATTCCTTCTAGTACATTATAAAGGAGGAGTGATGTACAACAATGTAATTTGCATTTCCGTACAACTTAACAAGCAACATGTACAACATATTTAAGCAAGAAATTTAAGGGTATTATGGGCATAAATGGGACAATTAAGACACTTAAGAGGGTAATATAGACATTTCATCCACCTCCTCCTTTACAATATCAAAAGACTTTTACAATACTACCCTCCTTCTTCCATCCATACCCTTCAATCATTTGCCTTCTTCCTTCATAAATATAGATCATTAACCTCTTGTCCCTTCAAGTTCCGTAACCCTAAGGATCAAATTGAATGAGATTGATTGTGAAATTCAAGTCCTCCTCTTATAACATTCAATTGAAGGCCTACATGAACTATCTTGCCTTCAAAAAAATGCTTTTGTAAGAACTATTACTTATTTTACTATTTGCATTTTCTTTGTTTGTTGCACAAAGTTTGCAATGTTTTATATTGTTTTTTATTATGCACCTAGATTTGGACAAGCACATTGCAACGAACAATTTTGACTGCAAATCAAATTGCTGGATTTCCCAAAGTTAGTTTTACATGTCACATAAATTGCTTCTTTTATCACTTATCATTCCTCCTCTTATAACATTCAATTGAAGGCCTACATGAACTATCTTGCCTTCAAAAAAATGCTTTTGTAAGAACTATTACTTATTTTACTATTTGCATTTTCTTTGTTTGTTGCACAAAGTTTGCAATGTTTTATATTGTTTTTTTATTTATGCACCTAGATTTGGACAAGCACATTGCAACGAACAATTTTGACTGCAAATCAAATTGCTGGATTTCCCAAGGTTAGTTTTACATGTCACATAAATTGCTTCTTTGATCACTTATCATTTGTAAATTTTGTGTACTTTCTTTACATTATAGATACAATGGCGTGCACTTGATAAGATAAATGTTGGTGTATGTGAGGTATGAGGTATGAAAAAATAAAGAAGAACATGCCTGAAGAATACAAGTATGTTAAATATGAAATATTCGATTTTTTTTTCTTTTTTTGTAATTTTATACCTTTCCATTCAATGGTGTTTTTTTAAAGGTCAAGGAAGAAAGACAAATTCAGGTATCGATATCCTCGTGGAGAGTCGTATCTTGATGTGATATAAAGGTACTGAATTCAAATACAAGGAAAAATCTCTGTTGAAAATATAGAAAGTAACTAATTAAAGTTTTGGTATTTTAAGCAACGTCAAAAGTTTGCAGTTGTGTATATAATAAGTTGAAGCCGGTTATTATTGAGTTAGAACGACAACGCGCGCCTGTTGTAGTCGTATCTCACCAGGTAAGACAAGGCAACCACAAAATTTTACCTCCACAAATGGGTAAAAAAACTAAAAATAAAACGGGTTAAACGTGTTTGTAAAGTGTATTTTAATACATGTTTATGTATCAATATAGCTTTAGAATAATATTTAGGGTATTAGTTTTTTATTTACATTTTTAAAACAAATGAACATTATTTTTGGTGGGTATGGCCTAAACCGTATGTAAATTACCTGTTACCCAACTCATCCATTGAAACATTTGTGCAATGCAAACATGAGTTTAATGGATTTGTGCATTGCAGGCTGTTCTAAGAGCTTTATATGCCTATTTTGCTGATAGGCAATTGAAAGAAATTTCACACATAGAGATAAACAACAAAACATTAGATCAATCTTTTCGGTCTTTTAATCTTTGGAAACACGTTAACACGTTTGAATATCGGGAATTTCAGATGCCACTTCATAAGAAGTTCTGGTACCAAAAAAAGATACTGACTATATTTTCCTCGCGTAACGAACCCGCTGCAACGCGTGGGCATTACCACTAGTACAAAATAACAAATTAAGGTTAATTATTTCCATGCATCAATGCAGCATAAATGTGTAGTTTAGAAGTAAGAGTGGAACAGACTACAAAGTGACATTCTCCATCACAAATATCGTATATACTAAGACTATTCAGTATGGAGGGACGGCAAGCCCCGGCTTGCCTATGCCGCCCCGCAGGGCCGGCAACGACATGACCGACTTGGCAATGCCTCCAACGCCGGGCCAATTGTGATGCATTGGGAATGGAACTAGCTGTTGTCAAATGGCTTATTGACCGTTTAAAAAAAGGTATTTATTATATTATATAAACACCAAACATTTCCTACAACTTCTATACGACTTTTATATTTTTTTTAAAAAACTCTCTCAAACACTCTCACTATATTTAAATCAACCATTATTTATAAAAAAAAATCCAAACTCTCAAACAACCATGTCGTTATCATCATCTTCGTCGTCTTCGTCTTCTTCGGGTTCATCATCTACAAACGAAGCCGTAAATTTTGTTATAAACGTCGTGGCGCAAGCGACACAGATCATTGCCGAGGAGGAAGGAGATGAAGTCGAATCGGTACCTCGAACTAGGAAATCGGCTATAAATAGAGACCAAGAAGGTAAGTTTTATATTTTTTAGATTATTTATGCATAATTTTTTTTTTTAACATTGTAGGTGTTTATTATATTTAAATTTTTTAAGATTATAGATTTTTATTGTGTTTATAGTTTTTAAAATATGTGTAGGTGCCCATGATAGATTGGTGGCCGATTATTTTGCCGATGAACCCTTATACTCGGAGGCCCTATTTAGGCGTAGGTTCCGAATGAGTAGAAGATTGTTCTTACGTATAGCCGTTACGTATAGCCGATGATGTGGCGAACTTTCACCCATTTTTTTTACCTTATGATACGATGCTAGAAAGAAAAGAGGGTTCACCACCCTACAAAAATGCACGGCGGCACTTCGGCAACTAGCGTACGGGACTACGGCGGATGTTTGGGACGAGTATTTAAAGATGTCGGAAAGAACTGCACGAGAATGTCTGTACAAGTTTAGCAAGTATGTGGTGAAGCTTTACAGCAAGAAACATTTGCGAAAACCAAACTCCAGTGAGGTCCAACAATTGTATCAGTTTCACCACCACCAACAACATGGTTTTCCAGGAATGCTCGGAAGCATTAATTGCATGCATTGGCCTTGAAAAAACTGCCCGGTAGCATGATGCGGAATGTTCAAACGAGGGGATCAAGATGGCACATCATTGCAAACCCGGCACGTATGTTCACCCCTAAAAAATTGCGTTACTGTATGTACGCTTGTATCTTGTTGCATAACATGATACTCGAAGACGAAAGCGCCGCCATATGTGCGTATGACGAGAATGCCCCGTCGGAGAATACGTTGCCTGTCAACCCACATCAACAAGATTTAAACGAGTTCTCGTTACATAACGAGTTCATCCAGGATAATCTTCAAGCGGACTTGGTTGAATATATTTGGAACAACGGATAAGAGTAGATTATTAGTATTTTTTTTAATGTCGAATAGGTTAATTTAATTTTAGTTGTGTTTTTTTTTTAAATTATTTGTAATGGTTTTAATGTAATATTTACTTTTTTAATATTATTATTAGAATATTAACTTTTTTTATTGTAACATTAATATTATAATATTATTTAATTAAAAAAAAGGAAAATGCATTAAATTAGGATGGGCCTCCTCCACACCCTTGGAGCATCATCCCCATGATGGTCCTACCCCACGCTGACGTGACAGCTGAGGTGGAGGACCATCATGGAAGATGGGCCTCCTCCACACACAATGGTCTAAAAGCATAACGTAAATCACGTTCATGATTTGCGCAAATCATCTATTTGATTATGTACACTTAGTGTATTCAATATGTAATATCTAGTTTCCTAATATAGGTTATTTGCATGTCTATATATTGTAATTCTCTTGATGAATGATATTAAGCGATTGAGTTTTACACTTACATTTCTGATTGCCGTCTCCGAACAAGACTACGGAATCTCTTGAAGGAAGGATAGTGCCAAACTGGCACAACCCTCCAACAAAGTAGCCAGCAAAGCAATTCGCGGACACGTAGGTGAACGGGATCCCTGCATCTTCGATGGCTTTTCGAACCACCATTTTGTCATCAAAAGTCACTCGTTCGGGTTCCATTGCATCCGCCATTCGTGATGGATCCGTACCAAACTCCGAAGGCAAAAACCGCTATTAGACCAGTATTAGATTACGTTAGATCATTTGCATTTGAAAAACAAGCTATTGAGCTGTTAAAAATGATAAGTTTTAGAAAGAAAAAAAAAGTTATGTCTATTCGACACTATTAGAAAAGTGACATTTTGCTACAAAATTTTCTTACGGAAAAAATGCGTCACAAATTTTAATAAAGTTGCTACTGATTTGTGACGAAAAAAATCTATAATTTTTTTTTTTAGCAAATTTACGACACAATATATCTACAAATTTTTAGGAAATTGCGTAGGAAATGCGTCACAAATTTCCTACACCATGTTTTCTTGGAAAATGCGTTGAAAATTGTGTTACAAATGTGTAGTAATTGGTTTGCGACGAGGGTTTGTCTAACATCAAGGTTTTGTTGAAAATGCGTCACCATGGTGTAGGAAATTTGTGACACATTTCCTAAGAATTTGTAGATATGTTGTGTCGCAAATTTGCTAAAAAAATTATAGATTTTTTTCGTCACAAATGAATAGCAACTTTGTTAAAATTTGTGACGCATTTTTTTCTGTAAAAATTCTGTAGCAAAATGCCACTTTTCTAGTAGTGCGAGTTATACGATATCACAACACCTTAACGCTTCCTGCCTCTTTAATGGCAGCGACAAGTTTCAGCTGAAGTAGTATTGGATGGCTTCTGATGTGAAAATCACCAGACATAGCACATATCACAACATCTACTTGCTTTACGGCATCTACAAGACTCTGGTGATCATGAAACGACCCAGTGACAAGATGAGCTCCATGTTTCTTGAATGAAAGTAGCATCTGCACTTTTTCAATGTTCACACCGATATCGGGTCGCTGGAGAACGTATGTCTCATGGCCTTGTTCTAAACTGGCTTTCACTAGCCTCTTCCCCAAGTGTCCGGTCCCTCCGATGATCAACACTTTGCTCTTCGTCTCCATTTCGATTTGTTTGTGTGGATCAAGTGATAGAAATTGATGTGTAAATGAGCCTTTTGTATAGTCAAGTGTGGAAGGTTTCAACTATAAAGTCATTATCGGTAGTTAGTCTTAGTTCAATATTTGTATAGAGTTATCATGATGTAATATGGTTAGGATGTGATTATATTGTACAACCTTAAATTCTTATTGTTTTATTGGTCGGACCGGTATAAAAATAAATATTAACAAAATACATGAAATAAATAAACTATGAAGTATGTAATAATAATGAATCTGATACTTTGGAAAGTATAACAAAATGTTGAAAGTTGGTCCAGTCAACATGGTTTAGTAGCCACTTCGATCGGTCCAACTGGCTCCGATGGACTAAACCATACCGGCCGGTTATGTAAACGCTTTTTTAAGGGTGAGCGGGGTGGTCCGTGATGACCATCACGGTGGGTTTTATCACCCCAATTAGATTGTGCCACTTCAATTTTTATCATTTTACTTCTCTCACTACCGTGATGGTTGTCACGAGAATTGACCCCGCGCTCGTGATGGTTTAGTGGGGGCGGTGTTCGTGATGCCACAACCATCACAGACCACCCCGCTCACCCTAAACAAATGTGCCCAGGGGCGGAATTTCAAGTGTTCAAAATAATATAACCATTGCTACCCCAAATTAAAAGTTCTTGAATGATTTGTTTCTAGTGTTGATTCATTTTAAGAAAGTTGGATTTATGTTTTATATACACTTGTTAGATGGGATTTTATGCCTTCCAAATGCTCTATCAAAACATCTTAAAAAAGAGTTAAAACTGATTAATGGCTTAATTTCAAGCGTTCAAAAACTGAAGAGAAAAAATCTATTAAATATTTCTTTAAATTTTTTTGAATGTTACCCCTAGTTTTATTTTCTAGATCCGCCACTACATATGCTAGTCAGTCGAGTTAACTGGTTGTGAAAACTAAAAATAATGATTTTAACATAATATAATTTGGGAAAATCACAAAACTAGGCATTGACCAAATTTTTTTACCAAAATAGCCACCTCCCATCTCTTGGGAGAGACCGCTCACAGTTCCCGAGGCGTCTTCAAGAGACCTCGGTGATGGACCACTAGCTGAGCGACACCTCACCCGTCTCCTCACCCGTCTTTGGAGAGACGGTTCCCGATTCCCAAGACGTCTTTGTGAGACCTCGCCTACACACTTCCCAACTCTTCCCCCCCTCTCTCTCACAACAACCTTCCGCATAGTATTAAGCTTCCGCAGAATTCTGATCATGGCGTCTTCCGCAGAAGTCGGACTTCGTCGTCTTCTCCGGTGCTGCTGCTGCTACGTCTTTGTCGGTGCTGTTACAACTTTCCTATTGATTTGCAGAACACATGTTATAATAGTCAACATAAGGATCGTGAATACATTCAAATGCAGATATAAGGTCGCCGGAAAAATTATATTCAAATGCAAATCAATACAAATATAATAGGAAAGTTGTAACAGCACCGACAAAGTTGACGTCAACATTAGGATCGTGAATACATTCAAATGCAGATATAAGGTCACCGGAAAAATTATCAAGAAACTGAAGATAGCATAGCATGTGTCTATCACTATTATAACATGTGTTCTGCACCACCGGAGAAGACGACGAAGTCGGAGAACGGTTATGCGGAAGCTTAAATCTTGTATTATATATTTTGCGGAAGCTTCTCCGACGGTCCTAATCCAAACCCAATCTAAATCCAAACAAATAAAATAAAACACCATAATAGATGGAATCCCGATGGGAGATGTCTGAAAATTGAAAACTTCCGGTGGAACTAATTTCCGGTGAGAGAGTGAGTAGAGAGAGGAGAGAGAAACTGAGGAGAGGAGAGAGAGAGAGAGAGAGAGGAAAGAGTTGGGAAGTGTGTAGGCGAGATCTCATAAAGACGTCTTGGGATTCGGGAACCGTCTCTCCAAAGACGGGTGAGGAGAGGGGTGAGGTGTCGCTCAGCTAGTGGTCCATCACCGAAGTCTCACGAAGACGTCTCGGGACCTGTGAGCCGACTCTCCCAAAAAATGGGAGGTGGCTATTTTGGTAAGTTTGACCAAGTCTTGGCCAATTTGATGATTTTCCCATATAATTTTGTTAATGTCTTTTTTGGTCAAAATGAAAGTTTTTTGCTTTGATTGAAAGAAAAAACCTTTTAAATAGCAAGAAAACAAATTAAGCTTTTAAAATAAGTTCTAGCTCACTAGAAAAGCAACGCCACCGTGATCTCTTCAAACCCAACCACCGCCGTCGTCCGAACCCGCAGCTTCCACCTACTTTGGCCGTCAATGCTTCAACAGACCCAGTGGCGAAGCTTGAGAATTTAGCTCGAGGGGTCAGAAGTCAGCGGTCACGGGACGGGACCTATTTTTTTTCTGTAGCTATAGGTCGGGTGATATGTTCGTGTCGGTGATTCGATTCGGGTCGGGTCGATTCGAGTCAAACATTAAATACAATAAATATAAAAGTTTTAAGCATTCTTTAACAAACAATTTAACAAAGACACTAAAACATTAAAAATGAGACAAAGGGTTGGTATCTGAATGAAGAATTACAGTTCATCCCGTCGACCTTTAAGATTTTTGAATTATTCAATTATGGATTGGGGTGCAAACGAGCCGAGCTAAGCCCGAGCTCGATCAGGCTCGAGCTCAAAAGACTTATGAGAGCTCGAGCTCGGCTCGTTTACTATCTATTAGTTAATATTTTAAATAAAAGTAATATAAATAATTGGTTCGGAGCTCGATAAATGAAGTTCGGTTCGGGCTCGTTTAGTAAACAAGCTTAAATGAGTGGGTAAATATTATTAAATATTAATAAACCTAACTAAGATTTGACAAGCCTGGCGAACTTCACATGCTAGGCTGAGCTCAGGCTCGATTAGTAAACGAGCTTTGTTTTAAACTCAAGCTCGAGCTCAATAAGGCTCGGCTCGTTTCGAGATTTTTACCAGCCAAGCTCGAGTAGCTAAGAGATAACAACTCAATCGCTTGCTCATTGAATCTACTATCCCGCTCATGTAGTTGTTGTGCTTAGTACTTTAGGATTTGAGCTTTACATTTATTTTGTTTTGGGTTAAAGTTTTGGTTTATATAACTATTTTTTTTTAAACGGGGGGTTAAAACCGTATATACCAAAAAAATTCCATACAAAAACTATATACTCGAAACTTCTGAGCGAAAATTCGGGGGGATCGGTCGCCCCTCGCCGTCCCTGAACAGACCACTCTTCTCTCTTTCTGTTTGTAGATGTGTAAAACAGTGTGTGTGATATTTTGGGAGATATCATGACTTTTAACCACAAACTGAAAGTACATATATAGCTACGTGCCTGTGATATGCTAAACGTGGCAACAAGGCAAATACATTGCAGCTACACATGTAAAGATTTAGTATATATAATAATATACCACTATACAAAAACTCAATACATAGGGTACAAAAAGTAATGCACCACAAGTTGCTAAATGTATTTTTAAGTTAATATGCCGCTACGTGCGTAAGTAGTTTAACATTTTTACATTTATTGTTCGGTCTAATGGTCATGCAGTGTTATAAGTTTCAGTCTAATTTTTGCGCATTATCTTACCGTAATGGGCATGTATGCATTCACTGTTTTAGGTCTATATTGCACTCATGTCTATTCTTTTTTTGTTTTTTATATGTTTTTATGAGTTTTTTCGGTGTTGTTGGTCGTTGGCGACAATGTGACATTAATGCTACTTGGTATGGTTTTATGTATGCCCTCCGTAGTAACGCGGGGGCTTAATACTAGTTATGCAATATGGTGTTGTAATGCTTTATGGATTTTTTATGCTTACTATGGTTGTATATAGGTTTTTGTAGTTGTACGTAATGTTTCCTTACGTTTCTAAAAGTTTCTTCCAAAAATTTACACCATCTTTTTCCTTCTATCATCTCTAATCATCGAGCTAATTCTGCTTCTTTAAACATATCATTGTTCATCTGAAGCCTAGCGAAACTAATATTTTCGTTATTTTTTCTTGCAAATTGAATAATTTAAGGTTAAGTACACATATAAAACCACAATTTGAATCTAACTTTTTGAAACACACTTAGAATCGTTGCTTTATCATATAAAAGAACAAACAAAATCAGAGGACGGAGGATTAATAAACTTTGTGATGTTTGTCAATGGGCTACAGTTGGTCTACGTCACGGGCGTGTATGGTTGAACGTTTTTGTTTCTACTTTTCGTTTGGTTTAACAGTCTCGCCGCAAAGCGCGAATCCAACTTCAACAAACATGTTTGATATAGCGTTTCAACGTGTAACACCCCGAGGTGTTACGGGTCTCTTAAACGGGCCGGGTCGTACCCGACCACCCGATTATTTAATAAAATATTCAAGTTCGAATCTTGCGACCAACGTTTCAACCGATTATATAAATAATAATTATTGGATTTTTATTATCTCGGTTAAACGCTCCTTATCTGCTATTAAATCACTGCCAAACGTTCCTTATTTTATTGTTATACTCGTTACCAAACATCGCGAGTCCTAGTTATTATCCCCGTTGCCAAACACCCTCTATTTAAATCTTATTATAAAACCCCTCTCTCTCTCTTTGTCTCTCGTTGCTCTCTCTCTCTCTCTCTCTGAACATTTTATACACACACAAAGTGTGTGATGCTCTGACCAAAGAAGCCTTTGACCGGAGAACCATGGCCGGCTATCGCCGCCTCCACCTCCGGCATCACCGCTGCTCCTCTCCGGCGCCGTCGTCTTCTCCCCTGGTAAGCACAACCCTTCTCTGCTGAACCGAACCCCAACCTGATAACCTCCCTCTTCGTCCCTCTGTCCCGAGTTAACTGAATACGGATAGTCACCGGTTATGGTGACTGTCATCATCATCTCTGTTTCTGTTACAATAATGATCCGGTCACACATCTTTCTGTGATAAACAAGCCGGTGACTGTCATCGGGTCCTTACCATCACACAAGCCAAATCACAACCCTGCTCCTCTTTGATTGTTATAATCGGACAGTCACCAGGTTGAGGTGACTGTCGTGCGTCTTTGATACCTTTATTTCCGGTTTGAACTGTGACCGGGTATGGTTCCGATTAACCGGATAATCACTGGTTCATCGGGTGACTGTTATCATTAATCCCTCGTTCCTCTCTGTTCGGCTGATCGGTGGATTACCCGTTGATTATAAACAGTCCGGCGAAGGTCCGGTTAACAGCTTGTTATCTCCAATAATAATCCGGCTATAGTCCGGTTATAGTTCAATCCGTATATAAGTTGTATATTATTTGGTATAAATGATACAATTATCATTGGAGTATTGGTTATAATCTCTTGATTATTAATCTATCTTTGTGATTGTTGTTATAGGTACCAATTACGGAGAACGGGTCCGATGCCCGGTTCTATACCACTTCCGGTCACGCTCCGACATGTGTCCGGTTACGATAGGATTCGGAATAAGAACCCGAAAGGTATAATCTTAACAGTTCTTATATACATATTTTGGTATTACTATTTGATACCTGAGTATAATACTGTTTTTATGATTGTGCGAGGTACCGGTAACCGTATCGAGAAATAGAGTCGTTACCGAGTCGACTCAGTGACTCGGTCAACACCCGGAATAGAACCCGGTCCAATAACTAGACGAGGAATATTATTAGAATTATACTAATATATATATATATATATATATATAATACAGATAACGTACGGACTTGATAATAATAATACGAGAATAATAACCATATATAAAATATATACGTTTATATATACACAATTTGATATATTGACGATATACTAGACTCGGGTTAATAATAATATGCTCTGCCGAACCATCATCCGGGTAAGTACGTGTCTAGAGTTCTTTAGGTTCGTGTGCCAAGCTGTAATGGCCAGCTTTATTTCTTTTTGCCTAGATTTAGGATGCCCGTGTCGTGTCAATAATAAACCCCGAGTTTAAGACTATCTAATATATACCGAATTCTATATGTATAAGTTGTATATATGATATATATCCTAAGTATTACAATCTAACAAGTCTCACGCGTAAAACGTATCCATATATATATGACATATAATTGTAATAAGAAGATTAGCTAGAGATTATAAGCAAACCTGTGAGTATCGTGAACTCCCCACTTTTACTGTTTTATTAAGTGTTTTCGGGGGAATACATGTCATTTATAAGAAAACATAATAATGCTTTACATAAAAGAATGATTACTAATAAAAGTTATATAATAAAAAGGGGGTAATAGAAACGACAAGGACAGTACTGGACGGTATCGTCATTTCCTTTCTTGTCCAACTAGAGGACAAGAACCAGTCTTACACGAGTAGAGGGTAGAAATAATTATATTTATCACAAGCAGAGTGGTACCATAGATAGGAATGTCAACTAATAGAATATAATCGGTATAATATATTAGAATGGACAGATAATCGAATTGATATAATAGAATATATTTTCCCCTCCAGAAGTTATAACTGTATTGCATGTTTATAAAAGAATATTTTAAATAAAAGAATTATCAATAAACGAACTGGCCATTCACTTTATAAAATACACGACCTCACCAACTTTATGTTGACAGAAACTATTTTTGGCATGTGTTCAGGTAACCCAACAGATATGATGACGTGGATCCTGGAAGACTAAAGACTGTTATTATCCTGAATTCCGCTGCGTAGCTCCGATAACCCGACCCGACGACCCGGCTCCGTCAGCCAGGGTCGTTACACAACGTTACTTTTTCACGATTTGCGCCCCCATCACAACGCGGGAGCTTAATGCTAGTTATTTTATAAATAACATATGTACTATGATAGATAATATGGTTGATGCCAATATCTATTTTGTCCGCTAGCATTCAGAGGCAAGCAAAATACTTCTCAATTATACGGGGCACGTTGTGGTGGGTCTACCACATGGTAAATTGTGTGGGAGGCCTGTTAAGGACCAAAAATCAAATCTTCTGGAGTCACTCTTCTTATTACATTGTACTCTCTATTATTATTATTATTATTATTATTATTACATTGTACTCTCTATTATTATTATTATTATTATTATTATTATTATTATTATTATTATTATTATTATTATTATTATTACTACATTGTACTCTCTATTATTATTATTATTATTATTATTATTATTATTATTATTATTATTATTATTATTATTCTATGGTATATGTAATTATTTTCACATCAAAGAGTGATTAGGGGTAAAATCCTCTCTCTTTAGCAAAGTTAGCGACAAACTGTTTATAGTGATTTGATTGGTTGGAGTGATCGAGGATTTAAAGTATTGGCCCCGAACCAGTCGGTGTGGGCAATGAATGGTACCATATTCTCGCTTGATCCTTGAGGGTGAACTGAAACATCATCAACCTCACCTCATCCTGACTAAACCCATGGCCCCCAATAGTGTTACAAATACTCACGAACTCAGCAATGTGTAGATAAGGTTCCTCTGTTGCTTTACCATAGAAACTCGGAAGGTGGTTCAAATATTGGGGTCGAACCTCGAAGCCCCTTTCGTTCTGATGTGGTGGTATTACCGATGAGGTGTGCTCTGTGGCTACAGGAGTAAAGTGGCTCCCAACGCCTTGTACAGGAGGCCTGTAGTTCACCCTAGGAACTCCATCTACATACCGTCTTTGCCCATTCCCTCTCACTTGATTTCGTGGTTGATTATGAGGAACCCCTCTCTATCCTTGATTCTGTCCCCTCAGATTAAACCCTCGCTGATGTCTCTGCTGATATTGCGGACCAAACTCATCATACTCATCGTAGTCCAACTGATCCTGATTCACGTAGTATCCATCACCATCAACTCCCCCATCCAAATCAGCAACTCTACCATTAAAAGTACCCGCTGCAGCCTGCATACTGTCATCTCCATAAAGTGAATATGTTGCTCTATTATTGTGCGATCTTGGGTTGCAGTTTTGTGGTGGTTGTCGATTTAAGGTTAATGGTTGGTTGGGTTGTTGTTGCTGTTGTGGGGCCTCAAAAGCGGGATCATTTTCATAATGTTCGTCCCACTCGTCATGCTCCTGACGACCTTGCTGAAATTGTCTAGAACCACCAGCGTTCGGATCTGGGTTAAATTGTGGGAATGGTTGTTGTTGTCTTGGAGTTGGTGTTGTTTGAAATGGTCGTGGAGGCATATCGCCCAATGGGTTTTGTTGTGGTGGTATTGGGTCAGGTTGGTTTGGTGAAGGTTAGTTATTTTGGTTGTTGTGATGGCTCATGATTGGTGTTGGTCAGTTTTGGTGAATTGCTCTGTTCCGTCTAGCTGTCTTTTCAATTTTCAGATCGTAAATTAATGGTGAAGTTTTGCCCGAATAACGTGTATGATGCATGCAACTGAATTACTTGCACAGACACAAACAAGCAAATCACGCGTTATACCGAACTAAATAAAATAAAACAATAATTAAACTAAAAGACTAGAAAAAGAAAAATTATTTTTGGTTTTTTAAAATTTTAAGAAAAGTAATGAAAACTAAAACAAAACTATCTAACTAAGCGCACCGATTCCCCGGCAACAGCGCCATTTTGATCGATGTCGTTGGGTCGGTCAAAAGAAAAGATTAAGTAGCATGTGGAAAGTATGGTCGTCCCCACGGTGAATTGGTGGAAAGTTGTAATTTTTATCTAAATTAACTAATGCCTAATGATTTGTTTTGATTGATTGAGAAAAACTAAGAAAGTTGGGAACTTTGATTTTAAGTTGTAAACAATAATTAAAAGAAAGTAACCCCCTCCGGATCTTTGGTTTGACGATTCACCCAACTTGTTTCAATTAGTAAGAATACCACATAGACATGGCCTTGTTAATTGATTGTAATTTAAGTGGTAATTAGACACAAGTTTTTAATAATAACCTGTACAATCCAATTACCAAACCATATGTGCCAAATACCCTCCCAATAATCAAACTACTCACGATGCAAGAAAACCTAATGCGAATGATAAAAAGATAAGCAATTGAAACACATATAATTTGTTTAAATGAATCAAACCACAAGTATTCTTCAAAACATAAAGAACAATAAAAAAAATACTAAAATGAATCAAGTTGAGTTTCACATACAAACCATCCACCCGGAGGTGGTCACAAAGGGATTAGCCTCTCATCTCCATTGCAAGATCTTCAATTGGTGTGTTGTTGGAGATTGAATGCATGATTTGATGATTAATATGATAATTAGGAATGATTAATTGAGGGAAAAACACCTTGGGAATGATTAAAAATGGCCATGGTTAAGTGTTTTTCGTTTGGGAGAATAATTATATATTTACGGGGTTTAAACCATTAAATTCGTAACTTATGCTGATAGGAGCGCAAGGTCAGGTGAGACCAGCGCACCTTGCACTGGTACCCTCCTTAGCTTGCGTTGGGGAGCACCAAACTTCCAATAACTTTCTGTGCTGCACTGGGATCAGAACACGTGCGCTCAAAGGCATTTTACCTTGCGCTCCAACTCGGAATTTCTTCTTTTCTTCACACTTTCACTTGGGATTGCATCCATAGACTTCCAACCTCTTGTCTAGCTTCCAAACCTTCATACTAAGCTCCAATTAACTTCATTAAGCCTCAAGTACCTGCAAATCCCAATCATTCTCAAAGTAACTATGTTTTATGATATAAATCACTTAAAAACACATAATTAAATACATCTTAACATGGTAAAACACCCTCTCATCAGGGCAAGAAAAACGAAAATGCATTCCGTTTAATTTGCAAAAGGTATGAAACTGGTGGTTGGCATATTCTCATCCATTATCACATTGGAGTTGTTTTATTTTTCTGTTGAATTGTGTTTGGATAAATGTTGTGAAAATGGTGAACCTTGAGAATACGTCAGATTTGTTTGTTATGGGGTAGGTCTACAAGAAATTTGTGTAGTCATCTAAAACCAAAACATAGTAATGGTATCCCCCATTACTGATAATGGGAGAAGTACAAACATCACTGTGAATAAGATCAAATGGCATTAAAGTACTTGTAAAAGAAGTTGCAAAAGGGAGACGAACATGTTTCCCAAAAGTACAAGTAGGACAAACTTTATTATTTTTAGAACTACATTTTATTGAAGTAGAAGTTTTTAAAAATAGTAAAATAGCTGGGCCTGACCAAGCCGTTGATGCCAGATCTCGTGGAAAATAGCAGCAAAAGTAGATGCAGTGGTAAGTGTGGTGATGTTGGACGGGCTGAGAGTGTAGAGATCTTCCGAGCTATTGCACCGTAGGAGAGGTCTCTTGGTCCGAAGGCCTTTTACTGTAAAACCATATGGGTTAAATTCAACCGATAATTGGTTATCAGTAGTAAAAAGACGAACAGAGATTAAGTTTTTAACAAGGTTAGGGGCATAAAGGACATTTTTAAGTTTAAAAGGTGGGAAAAGTGGTGGTAGGGTGATGTCGCCCTGTCCTAAAACCGGAATGGTTTTGCCATCACCAACAATAATGTTACGAATAATGCTTTTAAAAATATTTGAGAACATAATATGCTGAGGAGACATAGTACCTGATGCTCCGGTGTCCATTGTCCAAGATGGATCATTGTGATGCAGTGCCAAATTATATAGCGCCTGAGCGATGTCTGTGGGAGAGTACCCAGTATTATAGGACTAGGTTGAGGCAATGCTGCTGTTAGACTGATTGGGCCTTGGGCCCAATATACCTTGAGCCGTGTGGTTTCCAGATTGTGAATTAGGAACTTGGGCCAATGGATAAGGACATGGTGGGACTTGAGTCCATGGAGACCAATTATTATTGGATGGTTATGGGCCATTCCAGTAGGGATAAGACCAAGGGGGAAAATTTGAATTATTATTACTATATCTTCCTCGATTAACGGCGTGATGAAGAGGGTGGGTCGATATGGTTGTTATGAAGAGGAGGGACTGTTTAGATTGAAAGAGAAAATTGGATAAGAAAGAAAGAATCGGCAGAAGAGAATGCCGAGAGGATTGGCAGGCGGAAGGTGGAGAAGAAAGCTAGGGTTATGTAGACTCTTGATACCATGAAAGATATGGATCAATTGCTTGCCCTCTTCTCATTGATCTCATCATAATATATACAAATCCCTAAACTTGGGGAGAAAGGAATTACCAAAAATAATTACAAGATAATCTACCTAAATTACATTAGGAATATTCTAGAGCTATTCTATTACTCACACTATTAGGGTGGACGGGGGATCCTTGATGACCACTCCATCACGACCACCGCCCCAACCAAAACATCACGGGCGCGAGGCAAAGATTTCATGACAGCCATTGCGGAGAAAAATGAGGCCAATGTGACCGTTAGCAACGGTCATGTGACCGTTTGGGTGTAAAAAAAATTTTCCAAAAAAAAAAAAACTATATATATTATTCATTTTCAACCAAAATCAATACCATCAACAATCAAATAATACCTCCAACAATCAAAAACCTAAACCTAAACCTCAATCAAAATACATTCAAGCTTCAAAAAAAAAAAATGGAAGGATCGAGAACGACGCTAGTTGTTGGCGGACTTGAAAATAAAAAGAGAAAACACCTTCATGAAATATTTGTCCGAAGTTGAAAAAAACAAAGATTTGAAGCTTTGAAGGAACCTCATGAAGATGCCCAAGAACCATACAAGTTGATTCTCATCGAACGAAAACGTGAAATTTGTGAGAAGTGTGGTTGGCCCATTAACTTTTAGTTTTTTTATTTTTAATGTTTTTAAGTTCAATCGTATATTTTTTTATTTAAATCTATAAAATGTCTATTTAAGTTTATTAAAAAAAAGTATAGTGATGGGTGTGATGACCACCCTATCCACCCTTAAGGTGAGAGGGTGGTTATCACAACTCATATTATCACATCCAATCACTTTGTGTCACTTCAAATTTTTCAAATTTATTCACATCCATCACTAAACTCATGAGTCGTGTATTATAAAACCTAATCCCCAAACAAACCACCTACCCACCCACCGTACACACCTTTTCTCATGGTCGCGATGTACATCACGCCCGCGATGATTTTCTTCCATCACATGCAGAGCCGGAAAACTATAATTGCGGCAACTAATAATCCTACAAACATAATCTATTGATCAACTTTAATGAACGGATAAAAAAGTATTATATTCTAAAAATATATGAATAATGAATAATAATTTTAAAAATTATTTAAGTTTTTTTATAAAGTAAATACTTTTATAAGACAAATAAAACATTTTAGTTGTTGTATTGACTATTGGTACCATACCGGTACCGTAACTTTGATTTTGACATCGAACGATAGTTTTCATTTCACCCTATATAATATATATTATATGTCTTTACCCCATTTATTTTTTTATTAAAAAGACTAAATATGAAACTTCATTCCGATATAAGTTTTACTAAACACATGGTTGTATTTAAATTTGACATCATACTTATGCGTGGTGGTGTAAAGATTAAAATATGTGACCATTTATCATTACATAAAAACGTTTTTTTAAAAATACATTACAAGATAACTAAAACCTATATGTAATCTGAATTTTGAAATAGAAATAATTTCCATAGTTTCAAGATATGATGAGCTATAGATTAAAGTTGTTGGTTGATATATCGATTGTTAGAAGAAGGTTGATCACCGTCTAAAATAAATTAGTTTATATAATTCGTTATTAGTTTATTGTTATAATGTTGATCACCGTTTAAAATAAATTAATTTATATAATTCGTTATTGGTCTAAGGGCCTTTTTTTTACGTCTCGTACAAGACACTTTAATGCTCAGGATCGGCTCTGATCACATGACAAGTGGGGCGGTGTATCACAGCCATCACAACCATCACGGCTGTGTATCCATCCACCTTTATGAATAGAAAAAGTTGTACACAGGACATCCAAGTATCGAAAAGCAACAATTATATTTGATAATTTGTCGTACTTACTGTTTTAACATATATTCGAAAGTTATTGTATTAAATAACTAATAGGCACTTCTCTACATCTATGATTCAACTTAAGGGAAATCTAGCAATGCTTTTTTGAGCTCGCTTGTGTGGCAACTGAACTGAATTTGGTCATTTGATGAAGAGATATGTATTTGCGTGTGCGCACAACCTTACACTCACATACATGTCAACACAACAATGTGACGTGGAGTTCTAGAAGACGACGCACGCTACTTAAATAGAGGACAGGTGTCACCCGACAAGAGCAGGGACATGTGGCCAATCAGAGGCGTTTATTCCCTGCTCCATGATCTCCTGCAGGTACAAGGTATAGAAAAGGACAGAAAGGACAACAGCAGGACACGTGGACCAACCACAGAGCGACAACGCGAAGAATGACAACGGTCGTAATAGTACAAGACAGCTGTCATTCTCCTCACAGCCAATCACAGACCAACTCAGGGGCCTATAAATACCCCCCTTCGTCATCAGAAGAAGGGATCAGATCAGCGAGTGAGAATTCATATTATATAGCTGTGAAAGATAAATTATAGTCGAAACTCTGTAATAGTCTAGATTAGTGTCCTGTATTCACCT